>BSBK01000961.1:0-562500 GCA_027943335.1 Chamaecyparis obtusa
TATATATATATATATATATATATATGTATTATGTATGTATGTATATACTAGTATACATACATACATACATACATACATATACATATATATATATATATATATATATACATATATATACATATATATATATATACATACATATACATACATACATACATACATACATGCATGCATGCATACATACACACACACACAGATATATATATATATATATATATGCATGGACTATAAATATTAAACATGATGTCATCATAATGGTTACAAGCTACAAGTCATCATATGAGAATACATTCCTACTAACACAACATAAGTACATGTGAACGTCATAAAGTTATGAATACATAATATGAATGTCATCATGTCTAAGTTTCTGCACATCAACTGGGATTGATCAATAACCTATACTCTATTCCCCAATAGTGTTTGTCCATGCCAATCAACAATGAGGAACCCTTACATTCTCTAGAGTTAACTATATGGCCCATACCACACATGCCTAGCAATTCATATATAGGGTATATAGTGCACATTACCACAACATTGCAACATTGAGCCAAATTTATAAAATGCTTAATCACATGGATTTCGGGCATCAAAAGCATCCTGAAAATAACCCATACAACACAAGGAATAAAATTCATACACAACTCAAGAATAGGAGCATATGAATCATGAGATGCTTGATCACACTGAATACAAGGTGGAGTACTCACACATATCCAAAAGGGATAAAACCAAGCATAATCCATAATCACCATGCAACAACAACTTCATAACATACAACCATAAAAGCATTGAATAAAAAATGGGTGCATATTCGAAGAATTAGTGTCATTTCATGTCCCTTGGGCCCATGTGGGACCAAGAAGCCTCTCATGGTGAAAAGGAGCTTGACGTGGTGGAAAATCCTAACACTTCTCCACTACATCTATGAATGACATATCTAGGCCATACAAGTCCATGTAGGAGGTTTCCACTACATCTGTGGTCGGTACATCTAGGCCATACAAGGTACGCGAGAGATATCTAAGGTTATCATCCTCCAAGCCTATTCATACATAGTCGGCATCCTCTAGGACATCACTATTAGTATACTCTTTCTTATTTAGTTGTTTTTGTCCCTTTATTTTTACTATGTGTTATGTTATCACTTGATTAACACTCTTCAATGGGTTACCTTGGTGGCCCCTTTGTGCCCTAGTCCCCCATTGAAGAGCCACTCCCACTAATGGAACACAATGAGATCTCCCAACATTATATGAAAATAATGTTTCAGGCATATACATCACTAACAACATCATGAAGCTCATCCAAAATAAGCATGACATGTTTCCAACATGACCCTTGGCAACCATATAACAAATTTCCACCCATCCATAGAAAACCACTAAAATACAAGAGAGGGAGCATTTACACAAGTATGTCAATATCCAAGGAGATCTCATAAAAAGGATCACAATGCCAATCACTACCCACAAACAATGATACCCATCACATAAACCACTTTACAAAGGGCATGCTCTTACATCACAATAGTCACCCAGAATACACAAGGACCCAACCGAGTATACACAAGTTCAATCATAATCAATAACCAATGGTTTGGAAATTCCATGATCTCAACCACATACCTAATCACATACTCCACTACAAACATAATTTTATATAACAAATATTGACTCATTCTCACAAAGCAATTCCAAATTCGCAAGCGGTTAGCACAAATGTACCATAGAGGGAACCAATGAATAAAAAAATGGAAGGACATGATCCAATCAAATGAAATGGCCAAGACTCCCAGAGGAACATCTATTTAACACTTGGTTGGTGGATTTTGCAAATCCAGTTACACACATTCACATACCAGAAGCCACATACACCCAATCAAATCCAATGAGAGTTAAGTGGCTCAAACACTCAAAGATTTAAGAAGCATGCAATATTTTTGAATGCAAGAACTAAGATAATTAAATTTTAAATGGTTTTTCTTGATATTTAGTGTAGACATAGATTTCAGGAGGTGGTTCAAGATTGTTTTCGATCCTCTATCTTTTAAAGAGAACTATATGCAAAGTAGGTGGAACTAGCCAAAACATTACAAATCAGGATGTACTAACAACCAAAAGCATAGTTGGCTATGCAACCATAAAATAAATTTGAGATATAGTCGAAACCTTCTAACAATGTCATTTTAATGAAGAAGTTACTAGGTTGTAAGAAATATCTAAAGTATTATGGCCAAATTGAAGCCTAAATTTCTACTCTTGTTAGCATTGAAGAAAAATTATTTTCTATCAAAAACCAATTAATAAATATTAGAAATGAATCATTTCATTATATGTCAAAATTGAAGCCCAAAATTATACTCTTATTAGTTTTGAAATAGAGTTATATTCTATTGAAAACTAGATTAATGAAATTATTCTATGTTAAAAATGATATTTGGTTTTGACATTCAAAAATGATATCCATAACATTATCTAAAAGTAGGAATTCTAAGGAGCTCCTTATTGTATGTCTCTTCTATTATTCCTTTGTCTAGTTCTTGTCTATTCCTTGTATTCCTATCTTTAAGATTGCCAACATCTTTGGGGAGTTAGAGTATTTAACTATTCTCACCATCTAGAGTGGCAATTGTGTCCAAATCAATAATTGATTTAACTATTTCTTTATAGATTTCTCCTATATTTATGTCAAATGCGTTCCTAATACGAAATGAGCGAGCTAAGTTTGATCAGAGATGGTTACCATTGCTCGAGTACCGTGCAAGATGATAGAAATACTGCCGGCTCTTGGATCTCCCGCCATTCTTATTTCCTCTTTGTGTTTTTTGTTGACCAATAGTGGGTTTATATTTTTATTTACCGATACTGACTTTTTTGAACTATATGTTAATAATATTAGAACTTTTCCTTTCTCCGATTTTACACTCATCGTCGGGCCAATCACAACGCCGCTTCATAAACTCTATATACTTTTTACTACCATGAATCATCCATAATAGAACAGAATGCATTTTACAGAGAAGGAATGGATTTATATGAAAAGTTTATATATTGGTGAGATAATCCTCCCTTATTGCCCTACCCTCTTATGTCTTATCTCAAAATAACTTGCCATAAGTTAAATCCATATTAGATCTCTTATACTTTAAATAGGATTATTGTAATTTTTAAAATATCTATATAAAATATATTTTTTATTTTAGTTTTTGGTTTATTAATAATATTTATAAAAGATTATATATTATGGATTTAATTTAAAATTAATTTAAATATAGTTATAATAATATAATATATTTAAATAGATGTTATATGTAATTATATTAATATAAAGATACATGATTTTAAATAAGTTCATATAGTTATATTTTATAACTATATATGATGTGTATTAGTTTTTCACAATTCATGATTTACAATACATAATAATTTAAATCTATAATTATATAATTAGTAATATAAAAAACATTATTCTATTTCTCACAATTAATAAATAATTTTTTTTAATATTTAATAATTATTAAATATCATGAATAATTAATAATATATTATTCTCTTAATAATATCTATTGATGATAAGATCAATGGTGTTGCGTAGAGGTTGGGTGCAAGCTAGGGCCTACATGCTCTAGCTAGCTTCGTTGATGGTTCCCATCTCTAAATTGCTGCGACTGTGCGTGGGGGGGTTTGTTTTTTATTATAGGGGGGTTTTGTATTTCGGTGTGTTCTTACTGTCTCAAGCCCACATTTGGGTGTTTATGCTACCATGGAGTATCTTTCTACTTGATGTCATGGTCAAGTTTTGGCCTACTGTTGTGGGGGAAGTGTGGATGTTTGGGGTGTGGGTCATCGACCCCATCTCATTTTATTTATCAGATGAGCTGATCTTTCAACAATGGAGAATAGAGGAAAGCCCTCTACTCCAATAAGCTCTGGAGATTTGGAAATGGTTGATTTGTCTTCATTGATGCATGCCCATGGGAAGGATCATATCGGAAAACCCCAACCGGGGCAAGGTGATTCTTCTTCAAAAGAGGATTTTTGAATGAAGAAAGTGAATGGTTGTTTGGAGAGTTCCCAAGATCATTCTGTTTTAATTATGCAACCTGAGAAAGTTTGGAGGATGTCAAATATTGGTGTAATCATGCTCTTATATGCAAGTTCATGGGTCTTCATCTCTTTTTACCTATTTTAGAGTCTTGGGCGCACTATTTATAGAACCTCAAAGGAGATATGGAGTTACTTCTAGAAGCCAATAACTATTTTTTGGTAATCTTTTCCAACATGTCAGATAGAAATAGGGCTTTTGAGGTAGGCCCTTATTTCTTCAACCAAGTGGGACTTTGTATCAAACCTTGGCATAGTGGCTTCAACTCGACTGAGGAGCTCCCCTCTCAAGTACCTATGTGGGTTAGATTGTCGAGGCTTCCATTGGAATTCTAGAGGGAAGACAATATTCACTAAATTTCATTGCTTCTTGGAAAACATGTGGGTTCAACTACACAAACTCAAGACTGAAAGGTAATTACTTATGCTCGCATTTGTGTAGAAGTTGATTTAAATAACTCTTTACCAGATTCTATGGGAATTTGTTTGGGAACATATTCTTGGATCCAACAATAGGACTATGAGACCTTACCATTTAGATGTAGAATTTGTCATGAATCTGGCCATTTACAGTGGAGATGTCCTAGAAATAAACCTCTTCCATTGGAATTTTTTGATCCCCCTCAATTTGGTCTTAGAGAGGATAAGAGGAAGGCCCCTATGCATGATGATCCTACAGATATGGAAGGTTTCATTCATGTTAAGTCTCAAAATAGAGGTAGAGGAAACAAGAGAACCTAGTTGGATAGACAAAATGAATTTATTGTAAATAGGTTTGATGTTCTCGACGACTTGATCCAAGAGGAAGGAATTCTAGTTTAATTGTCTTTGGGTGCCCAAGTTCACTAGATGGTTCAAGAGGAGGCTTCAAAGAATGAGGATCAGGATCCTTCTTCAAGAGATCAATATGTTGGAAAGATGGTCATGGACCTACCTTCTCAAGTTTAGCATAGCAAGGATCTCAATGGGTCATAAGTTCTAGAGGGTACAATTGTGATGACTCCTTATCCTTCCACCAAGGTGGCCTCAGATTTTGTGAAGAGTAAAAAAACCCCACTTGCTTTATGCCTACAATAGAAGTCCCTTAAAAATGGGTCTTTAGACAAACCCTTACGGAGAGGACAAAAAAAAAGATCAAGAAAAGGTAAACTTATTGGTGATACTTTGGTTGAGTCGAGGTCTTTGAAGCCCATTGATTCTCACTTCTCTCAACCTCATGAATGATTGTGATATCATGGTATGTAAGGGGGTTGAAAAACATCTGTAGGCAAAATGTTGTTCTAAGATTAATTGAATCTTGATCTCCTAATGTTGTTTTTATTTAGGAAACCAAGCTTTCAGTGGATGGTTTGGTTGACTAATTATCTTTATGTCTGGCCCCAAGGCCATTGGTAGGGGGTGGGTGTTCATGGAAGTTCAAGGGGGGTTTCTTTCTTCTGGAACCCTAGGAAGATCTCCCCCTTATGGTGGAGTTATAGAAGGTATTCTTTTTTAATGGTATCTTCTAGTTTTGATTCTAGAGAAAGATGCCTATTTTCTAATATCTATGATCCTACTAATTTTTTGGGCAAGTCTCAACTCTCGGTGCATATAATTATTTTATGATCCCTTCATCCTTTCCTCCCTTGGATTTTGGTTGGTGATTTTAATGTTGTTACTAGATTGGATGAAAATAAAGGTGGGTTACATAGGCTTGACCCCTCTTCAAATATTCTCAGGGGTAATATTGATTTCTTGAATCTCATTGATGTGAAGCCAGTTAAAGGTGTCTTTACATGGAATATTAGGAGTGAGGATGAGGCTATTTCTAAAAGGCTTGATAGATTTATAGTCTCCTTCTATTGGGTGAGTGATGTGTGGTCCACTAGCTCAGAGATTCTTGATTGGAGGGGATTTGATCATTGGCCTATCAAGTTCTCTGCCACTTCTTTTAGGGTCTCAAAAAATCATTCTTTCAAATTCCAATTGATGTGGCTCCATGATCAATCCTGAAAGGATATTATGGTTGACTAGTGGTGTGAAGGGATTCCTTCTCATGAATAGGTTATGTATACCTTTGGAAAGAGGTTACAACATGTAAAATTCATGCTTAAGAAGTGGACTAAACAATGTTTTCGGAACCTACAAGTGTAGAAGTTTGAAGCTCAGTCTGAGCTAGATGATGTCACTTGTTAGATTAGGGATCAAGGGATGACTATTGATCTTAGTTTAGCTGAGTCCCTAGCCCTCAAAGATTTAGAAGAATGGGAGTTTCATGAGGAGATTTTATGGAGACAAAAGTCTCGAGCTCTAGGAAGGTGGCTAGAAGACATCTTTTTTTCATAACTTTGTCAAGGATCAGAGATATGGTAACTCTATTACTTCTATCATATTTGTTGATGTGGCTCATCTTTCCTCTAATGAGGAAATTTCCAAGGAGACCACTAGCTATTTTCCATATTTGTTTACCAAAGAGGATTCTGAAGCTATGGAGGAAGAGTGGTCCATTCTGAATTGTATTCCCTCTCTAGTCTCTGCTAAAATGAATGACGATCTCTTACATTCCATTTTGATGTCTAAACTGGAGGAATTTGTGTTTCATATGAAAAAGGGTAAGGCTCTAGGCCCTATTGGATTTCCTATTGAGTTCTTTTAGGAGTTTTGGGAGATTATAAAATATGATCTTCTATATGTGGTTCAGGAATCTCATCGGAATAAGAAAATGCTCATATATATTAACTCTACATTCTTGGCTATCATTCCTAAGGAGGGGGAGAATAGATTGGATAAACTTAGGCCTATTACATTATGTAATGTGGTCTACTAGATTATCAATAAATTGATTGTTGAAATAATTAAATCTTTCCTTGGTACTATGATATCTAAGGAGAAAGGTGGTTATGTTAATGGAAGACAGATTCTAGATGGTTGTTAATTCAATGGAAACCTCCAAGGAGAAAGCTATATTTATCAAGCTTGACATGGTGAAAGCACAAGAAAAGGTGAACTGGGACTTCTTACAAAAAATATTATTGGCCTTTGGTTTTGTAGAATAGTGGGTGAATTGGGTTCTTAGTTGTCTAACTTCTACATCATTCTTAGTTCCTATTAAATGAGATCCCTCAGAGCTTTTCAACGCTTCTTGGGGACTTCGGTAAGGGGACCCCTTATCCCTTTATTTTTTCATTATCATGACTGAGGGACTGAAAATATTTATCACTTCCTAGGTGATATAGGGTTTGATTCAAGGATGGAGTTGGAGCAATGCTCTACCTCCCTATTCTCATATTCAGTTTGTGGACAATATAGGATTGATGGGAAAGGATAGAGTCAATGAGGAAATGAATTTAGAAGAGGCTTGGACACCTACTTGAGATCTTCTGGTCAGAAAATAGATGAAGACAAATCATCCATATATTTCTTTAATACTCCTCGGCTTATTCAAAATAAGATTGCTAGGATCATCAGGTTTCAAATTGGAACTCTTCCTCTGATGTATCTTGGGATTCATTTGGTTTTGGGGGCTCAATGTAGAGATTTCTAGCAATTTTGGAAAAATTTTGATTCAGGTTTAGTCATTTGACTTATAGGTGACTAACCTTTTCTGGAAGAATGATACTTTTGAAGACGATGGTGCAAGCTCTTCCCATTTATAGATTTTTTTGTGTAAGTCCCCCCCTCTAGCTTTGTGAGAGAGTTTGATGTCTGTTCTTGCTAATTTCTCTAGTTTGGTAGTTTTCTCTCTTTTAAGTGGAGTTTAGTTATGTGGGAGTTTGTTTGTAGACTGAAGCATGCTAGGGGCCTTAGTCTTCATTATTTTTATATAGTTATCCATGCCTTGGTGACCAAGATGTAATGGAGGTGGTGTAACAAACAGGATTAGGATTGGGCCAAGACTTTAACTCGCAAGTACTTCCTTGGTGCTGACAACCAAGAGGTGCCACATCTTGATTTGTTGGGTAGGGGATCTTGTATACATGACAAACTTAAAAAGGGATCTCATCTTGTTAGAGATAACCCTTTTTGGATTTTTAATAGACGTTCTAAAGCTCTTTTTTGGAAGGATTCCTAGGATGGGACCACAAACCTATCCTTTCAAGCTATCCACAACTTCAATACCTTTGTAACATTTTCACTGAAGGTGGATGGATTAAGGTGGAAATTTTTAAAATAGTTAGGTATTCAGGTTAGGTGGAGATAACTTTGTAAAAGGAACCTCTTGAGTGTCTCTTGGGTGGTTTTGAGGAGGATCATGCTATGTTGGCTTCAATCTTGGAGGGTAGGTTATGCAATTCCCTTAAAGAGAGGGATATCTTGGCTTGGGGTCCCAACCCAAAAGGGAAATTTATTGTTGGGGAAGGTTGTGCTAAGTTGGACAAACAATTTCATGGTTTGACAGATGTACCCTGGTGGAAAAAAGTATGGAATAGTTTCTCATGCCCTAAATGTCATTTTTTCTTATGGTTGGTGGCTCAGCGGAAATATATCACATGAGAGAACCTTCACAAGAGAGGTTTCCAAGGCCCCTCTATTTGTTCTCTTTATTTTCATAGTGAGGAATGTTGCTCCCACTTGTTTTTTCTATGCAAGATTTCTCTAGAGAGATCTAGCACAGGTGGTGTGAGGCTTGGCAACAAGCCTCTATTCATGATACTTAAATGAGTTTTGGGAGAGCCTGGACAAACCTTCAACAAAGACATATTTTCTTCAGGTGGCCTGGGCTATTGGACCTACCCTTATTATTTGGAACATGTGATTTGAAAGGAACTGTAGGGTCTTTTATGATTCACATATTGGGACATTTCAATTTTGGTAGAAGATAGTTCATAGGCTCTAGGAGACTATCTTTGTAAAGTGTGATATGTCAGAAAATGTAAATCCTAGTGATTATGTTTTTGTACAAAACCTGTAGTTGGGGAACAGTAAAGTTGGATGTGTTGCTGGAAATAGATTCTACCATGCCAAGCAAGGAATTAGTAGAGATGGAAGCTAAATACCTCCTCCTTTGGGGGTCTTGAAAATTAACACAGATGGCTCTTTGCATGGGAATCCTGGGCATGCAAGTATTGGAGGTATAGGGAGAGGTGATGATGGTTGTGTTGTTTTTTTCTTTTCTATTCATAAGGGTCAATACTCTAAATTTGATGGAGGCTCTCACTATCACAGTTGTTGTTGAGTGTGGTTATTCCTTAAGATAGATGAGGATTATCTGTGAATCAGATTCTCATATTATTATGGATATGTTGAACAAAGAGAGCTTGGTGGATGTTAGTTGGTAGTTAGCCTCTATGGTTAGACAGATTCTTCATTTGTGTAGTTCTTTGGATTTTTTATCCTTTTGTCATATTCCCGGGGAGTGGAATAAAGTTACTGATTGCATGGCGAAGAGGGCCTCTAAGAATGTGGAGGGATGAGATATTGGAGGAAGGGATGGCTTACCTCCTGATCACCTTGAAATCTTAGATGGGCTTCTGTTGGAGGTTAGGACTATGTAGTTGGTTGGTTGGTGGTGTCTTTTGGGTGTTTAGTTTTGTTCCTTTTTGGATGGGCCTAAGGCCTTAATTTTGTATCACTGCTTTGATTGAATAAATTTTTACCCCATTTTTCAAAAAAATAATAATCTATTGATTGAAGTAAATTATATTATAGATTTAATATTATACCTACTATTAATATTAATTAAAAATCATAGTTATAATGATCTAACATAGTTGAGCAAATATAGTATTTTACCATATTAGTTACATAGATATATAATTTAAAATTTAGTCCATAAATAAATATCATATATTTGTATTAAATAATTATATTTATTTGGTTCATAGACTTAATAAAATACAATAATTTAAATTCATAATTATATAAATAATATCTATAATTTGGATTATTAAACAAAAAGATATAACTATTTTCTTTGATTTTTTTCAAGTTAATATTAAATTAACTTTGATATCTAGAAACTATTAAATATTATCGATAATTAAAAATACTTTATTCTCTTATATATATATATATATATATATATATATATATATATATATATATATATATATATATAGTTCATCTCTCTCACACACACACATACACATACCTTGTTTCTACCTCTTTAGGGTACCCATTGCACACCAAAGTACAATTACTAGTTAACATTATATCGATCTGTCCTTGTCTAATTATAGATTTAACTCTAATTTGAAATCATTAAATAATAAAATTTACTCATTGACAATTATAATTTGAAAAGAAAAATTGATCTCTCATAATAACCTAAAACATAGAACTATGAATATCATGACACTTCAATCCTAAGCATGCTTGAATACGTAAAGATCTCCGTAAGAAAGAATTAAAGTTAGCAAAACGTATACATCAGATTTGGAAGATGAAGGGCCATTGATTTGAACATGTTGCCAAAAAGCCTAACAAGGAAAATAACCCTTTATCACCTTTTTTAACAAAAATTAATAAGACTAAGTCTAGTCGAATCATAAAAGCATGGTCCACTAAACCCACATGAAATCCGCCAATAATATACTATAAATTTCTCACCTAGAGTTGAATTGAATCTTTCGTCCAATGAAACTAATTTATGACCTTTAATTAAAATTAAAATAATAAAGAAATGGTGGTTGTTTTATTCCAATATGTTGGTGGAATTGGTGGTGGTGGGTTGGTTACCAACTAGTGCATTTCCTCATCAAGGAGGGACCCTCAACCTACTACACACGAAAATATGAGTAATCTCCAAAAAATTTAAGGAAAACTATTGAAGGGCATAGTTATCTAAGTTTTTTTTGTTTTTTTTTCATAGGGGGTTGTTCGTGGATGTTGTATTGGTGTGGGGTCATTTAACACATGTTCTTTTTGGCATCACTTCAAATTTGTTTTCCTTAGCAATCAAACAATTTGGGTCAACTTGTATTTGTTTAAAGTTTTAATATGTATTGCTTATTTTTTAATTTTGTGTCTTATACTTGTCAATGGTGTGAACAAGTTTACATTTTACTTATTTTTGTCTTGGATTTTATGGTAGGTATGAGATTATTAGTTTTGGATCTATTATGATTGTGATAATATTTTGATTGTTATTTTTTAATTTCTTGTTAGATATTTAGATTTGAGTATTTTAAGTAATATATTTAATTAGGATATTAGTTAAAGTTATTATAGAAAATTATCATTTAAAGATGAAGAATTGAATTGGAAATAATTTATTAAAAAATATTATTTATTTTTCAATTATACAATTTATATCACATGTTTTGTGTGTATTCAATCATTTGAAACTAATGGAATTTGAATCATCATCAAGAAAGTTTTATACTCCTTTGGTTTATAAAGAATTCTAATATGTTTTTAAGTACTCTATTTTGTCTTCAACATAGGTAAAAGTGGAGGCAATAAGCTTAAAGGACATTTCATCAAGATATAAAATTGCAGGCAAACACAGTGCTTAGAAATTGAATTGTAGGGGCAACCTAATCCTAATTGAGCCCATATCTACAATCCTAACTTATTATAATCTAACAAGTGTAGACACCAAAATTTGATCAGTTTATCCTAATTCCTCATATCTTTGACTTTTAGATTACTTAAATAATATTTAAATTATTTAACTGATATTCTTGTCATCTCGATCCCATTTGAGAATTATTTCTTCTATTTCCCCTAAGCTTCTAACATAGGTAAATAATTATTTACCTATCCTAATCTTTCCCCCTTCTTCCAAAAAATGAACAAGAAAATTTATTTATTTAAATCCACTTTTGCCATAACCTTTTTCTAATCTACCATTACCCACCTAATCTACCCCTAACCATGTGCACATTCTTAATCAATAATTTTGAGAGTTGACCACTCCAAATCCCCATAAAATCTCAATTTTCCTCCCATGTACATCATGAACATGAATAAATCTTAAATGCTTCTTTTTGGAAAAGCCCATGTGTACTCGCAAGGTATAGTTATATCTTCCTCAAATTCATAAATAAGAATTTTAAGTTCACAATTTTACTTCTTAGTACCTCATAGGTAAAGTGATGATGAAATTGTCTATGCGAGAATTAAAGGGCCTATTGGCAAGATATATTCTGAATTTAATGATTCAATTAAATTTTAGAGTATAGTTATACTTTGATTTTTAATTTAATTATTAAATTCAAAAAAATATCTTGTCATCAAGCATTTTGATGCCTATATAGACAACTCCAAGTGGTGACAAACCTAGCTTTATGAGGAACCTTCCCAAGGTACTCGAAGGGAACTCAAGGTATCCCCATTAAACCCCCTCCAACCATCATTCTCCATGCTCAATCATGTACCTTGATCCTCTTGAATCTTGAAGCCTGATGGTACATCCTCACATTCAACCACTACTTGACACTTGGTGCATCCCCTTGCTTGAGACATCTAAAAAAAATTTAACCCTTCATACTTATAGCTCATCGTAGCCGTCCATTTCTCCAACAAAAAATCTATAAATCCACTCTCATATTAGTCATTTTATTAATCATCCAAAATGCAATGTTATGATTCAATGATTTGAGTACACATACCAACTTATTCAATTGGAGAAAAAAATGTTGGTTTTGCAAAAAGAAATCAAACATGGAATACTTAATTTATTTTATGTTTTAGTTAGATTTCTTTAGCCTAAAATGAGTGTTTTTTAATTGTCTTTTGTGTTGTTAAATTTAACTATCTGGATTTTTCACTTTAGGTACAAATCACAAGAACACATTTCTAGCATGACATATGGGACCACCATGTCCCTAAATAACTAATAGAATTTTCTAATTTTTAGCTTTTTTCATGGTTGCAATCTTATTGTGAATATTTATGCTTTGGTGGTAGGATCTTTTGAATTTATGGTTGTATTAGTTATGCACTTCACACTACTTGTGGATAGGTGAATCCACCATGTGCATCATTAATTGCACATGGTATATCTTTTCTTTTATATTTGGTCACTTTACTCCAAATTTTCTTAACATTTATTTGTATAACTAGTTAGATGGTTGTCCCTATGATCTATATAATGTTATTTTCATAAATTTTATTGTTTCAAGACTTAAACAAAGAAGACTTCTAATGCATTTATTTGCAATTCCACGGTCAAAGGTATCATACTTTTCACTAGATTGAGGAGCATTAAATTAAAGTAGATAGCCAAAGAATTTGTATGCCATGACCAGGGTACTTCACAAACATATTTTTCTCCTCATGTCATTTAGTGATATTGGAGATCAAAATCCTCATTTCAAATCAAGTCTTATTATCTTAATCTCGAGAGCACCTATCACATGTATGCTTTCTCCTTGCACTTCAAAGGCATATTATGAAATTTCATCACTACAAAATACATGACCTCACCCACATATTTTGATGGGGTATAGAAAGGAGGTAAGTGCACAAATATGGGGGACCAAAAAGTTTCCACTCAACTTTTTGATCCCCAAAAATGTATATGGTGTGCAGCTTATATAGCGCACACCATATGGTTTGTTGTCTAGAGCCTTAGGATCAAACACATCAATCCTATAAGGCGTGGGCCATATTTATCATATTACAAGCACACCAAATGTTGCATTGAAACTCTCTCTATCTCTCTGATCAACTTCTTCAAACTCAAGTCAAATACAATAGCAAAGCAACAATATATACATTTTAATATATATTTTTTAGTTCAATATGTATTTTCTCTTTCGTATATTTTAAGTTATATTTCATGAATATATTATCAAGATTTTTTAGAGTGGTTTCAGATCTCTAGGAGTTATAATTTAGATTCTAGATTTTTGAAGATCATATAAAATTTCAGACTTAATCAAATTTTAATAATCAACATGCTTGTATCAATATTTTCTTTCTCTATCTATCTTTCTCTCTTTATCTCTCCCAAACTCTATAGTTATATATATCCCTCTCTTCTCTCTCTCAATTCTCTCTCCCCTCTCTAGGTCTCTATCCTTTGCCTTCCATCCTTACCCCCAGCTCTATGCTTTCCTCACTCCATATATCCTCCTCTCTTTCCCTCTATTATTGTTTCTCTCCACTTTCTATCCATTCTATAAATTACTATGTCTCACTCCCACCCTCTATCTCTATATCCCTAGGTATCTCCCTTTCTCCATCTCTACCTCTCTAACTCTTCCTCCCTATCTCATTAACCCCCTCTCTTCCACTCTATTCTATCTCTCCCAACTTTATCTCTTACCCATCTCTTCCTAGGCTCTAGGTATCTTGCATCTATCCCTCTTTTTCTCTCCACTCTAATTCTTTCTTACCATGTCTACCTTTCTCTGCCTCTTTACCCCTCTTTCTCTCTTTGTGAATTTATCTATCTCTCTCACCTCTTTTCCTCTCCCTTTTATAGGTCTCCTAGACACTCTATATTTACATCTCACTCTCTCCATCCTTATCCCTCTCTCTTTGTTCTTCTCTCTCCATAACATCTATTAGTGAGAGATGGAGAGAGAGAGATGATTTAGGGTTTAGGGCTTATATTTATAGGGTTTTTTTGGCAAGATACACTACATAGAGTTCTTATTATGAGTGGATGTTGTCATTAATGGAAACTATGTGACGTCTCTATATGTTATGTATGTACAAAATTTTTGGAGCTCATAACAGATATCTGTTGAAGATTCAACTCAGTTATGGATGAAGAACAGGGCATACTGAAACACTACATAGGAAGGTCTGGTGGGATCTGTAGAGGGAATTTTTTGAGGTGCGCACCTAAGGGAAGGTTAAGGAATGTTTATGGATTTGTTACACTGAATTTGAAGGCATAATGTTAAGATCTAATGTGGTTTTGAAGATCTTAGAAGCAGACTTGTTCGGTTAACATAATTGCAAGTCAATAGAGTCTTTAGATCTTGGTGCAAACATTAATAAATGTTATTGGCACTAACTTTGATAATTCAATTTTAAAGCCAAAATTGTGAAATACCTAATTTGATTTTAGTTGGAGGGAAAATACATGAATTAAGGAGGTAGCCAACTTGATTATATGTTTTATATTTCATAGAATGTTTTAGGGAAAGAGGACTTGTTTTTTCTTAAATATTTTTGGATTTAGACCTATATTATGATTGAATTAGGGTTTGTTAAGGTGGAATGTAGATTAGAGATTGTCTTCAAGACTGGAAGAAAATGAGAGAAGGAGATCTTGATGTAGTAGATAATGATCTAATGTTTTGGTTGTGAAAATAGGGGTGACATCAGTTTTGGTTCTTTGAATCTACACAACATTCAACCTTATATGGAACTTTAATGATACATTCAATAGATGTCATTTTGATAGTTCAGTATTCTAAGATCTTAGTGAAGATAATTTTGTAAGATAGTGAGTCTTCTTTTGGGTTGGAGCCTAAATATGTTATTTGAGCAGTGAACTTGATTACATGTGCAATCCCTATATTCATATGTAAGACTTTATTTTGTAGAGTATTTCCTTTTTGGGTGTCATCCTAATATTTTTTTTCCCTAATCAAGGTTTCCACAAAAAAAATATTGGTGTTATAATGCGTTATGTGTGTTTGATGCCTTAATAAACTAAGTTCTTGCATGTTTAAATTTCAAGAGGATTAACATTATATGCTACTGATTATTGTATGTTTATAAGTTATTTAAATGAGTTTTATAAATTGATTGAGAAGGGTTTAAAAGCTCTAGAACATTTATTCAGCTCCATTCTCTCAGAGTTCTTTCACTCCAACATTTGGTATCAAAGCCTAGGTCCCCTATTAAAATCCTAACGGCTTGAGGGTGATTTTTGAAGGAACAATGGAATCCAGTCTACAAGAGCATCTTATACTTACACTTAATGATCTAGATCAGACCAAGAGATAATTGAGAGAAGCCAAGGTGTTTATTATGCAGCTTAAGGAAGAACTGAAGAAAACTAAGAGGAAGAGATTAGAACTCCATGAGCAATTATAGGAGAAAGAACTAGAAAGTTTAGATAATGAGAAACTAAACCATGATCTAAAAGATAAGATTATAGAATTTGAAAAATTTGAAAAAGAGAATATCAATTTGGAACATGAAATGGAATCCACAATGATGAAGATGACCAAAGACATTGAAGAGAGAATAAAGAGTGAATAAAACTTAGAGAAATCCTTTAAAGAGAAATCTCAGGAATGCAAAAGACTCATTGAAGAATTGTAAGAGGCAAAAGATATAGAAGAAGAGTTAAGAAGTGAGCTTGTGATTGAAAATAACTATAAAGAAAATTTCATGATAAGTTCATCCAAGCTAGAATCATTTCTTGAAAATCAAAGAAATCCAAGTGACAAAAGAGGACTTGGATATGAAGAAAGATAAGCTTTCAAATCTTCGTCAAAAGGATCTGGATCTAATAAGAGAAAGAATAAATGATTATCTGCAAGACAACCCAATGCTCAAAAAGGTGGAGGTAAGTTCTTTATTTGTCATAAATTTGGTCACAAGGCAATGCATTGTAGAAATGGGATAAAACAAGATAATGCATATTTTACTGGTCAATGTTTCAAGTGCAATAGATATGGTCACAAGATAAGTGAGTGCAAAATTATTGTGAAGAATTCATCTCTAAATTTGAGAAAATTGAAGTGCTTTGCATGTAATGGTTTTGGGCACATTTCCAAGCAATGCACAACAAATAAAAGAGTAATGATTAACAATAATAAGTATAGAAAATGTATTTGTTACAATTCCAAAAAATATGGATAGTTTGCAAGAAATTACCAAAGAAAAACACTGACCAATTGGAGTCCAGTAATCAAAGTCACAAAGGAACAATCAAAGGTATCCAAGAAAAATAAATGAAAGGAACAAATGTCACTTGGAGAGGTGCACAAGCAAATGAAATATAATTTGATTAAGAAAATTCAGAGTTAACAATCTTAAGGGTCTGCAATAGGATCTCAGGTCACTAATTCCACTGATAATTGAAGGAAGGCCTTTGGCCTAGGGGGATTATAACTACTGAATTAATCGGTAGCCCATATACAAGTCAATGTTTGATCTATTCAAGGAAAAGGAAGTTATAGAATGGTCAATAAAAGTTTCTCAAAGCTCACTGGAACACTCCAACACATTCCAAAGGTGTGCAACCTAGATTGATAGTCTCAAATAGTGAACACATGTCTTAATTGGTAATTAGAGTACGATGCAAGTATTACACTTTCAAAATAGAAAAATCATATACATAAGGGAAAAAATAATCTTCACTTGTCACTAATTATTTAAGAGAAGAAAATGAGGAAGATGCGACTTATAGTGAACTCAAAGGCGACCAAAAGGATTTTTTGACTATTTGCATTGAAACCCTAGCTATGTGAAGAAAAGGTATTTTCCTGGGAAAATATTTGTTAATTGAGAAAATATTTGTTTTATAGGATGGATATACCTGTCATTGTTGATATCACTGAAAGACCTCACCCTAAATTCAAAAAACATCCATATAAATCTATGTAGGTCGACCCTAACATTGCACTATCTGATGTACCCTATGGAGTGCTACATATCTAGGGTATGAGGACATATGTGTACAAAAATATGGAGGACTTGGGAACAAAACCAATCAAAGATATACCTCACCAAATTAATGGGAGATGATGAAGAATTCAAACCATAATTTCAGGCCCTAGAGGAGAAAAAGTTTGCACAATTCACATTTTTTCCCATTGTGCTTGACGAATAATGGATAAGATACATTATGAGTAGAATTCATTATGAATTTATGTGGTTGAACTGACCCATGGAAATTAAAAAGGAATTAATTGAGAAGGTTACAGGTTTATGGTCCACATGAAAGGTTCCTACCTCGAAGAAAATAAAAAACAAAATAGTTTGAGAAGCTACAAGTGAAAAGATTAACAGAAGAGGCATTACTATTTGTGGCATCAAGGAAGATGATGTAAAGTTTTCCATGATGGTTATTGGGTACAAAATATATCATTCCATTAGAGATAATTCAGTCTCTGCAACAATGATATATGCAACTTATCTGATGTTAAGGGAGAATATAGATTATGATCTTTGTGAAGTATAGAGATTGCAGTTGTTAGAAAATATGAAGAACAAGAAGAAAATATTTAAATTTTTTAGATTTTTCTACCTCATGCAATAATTTCCAAGGTTAGGTCATAGTGACTGGTTCAAAAAAAGTCAGGAAGGCTTCCAAATCAAAGAGGCCATATATGAAATGACTAAAGAAATGAGTAGCACATCATTTTCAGGATATTTCAAAAACTTTGAAAAATAAATGCATAAAAGAGAGATAATTCCCAAAGCTATTGTAGAAAGATACAAGAAGAATATATGTTTCATGGTAAGCATTGATGAATGTTTAATGGAAGTAGTAGAATTAAGAACCTCATGGATAATTCCTATGGGGTATGAAGTGGACCACCAAATTCTTAACATGTATGTAAACTACTTACTAGAGAAGCCCAAGGACCCAAATGATCCAAGATTTGGAACCTACAATGAAAAAGGACTTCAAGTACACAAGGAACTGAGAGCTACCAAAATTGCAAGAAGGGTAAACAAGAAAGTAGAAATAGTTAAAGAAATTTTTGAATTTCATGCTCAAAAAATTACAAAAGGTGACACACCTATTGAAATGGGAGAATGAAGTTATGCACCAACTCATTCTATGGGTAGGGAAAAAAAGAGTGCAACTGCAAATTGTATGCACCCTAAAATGATCGCCTAGACTTTGGGCCCCATTTATTTGATTTATCAATCCTGAATCATTTTTATCAATAATCAATTTTTTTCAACAATATCAATTTCTTGATCAAGTCTTAATTTCGATCATATATTGGATTTTTATCCTTGGGCTAACCATTTATCCTAAGTCTTTATTTAATTAAAAGGAATATTTCCTCCCCTTTTGATTAAATAAAAAGTCCCACTTTTCCTCTTATCCTAAGTTGCACAAATAAAGCATTATTCTTATTTTACAAAAGGAAAAAAAGCACTTTTTGTCTCACATGAGGCTCAAAAGTCAACACTTCACTCTCATTGGAGGATACTTGTGCACATGGATTGCTCCTCTTTCAAGCTCCACCGCCGATTAAGACTTTTTGCCTCTTAATCTCCATGGTCCATTTCACCTCATTTCTTATAAAAGGAGAACTCTCTCCTTCATTTGCATATACCATGTTTTTATGCTAATGTTATGCTGCAGGTTTTAGGTGCATTTGGAGCTTTTTGAGGACATTGAAGACTTGTTGCTTTCATCATTTAGTTGCATATTTGCTTCCATAGTTGCATGATAATGGCATTCTTAGTGTAGATCTCCTTTTATACAATAGATTAATCTCACATAGTCTAAATAGGAAGCATTGTAATCCATTGCTATTTCCTTTCATAGATTAGTTGCATTGTACTTTCATTTCCATAGCTTAGATTGAATTCTCATATAGCTTGCATTGCATTTTCATAGTGATTCTTGAGGATATTGGCACTCTTGCCCTTGTCTTCACTTGAATCTCTCATTGTGTGGTTGACTAGCAAGGTCATGAGTCCATAGCTCTAGCTAAGAGCAATTTTCAATCTTGCAACTCCATACATAGAGAGCTATGAGCCGCTTTGTGAGGCCTCATTCTTGAGCAACCTTGCATGTAATGGTTCATAGAAGTGCACCATTTTAGTGTGTACACAAACCACAAAAGCTCATCCCTATAAGAGAAGAGAAGAGAAAGAAAATTGATAAGAAAAGGGATGAAAAGAAGAAAGAGGAGACAAAGAGTAAATAAAAAGAGGATGAAATCCTTATTGAAGATGATGATGAGAGGAAAAACTCTAATAAAGGTATCAAATAGATCAAGAGATAGAAGTTGCCAGAATCCTCTAGGTCTACAAGGTCAAAATCTTCTAATGCAATTGAACAAGTAAGTAAATAAAACAAGATTGAATCTGATAATCAAGGTATGTATTTGAAAATTGTGGAAAATATTATTACTATAAATGGTAAATTAAACCCAATAAATAAGTTTTATGACAAGTTACAAGATGAAGGGAAAAGAGTGATTCAAGAAGTAGTTGTAAAATATATGTATCATTTCAAAAATGTCTTGATAGAGATTGCATCATAAATTCCAAAGTCCCTATATGATATATTAGATGCAATGAATTCCACCACTAATGAGAAGGATAAGGAATTGAGAGAACAAATATTTCTTGAGCTTTGTAGAGAAATATCAATTGGAGAACTGAAGTACTTAATGAAAAAGGAAGAGCCATATTTCAAGAGAAAAAAAAATAACTAACAGGCTAATGGCTAGAGAACTGGAAGGAGTGGTTCAAGAAAAGAAAAAAAAGGATAATGCAAAAGGTATTGCAGTAAGAAAATCATGATGTACATAGTGATTCCCATAAGGATAGTACATCCAAGAAAGATGAGTTACACAGATTGGAAATGAAAGATGATGTAGATGTACCAAACTTTTTGAACTTGGATAATTGTATAGATATAGGTATAGGAGATGCACTAGAGATGGTGACAATACAAGTAAATGTGACCAATCAAGGTATATCACATGAACAAGAAATTTTAACACCAAAGAAAAGGGAATATTGACTGAAGTAGGAACAAAGAAATGATGTATAGAGAAAATTCATTCAACACAAGAAGTGCCAACTAAGATCACTAAAGTAAGGCCTCAATTATTAGAGGTACATCCTATAAATAAAATGCATACATCCTTAGTGGAGAATTCCAAAGAGGTTGAGACAACTTAAGAAGAAGTAAAGGAGAGTTTGAGCAAGAAAAGAGCAAGAGACACTACTGAAACAATGCAAGAGCTCATGTCCAAACAATCATTTGAGTTAGATGATGAATTGGGATCAGGACCAATAGAATTTTTGTCCTATCTCCTTAAAAAATAAAACTATCTCAAGTGACCCAATCCCAAGAAGGAGAAGAGATTATTAAGAGTTAGATAAAGGGAAATGAACTCATGGAAGAGACATCATAAGTTTTGGGGATGTTGATCCCAACATATGTCAAGGATAAATCATTGTCTCCCTCAAATCAAATAAAAAATTCACTTAGTAGGGTTAAGACAGTAAGTCAAGTCTCTTGAAAAAGTAGAAGAATTGAAGCCTTGAAGGATAAGAAGGAGATTAATGAAAAAATATTTGAAGATGTGAAGATCATACTAGCTTATAAAAGAACACTCTTGGATACCCACATCAAACAAATGAAGATCAAAACCAATGATGGTAAAAATGTTTACAAATCATGTCTATCAATGAAGAATTTTGTTGGAGCAATTGAGGAAAAAAGTCAAGAGAGTAAGAACACAATGGAGAAAATAGCTTAGTCATTTGATTTTGTGAATGCTTCTACATCTGCAACGGAGAGTCAAGTAATCTATTTACCTAACAAAATTCAAATTTAGGAGAAGGAGAAGGAGAAAATGAAATCAAGAGTCAATGAATTGTGAATTTTGATAGCTCCAAAAGTTCAAAAACTCTTCAATGTAGTCAAAGAAACATGGACTCTTTTAGTCTCCTCAGACCTAGTGAATCTAGAAAAGGAAGAAGCTACAATATTTTTTCTTAGTGGACACATTTTAATTTTTGGTATGTACGTATTGTTGGCATAAATGATGTAGAGATAAGTTGAGAATTTAATGGTATGTGTTTGATGTGTATCTGATGATAGGTTGATCAGTTATGATGTTGTCATTGATGTCAACTTAGTTTTTTGCTACCTGATAGTGAGTATGTTAAGCCAATGTATGTTCAAGATCTTGGATCTAGAGATGTGATCATATTTGGAAAGTGCGATCATAATGGAAGCCTCAATGATGTCTCTGGATGCTATATCTATGACCGCACATGTTTATCATACGTATGTTGTGACTTATGGTCGATTGAAAGTTTATAGGACAATAGGAAAGATAGGATGAAGCCAACGAGGAATGATTTGATGATTGTGTCAAATAGGTTTGGACTCAGGTGTTACGATTCAGGTAATGTTATCTTGACTATTTTATGGGGTTGTTGTTGCAACTGCATCATGATTGGTGACCAAAAGAAAAAGTTTCAATGAACAGAAGACCACTTAGTGAAGAGGAAAAGAAGTTCTTAGAAAAATCAGTTTGATCCTTAACTGGTGATGTTGCACTATGTTGTGATAAGTGGTTATGTGTTGTAAGGATTGTAGTGATGTGGAAGATCAATGAGGAAGGATGATTTGGCATTTTCATGATCATGATGATCAAATTTTTTGGAGTTGTGCAAGAACATTGGAGAGTGTGATGTGGTTTTACTTTTATTTTTCAAATCAATTATGTGATAGATATGGTGGTCAACATGAGCTTGAAATTGTAATTGATATTAGGTAACATATTTTAGGTTTCAAAGATTGAGCGGGAATGAATTGTAATTTAAATGTAATTAGGTCATGGCCAACCTAGTTAGTAAAAACATATTATATATTTTTTATGTATAAAAATATAAGTGTGGGGGAAAAAGATCATGAATGTAAATGTGTGATTGTATGGTTTGCATGTTCTGCATGTGAAGCAGAGATTGATCTTGAACTAGATCTGTACTAGCAAAGGAGTTCTATTTTCTCAAATCATTTTACTTGTTGATTCATAATATTTTCTACAAGAAAATCCATTAATCGGGTAGACTTTAACATGTCTAATTTGAAAATCCTTTAACTAGGTGACTCTTTAACTAGACCTTGAAATCTCTTAATAGGGTTACTCCTAACAGGGATAGAGGTAAATCCCTTAACTGGGTGGCTCCTAATAGGGTCTTTCTCTTAACTGGGCATTTATAAGATTTTAACATGGCTAAGCTCTTAACCAGCGTACTTTAGATGAGTGCAAAATTATTTGTGGGTGCCATCTCCAAACATGGTTTTTTCCAGTTGGGTTTCCAAAAGAAAAAAAATGGTGATTATTGTGTTGTACGGTTGTGGATGTTTATATTTAATGCTTTGTTTATTCATGCCATAGATGATAATTGATGGAAGTGGTATTAGATATTTGGTTCTCTTTGTGGTAAGCTTGAAAATTTGATGTAAAGATCACAATGTTGATGAAGGAACCTCCCAAGCTCACTAAAGACAACTACATGGTATGGAGTGATAGAATGAAGTTATATCTAAATGGTATGGGGTCACAATACTAGATGCATGTCACACACAAGTATATCACTCTTGCTAAAACTCTTAATGATGATCAACTTAAGGAGAAATAGGAGTATACTCAAGCACAAGAACCTATTATAATTTCCTTATCTAATATTGAATATGTTGATATGTATGGACTTGATACTGCCTATGACATTTGGGAAAACTTGAAGCTAATCGATGGTGGATATATTATTATGCAAAATCCTAAGGAAGATAGTCTTAGAGGAAAGTATGATGACA
Source organism: Chamaecyparis obtusa (assembly GCA_027943335.1). Classification (NCBI taxonomy): domain Eukaryota; kingdom Viridiplantae; phylum Streptophyta; class Pinopsida; order Cupressales; family Cupressaceae; genus Chamaecyparis; species Chamaecyparis obtusa. Next base: position 23,488 of record BSBK01000961.1, read on the forward strand.
TGAAGATGGTAGAAGGAGAGAACATTGCACAATATGGTCAAAGAATTAAATAAGTTATTGGTTCTATCAAAGGTGATAGTGGAACTATTGAGGAATATGTTCTGGTAAATAAAATGTTGAGAAATTTACTTCCTTCTTATGCCATTAGATAGTCTTCTATAAATAATCTGAGAACTTTTAACAATGTTACTATAGATGGACTAATTGGTAAGTTTATTGCATTTGAGTTAAATAATTTTGATAACAGTATTCCAAATGTTGAGGCAAATTTCAAGGCATCCGTGTCTAATGTACTGGTAAGGAAAGATAAAGAATTAAGTCATGATTATGATTGCATGTCAAGTTACACCAGGGAACTTGAATCTATCTTGGATGATGAGAGGAGACAAGGAGAGATTTAAGCACTACCAACAAAGAGATTTCCAAGAGGGACTGGTAAGTACAAAGGCAAGCTACCACTAAAATGTTTTTCATGTAATAAGATTGGACATATTGAATCTAGATGTCCTAATGGTGAAAAAAAGGATAATATAATAAACTTTAAAGGAAAAAGGAAGAAACAATTCTATGTTGCAGTTGACGAAGGAGTTACTGATGAAAAATCAAAAGATAATGAGGAAAAGGAGATTGTATTTTTTGTAGTCAAAGAAGATCCATCTAAAGGTGAAAAGGCACTAGTTTATCACATGGGACACAATGATGAATGGATTATAAATAGAAAGTTCTCACATTACAAGACCAATGAGAAGAGTAAGTTCATTAATTTTGAATATTTTGATGGTGGTGTGGTAAGGTTTAGAAATAATACACCTTGTTTGGTTAAAGGAAAAGGCACTATTAATTGAATGGAAAGAGTAATATATATGTTGCTTATCTTGTGGATGGACTAACATATAATATATTGAGTCTTGGACAACTAAATGACAAAGGAGGTATGTGTAGGATGCTTGGAAGATTAGGTGATGAGATTTCTACTAGCAGGAAAACCAACGGTAATTTTTTCCATCTCAATAATATTGTGAATAATTGTTTGGTTGCAAAGATATAAGATAGTTGGCTATGGCATAGAAGGTTTTTTCATGTAAATTTTGACAGTTTGATCAAAGTAAATAAGAAAAATAGAGTTAGGGGAAGAGAGCAGTGAATGATGGAAATCTTGCTTCTATTAAAAAATACTTTGATAGATATGATGAAGAAGAGAAAAACAAGATAAAAGATATAGTTTTGGATCACATGTTCACCTTTAAAAAGAACCTGATTGAAATAGAAGGTCAAATCACTAAGGACCTATTTGAGAGATTAGAGGAAATAAAGAAAAGAGCCATGGATGAAGATACTAAGATGAGATAGGATATTCTTCTGCAGAACATTCCTACCATGATAGGGAGTGAAATGGGAAAGTGACTTGAAAAGTAAGGCCAAAACTAAAGACCAAAACCAGAATCATTAAGTTTATGGCCCAAAAATACAAAGAGGTTGAAAAGGAAACACATGGAAAATTTGGACAACTACTCCTTGAGGAGATATCTAATCTTGGAAAGTCTACGAGGACCCCAACCCCAATAATAATCTCCACAAAGCCTACAATTGCCAAAATTGTAGAAGAGGATGAAGTTGCAAAGGAGATAGAGGTAGTTGATACCACCTTACCCAATTTCTACATTGACAATGTTGGGATTTTAATGGACACAAAGAAGGATACATCTGATCCATTTTAGATAACTGAAACTTTGTCCAAAATTAATAAATAGTAAAGAATCTTGAGCCTTCCAAGATCACTCAAGAAGAATTAGCTAAGAAAGAGAAAGAAAAGGACAAAACATCTGAAAAAGAGTAGGTATCAAAAGAAAAAGATGAGGAAAAAGAGATAGAAAAGTTAGAGGAACAAGCAAAAGGATTTCCTATCACCCATTTTTCTACTCCTAATTTTTTGGCAAGTGGATCCCAATCACTTCCAAATAACTTAGAGGATATGGATATCATAGATCTGATGCAGTGGTTGGTACTTTATTTTTCCAAAGAAAAGGAGAAATCAAAGAAGAAGATTGACAAAACTACAAAGACAATCCAACGAGCAACACAAGTGTTGAGTAATTTTTTTATTACACCTCCTATAGATATTGGAGATCTTGCAAATATTTTAGATAATGTTCTAAGTATAGTAGAACAAAATTTTGATACATTAGAAGAAGAAGCAAGAATAAAAGTGGTAGATGAATTTAAAAAGATAAGGATGAAATATACTCTTGATGGGATCAAGAGTGATCTTGACACATTGATCGCTACTGAAAAGACAATCAAATCTTTTCTTAAGGATGGAAAAGACCTATTTAGACTTTGCATGACTTCGCATAAGAATGTAAAGAGCATATCAGATATTATAGCTCAGGATGAAGAAGCTTTGGAGAACCTCTCTAAGGATTTTGAAAGTAAGAAAATTATGGACATGAACAAGGAAGTAAATAGGATCATGGATAAAACCCATACCCTACATTTGGAAAAGGACAGAGTTCAGAGAAGATTCTCATAATTAAGAAGCTTTTTGACTCCAAAGATCGGTGTCTTGGAGAGTACACATGAGGACCTTCAGCTTGGCCTCAAAATATTTCAAGGATTAGTACCTACTGATGTAGAGGAAGTAAAAAATCCCGTATTTGGTCTTAATGGAATGATTCAAGTTGCAGAGGAAATCAAAGGAGCTTGGGATGCAGACATGCATATTTTGAAGACAAATTACAAAGATATACTACAAACAGTTCAGCTGTGATTTTGTACACTCCATTTTTGTTGTTTCGGTAACTAATTATAACATTTTGGCACCATTTTCCATTGATGTCAAAGGGGGAGAGATAGAATAAAAAATGTAATGAGAGAAAGAGAGCAAGTGTGTGTAAAATGAAAATACAGAAAACATAAATAAAGGAAAGTTTCTTCTGAAGGTTATGTGTTGCATTTTTGTCAGTATATTTCCTTTTACATTTTTGCCTTGATGTTGCACTTAGTCATTTTTTCACTAAGTGTTTCCATCAATGCCAAAAGGGGAGATTGTTGGCAAGTGGTCAGCACATGTACACATATGCACATGTAGGCACATGCACATATATGGAATGTTTTCATTTATGGAAATACTTATCAGTTTTATGATCACACATCTTGAATATGTTTGAATGTAGTTGATGAAAGAAAAACACCTAAGTCCACAGACTGTTCTCATAACCTAGTCTAATAGAAAAGCTTAGCGAGCTTCACAGAATCTATATTAAGGCATGTGATCTTAATGACATTCTTACAAGACACAAATGAATACATGTGTGAGGTCACACCTGTTAATAATGAAGGATCAAATAGATATGTTTAGTTGATTGGATGCAAAGACAATAAACAAAGCATTACTTGTTAGCAATCACTAAGGCCGACTTCATGAATGATTGGAAAGTTATTTTTAGATGCTATCTTGGATCTAAGGCCGACTAAGGATGTTAATGAAGCATACAAGTGTACTTTAATTAATATGATGTTTAGCTGGTGTAATGCTGACTAGCTTTTGTAATTATACTTCTAATTGTGAAGGCATATAAGAGGAAGAGCACAGATCAAGAGGAAGGAGAACAAGAGGAGTTCTTATAGGAATACTTTGTTAACTCTTTGTATTCAGGACATAAGATTTTTTTTAAGTGTTGTTGCACCTATTGTACACCCCTAACAGGGTTTTTTTGCCTTTAATAGGGCTAGGACCTTTAATAGGTTCAATTCCTTAACAAGGATCTTATTGTATACATCCCCTAATAGGGATCTACCTATATTGTGATAATTAGCTCCTAATAGGGCTAGAACTCCTAAAAGGGTTTCAAGATTCATAGTGAAGAATTTAGTGGGTACCATCTGCACTAAGGTTTTTTCCGTAATAGGTTTTCCTTGAAAACAAATATGGCGTTATGATTTCTTATGTGTTTATCTTTGTTGCATGGTTTCTCATTTTATGTTATATCATTATATGTTGGTTACAGAAGTTAAAGAAGTTTTAGAATTTAGTTCAGTACTGTAACACTGATTCACCCCCCCTCTCTGTGTTACCAAATCCTCATAGATATGTCTTTGGATTGGAAGAGAAGATAGGCAAGATAGGATCTCTTTTTAAATCAGGCCCATTAACCCTATTAGGTCTTAGGTCTATTAAATGGTTGAGGCCTTTTCTAACAAGATCAGAAGGATCCATTCTAGGAGGTTGTGTAAATCAATAAAGGGTATTAGAATATCAAGTTGGTTTGGTGTATCCTTTGGAGGAATAAGGAATTAAGTTCCAAAAACTAGTGGGGTGGGGCTATTAGCCGGAGTAGGTCTTTATGAGACAACTACCCTTAAGAAAGTTCCTAGAACTTTCTTGGTGCCCAAATCATGTTGTTTGGGTCAATTTGGAACAAAATACTTGAAGTATTGAGTTGTTTTGTCAGAGGGGGAATTTGAGGGTGAGTTGATGTCAATTCAAGCCTTAGAACCTTTGGTAAGTATACAGTTTGGAGAAGACAATACTAAGCTTTGTTGAAGTATCTCTTTAGAAGGAATTGTGAAGGTTGAATTCAGTATGTTGAACCTTGTCTTGTGAGCACCTCTTAAAAGGGACTAGTAAGGTTTTAGGTATCTAAAGCCCTAGTTAAGATAGGCTCTGCATCAAGTGGTATCAGAGAAAGGGAAAGGAACCCTTGGGTAGAAGAAGTTGAAGGAGAAGACATGGAAAAATAGGATGAATTTCCACAAAGGATGACTAATGTGGAACTTGCAAATCTTGTTAGAGAAAAAATGTAAGAGAATAGGAAAATAAGAGAGGAGAGGGACGAGATGGGGGGCCAAATGAGAGGCAGGGGAGGACAAGAGTCTAGAGGAAATGGAGAATGGGATGAGGAAGAGATCCCAAGGAAGGTAGAAGAGGAAGTGCCTGTAAACTAGAGACCCCTCCTTAATGCCCTAAAGTCCATGGAAAGGAGAACTATGGATGGTAAGTTGGAACTGCATGTATTCAGGGGGAGAATGGATCTAGACATGGCCATGGATTAGATAGGCTCCCTCACAAGATTCTTTGAATGTGAAGACATTCCAGAGTAGGATAAGGTAAAGATAGTAAAGTAAAAGCTAAAAGGATCTACTTTTACATGGTGGAATTGTATTCAAGATGAGAGAGAGAAGAGTGGAAGGAGTAGAGTGTCTACTTGGAAGAGGATGGTGAGTTTTGTAAAAGATTCCTATGTGCGAGAGGACTATGAAGTGCTTTTGCATAGGAGAAGAAAAAACCTAAGATAAAGGGAAATGGATGTCAACACTTACAAAGAGGAGTTCATGAAATTTTGTATGAAGTCCAAGACTAAGGCAACTAAAGGAGAAAACCTAGCCAGGTACATAAATGGTCTGAAATTTTCAATTTAGGAGGAGCTAAATTTGCTCACCCCCAGGATAGTGCAGAAGTGTCATCAAAGAGGAAGGAGTCCCTTTAGAGGAAGAGGGAATGGATTTGGTTCCCAAGGAGACTCAAATCAAGATCAAATCAAAAGTGAAGGGAATAACCATCGCTTTAATAATAGAGGTAATTTGAGAGGAAGGGAACCAAACTTCAGAGGAATAACACAAGGGAGAGGACCTATAAAATGTTTCAATTGTAACCAAGGTCACATGGAAAATAGGTTCCCGGAGAAGGCAAGTACAAGTTCATTGGGAAAGAGGAGAAAAAATTTGGTCCAAGAATCAGATTGTCAAAGTGTTTCATCATATCATAGTGCACGTGCTCTTGATGCATATGGATATCCTGAGAGAGGGGAGGCTTCGATGATCAGAAGGGAAGAAAATACCATGAAGGTGTTGGTCAAGTAACATCCACAAAGGAAGTTAGTCTTCAAGACAACTTGTAGATCAGGAGGTAATATTTTTAAGGTACTAATTGACTCTAGATCTACTGAGAGCTTTGTATCTTTGGAAATGGTAGATAAGCTAAAAATGAAAAGAATTTCTCACCCTTATCCCTATAAGGTCTCATGGCTAACCCAAGGTCAAAAAGCTATTGTGGAAGAGCAGGCTTGGGTAGACTTTCAAATAGGATCCTATTAGGATAGGCTACCATTTGATGTAGCAAAAATGGATTCTTGCCATCTCCTACTAGGGAGACCATGGCAATTTGATCTAAGGCACACCATGATGGTTTCAAAAATACATACTCCATTACAAAGGATGGGAAGGTGATTGAACTACTACCTCTGATGGAAGATGAAGCAGATTCCAAGGAAAAGTAAGCCAAAGTACTAGTAATGGAAGGTAAGGAATTCATGAAAGATGTTGCTAATGAAGAAGTATGTTTTGCACTAATTCTTTTCTGTAGGGCTATGATAGTGACTAAAGAAGGATATGAAAACCCAAAGAAGGAAAAGATAGTGGAGCTTGTAGTTCAATAATTATTGGACCATTATTTCATATGGAATGCCAAGGTCCCTACCACCTATCAAAGACATAAGTCATTGTATTGACCTCATACCAGGGTCTACACTTCTGAACAAAGCAACATACAAGATGAAACCCCAATAGAATGAAGAGATGGCTAGACAGATTGAGGAATTGTTGGAACCAGGTTTCATTAGGAAGAGCCTAAGCCCTTGCATGGTACCTGTAGTCCTTGCACCTATGAAGGAAAGCAATTGGAGGCTCTGTAATGACTGAAGAGAAATAAAAAAAAATCACTATAAGGTATCATTTCACAATTCCTAGGATTGAAGACTTGTTAGACTATTTGGGGGTGCTTAGTATTTTACCCAAATTGATCTCAAAAGTGGGTACCTTCAAATTAGGATAACGCTAGGGGATGAGTGGAAGACAAAATTTAAAACTAATGAGGGCTTGGATGAATGGAAAGTCATGTCATATAGCTTGTCCAATTCCCCTAGTACATTCATGAGGCTCATGAATGAAGTCTTGAGGGACTTTATAGGAAAGTTTGTGATAGTATACCTTCATGATATACTAATCTCCAGCAAGTCAAAAGAGGAACACCTAAGGCATTTGTACATGGTCTTAGAAAAGATATATAAGGAGGAGTTGATGATAAAAATTGTAAAGTGTATATTCTTGCAAGAGGAGATAATCTACTTGGGATTTGTAATCTCACATGGTGAGATGAAGATGGAACAGGAGAAGGTAAGTAATATCCTTTCTTGGTCTACCCCTTAGAAAATGGGAGATGTTAGAAGTTTTCATGGATTGCCCATATTTTATAGGAAATTTATAAAGGGGTTTAGTCACATTTGGGCACCTATGCTTGAGACCATAAAAGGAGGACAAAAGTGCAAATTTATTTGGAAAAAGGAAGGTAATGAATCATTTGAGACCTTAAAGAAGAAGGTGGCCCAACAACTAGTCCTTTCTCTACCAGACTTCAACAAGATCTTTCAAGTGGAGTGTGATGCTAGTCACATGGCTATAAGAGTTGTTCTCAGTCAGGAAGGGAAGCCTAGATAGCAATTTTTAGTGAGAAATTGAATGTAGAAAATATAAATTACTCATCATATGATTTAGGAATGTATGCTCTAGTTCAATCTTTACAAAATTGGAGGCACTACTTGATGCCAAAATAATTCATTGTGTTTACTAACAAGGCATTGATTTTTATAAACTATCAGGAAAATCTTAGCCACAGACATATTAAGTGGGTTGAGACTTTGAACTCCTACACATTTTCTCTTAAATACATGAATGAAATAAAGAACAAGATGGTTGATACCTTGAGTAGAAGGGGGTTGAAAATAAAAACATTAGGCAAGAAAGTGTAGGGATTGAAGCTCTGAAGAACATGTATAATTTTGATGAAGATTCTGGTGAGATCTATCAAGTATGTACTTCTTTTGATGAAAGGTATCATATTGATTTTTCTTAATATTTGATACATGATGTATTTCTTTTTAAAGGAGGGCAGTTATGTATCCCTAAATGCTCCACGAGAGTGAATATAATCAAGGAAAAATATTGTGGAGCCATGGTAGGATACTTGTTTCCTAAGATGCAAGTGGACATAAATAAATTTGTAGAGTCATGTGTGATTTGTCAAAAAGAAAAAGGAAGATCTACAAATGTAGGACTCTACTAGCCCCTCCTCATTCCTTCAAGACCATGGGAGAGCATCAGTATGGATTTTTTGTTAGGACTACCTAGAACTAAGAGGGGATATGATAGTGTTTATGTGGTGGTTGATAGATTCAGCAAGATGGATCATTTATTGCCATGTAAAACTACCTTTGATGCTTCTTATGTTGTAGATCTCTTTTTTGAAGAAATTGTGAGAATCCATGGCTTGCCACTAAACATAGTGTCATATAGGAATGTCAAGTTCATACGGAACTTTTGGAGAACAATATGGAGGAAATTGGGTACCAATTTGGCCATCTCATCTTCCTACCATCCACAAACAGATGGCCAAATGGAGGTAGTAAACAAATCTCTACAAAAATTACTGAGGTATCTCACTAGGTAGCATGGTGACAAACGGGATGCAATGTTACCACAAATAGAATATTCATACAATGATACAGTAAAAAGAAGCATTGGTTATTCACCAAATTCCAAATTGTGTATGATCTACACCCAAGAGGTGTCATGGAATTAAGAGATCTCAATCAAGGAAAACCAATAAGTGTTGAGGGAGAAGCATTTGCAATTGATATCAAGGAGGTACAGGATCAAGTTAACACCAATTACAACCATCTTTAGATAAATACAAAGAGTATGTTGACAAAAAGAGAAGGGATGTTCAATTTTCTATTGGAGACATTGTATGAGTAAATTTGAAGAAAGAAAGGCTCCCAAAGGGAAAGTATACAAATTTAATGCGGAGAAAGATACGACCTTGTCAGATACTTGAGAAATATGGGAAAAATGCATATAAAATACAACTCCCTCCTAATCTTAGTCTATCCTCTATATTTAATGTTTGTGATCTAACTCTTTACAAGTGTCATATGAACACAAGTGACAATCCTTCTATATAGGAAGCCCTTGATGATGATGATATTACAAAGCATGACCCATCCATCTTAGACAAGATTTTAGACACTAGAATAGAAAATAAGACAAGAAAAAGGGATGACTGAACAAGAACATTTGAGTCATGGTGCAGATTTAAATCAACTCATCTCAAGTGGGCTCGAGATCTTTTCTCCACTAGATTATGGTGCAGGGGCACCCACCTCTACTCATGACAGTGAATGAGCATGTGGGGGACATTGGATATTTCTCTTTTCTTTTTCTATTTTTTCATTTTGAAAGGTTTTTTAATAAGTTTCCACTATTGTGTAACTCTATACCATTGGTAGGTACACTATAAACCACCATGGAAATAAGATCCAAGGGACTATAACACTAGTTCCTTAGGGATTTTAGGTCCTCTAGGAATTTGTTTTCATTTTTATTTTATTTTTATCCATTCCTATGTTTAGGAGGGTTGATTTGTTTAAGGATTCCAAATTCTGTTGCAAAAATGCAAAAGTTGCATTTTGACAACATTTTCTTGCTAGTTGAGTAACTTCTTCTCCAATGGCTCTAACTTTCAAAAAATTGGTTACGAACCATTGGTAAGAAAGATGTAAACTTGTAATCAACCCTTTCAAATGGTTTGAGGCAGTACTATATGCAAGTGAGGTGATCTATACATATAATTAAACCAGATTTCTTGCAAATTCATGGTCCTTAAGCATGTACGGATGATTTTTTATCTCTGAGTGATTGGAAAAATTTTTGAAGTTTTTTTCTTTTCATTTTGTGTTTGTGTGAAGGGTTGAAACAATCAAGATTAAAATAAATTCAATTTTGTTCTTCACTGGATTGTTCTTCTTTGTGAAACCCTCTAGAATTAGGGTTTGGTGCCTAAATGGCTCTAACTTCCATCTCCACCATCAAAATTTGATGTATCTTCATGGAATGCAAGTAGGGCCAATATATTTTAAGTCCTTAGAAGGTAGGATTGTGGAAGTGTAGGGATCAATTGGAAATTGTATGCCCTAGGTAGACATCTTCATGTGGCTACCTATTGTAACTCAGAGATGTTTCATTATTGAGACTTGTGGATTGAACAAGAGGACCTCCCTTTAGATTTAGAAATTTTATGGGTATCTATTGGATAATATGTCTTTGTATTGGAAGATCAGATAGGAGAGATATGAGTCTCTTTGTAAATCTAGGCCCGTTAGCCCTATTAGGTCTCTAATCTATTGATTGGTCGAGGCCTTGTCTTGGAAGATTAGAGGGATCCCTTCTAGGAGATTGTGTAACTCAATAAAGGGTATCATAAATATCAAATTGGTTTGGTGGATCCTTTGGAGGAATAAGGAATTAAGTTCCAAAAACTAATGGGGTAGGCCTACTAGCGAGAGTAGGTCTTTGTGAGACAACTACCCTTAAGAAAGTTTCCATAACTTTCTTAGCGCCCAAATCATGTTGTTTGGGTTAGTTTGGAACAAAATCCTTGAAGTATTGAGTTGTGTAGTCAGAGGGGGCATTTGAGAGTGAATTGATGTCAATTCAAGCCTTAGAACCTTTGGTAATATTTAGTTTGGACAAGAGACTACTAATCTTTGTTGAAGTCTCTTTAGAAGGAATTGTGAAGGTTGAATTTAGTATGTGAAACCTTGTCTTGTGAACACCTCTTCAAAAGGACTAGTAAGGTGTTAGGGGTCTAAAGCCCTAGTTAAGAAAGGCTCTGCATCCGAACCACAACCTGTTACTCTAAATGTCAATAATATCTCTTTTGGACCTTTAAAAGTTGTGAACCCTTGTCTTATTGACTTTGATCAAAAGACTTCCTTTGATACTTTTAGTATTGATGATTCTTTAGATGAATACTTAGGGTCATAAGATGATCTTCCTCATTTTCACCATAATAGGATATTGCCTTATTGTTTGTTCATGCTAAAGCATACTTTGGGAAAGACAACACTTTTGAATATCATCATGAGTCCCCTTTTTCATGGATATGTCACAAAGAAGTAATATTTTGATTAATGACACTATTGATGTACAAATGGATCCTCATGACAATGAAAATGTAATCAAAATTGGGAAATGTTTAGATGGGGATGAACGAAAAGAGCTTACTTCTCTTCTTCTTGAATTTCTTGACATCTTTGCTTGGACTTATTCTAATATGCCTAGTATTGACTCTAAAAATTTTATGCATAACATTCTTCTTCTTTCTAAAGAGAAGCTTGTGAAACAAAAGATATGCAAGATGAATCCAAGTATTTCTCTTCTTGTGAAATCTAAAATTGAGAAACTTCTTGATGCTAGTCTTATACGTCCTATTCATTATTCTTCGTAGATGTGTACTAACTTTCATGATCTAAATAAAGCCTCTTTGAAAGATAGTTTTCCCCTCCCAAATATTGATATGATTGTGGATTCCACAATGGGGCATGCTTTATTGTCTTTCATGGGTGTTTTTTTTTGTTACAATCAAATATTTATTCCTACTCAAGGTCAATACAAAACCTCTTTCATCACTCCTTGGGGAAACTTTTGTTGGGTTTTCATGCCTTTTGGACTGAAAAACGTGGGTATACATTTCAAGATCCTATGACACTTATCTTTCATGATTACATTCATAAGATCCTTGAAGACTATGTTGATGACATTATCACCAAGTCCATTTCTTGTAAGGATCATGTGCATGTTCTTAGACAAATATTTGAATGCATACATAAGTATAATATGTGCTTGAATCCTCAGAAATATTCTTTTGGGGTTGGTAGTGGAAAAATTCTTGGATTTATCATTCAAATAGGGGTATAGAGGTGGATATTGAGAAAATTGATGCCATCATTAATATGCCACCACCCCAAAATATTTAACAACTCTATATTTTACAAGTAAAAATAAAATTTATTCATAGGTTTGTGTCAAATCTAGCAGATCGTTCGATTCCTTTCACTTCTTTGTTAAAGAAAGATACTTCTTTCTCTTGGAATGATGATTGTAAAAAAACATTTCAATAGTTCAAACACTATCTTGATAAACCTCCTATTTTGAAACCTACTCAACCTAATAAACCATTATTATTATATACTTCATATTTTTCTAATGCTTTAGGAACTATTTTGTCTCAACATGATAAAAATAGATAAGAATGACCAGTATACTACATTAGTCGTACCTTGGTAGATTAAAAAAATGTGATACACTACAATAGAAAAATAATGTCGCTTTAGTTTTTTCTTGTCAAAAACTCTAGAATTGTCTTCTCAATTCCATAATCAATGTTATTGTGAGATTTGATCCCTTGAAAAATATTTTCTCAAAAATTGACTTGTCAGGATGCCTAGATTAATGGGTTATGATGCTAAGTGAGTTGTATTTGAAGTTTGTTTCTCAAAAAATAATCAAGTGGAAAGCTTTGATAGATCATCTTGTTGAAGCTCCTTCCTCTACTTTAACTTCTAATCCTATTACTTTTCCTGATGAATTGTATTACCCATAGACAATGATGACACTTGGGAACTGTACTTTAATAGATCAAAATGCAAAACTAGCTTTGGTGCCAGTCTTATTCTTGTATCTCCCTGAAAGAAGCCTATACCTATATCAAATGTTTGGTACATAGTAGGCAAATTGTAAAATATTTCCTATAAATCTCAAAACTTACATCATGCAAATTATTTCTCCTCCATAGGATGATGAATACTTGAGCTCTCAGGGCCACGATGAGAAGTGGATGGTTGTAGTGTGTCAAATGGCCTATGGGATGTTGTCGATCGACAATGAATCCTATATGAGCTCCACTCTGAATAACATTGTAGTCTCCCTTTAATCTCCTACAATTCATGCTCCACCTCTCCAATTGTCTCTCGATTCAATCTCTATCATCTCTCAATAATTGTAGCTCTAGCTACACATATGAAAATATAACCATTTTTCATATAGGATCTCATTTTTCCTTGTAGCTATAGTGAGAGGATGGTGGTATCCTCGATGCTATGGTGATTTCCTTCAATAAATCTTTCAAAAAGAGTTCTTTTTCCCTCGACTCCAACTACAACATGTAATATTAAATAAAATTACTGACATATATATATATACTTAATCATAATTTACACTTAAGAAAAAATTTCTTCCATACCTAGATCTCCTTCTTGATAGTTTGGATCATCAGTACCTAGAAACATAGGGTCTTTACCTTAGATTTATACAAGGAGCATGGGCTTGCTACTCTCTTCAAACTCTCAAAGGACAATGTCTCTCAATGAGGGAATCTCTAATGAGGCTCTCGATGTTTGTCTCCTCAAAGGGGGAGAATCTATTCTCTTTGTTGGATCCTCCTTGGTTTCACCATAGTTCTCTACCATGGGTACCACCTCTAGCATGTCTCCTAGATACTAATCCTCCATATCATCCTCATCATAATTATCATATATAGCTACTCCCCACTCTGTTCTAATGCATGGCCTTAGGTCTCTTGTAGGGTAGCATGCTGGAAAGATGGTTCTAAACCCCTCTATACTGATGTATCTAAGGTATTCCCTAGTTATGCATGTATTGTTGATTATGGTTGCTACATTAGTATCCTTCTCTCCCTCCAATTTTTTTATCACCCTATCATCTCTAGTAGTTCATGGTATATTCCCAGGCCTCTCTATATATCTGTGTCCATGTGAGCAATGGGGAACTGGTAGGGGAGGATCTTGTGTGAGACCAAAATACCATAGCACTCTATCAAAATAACGAGGCACTACTATATATCTTTTCCTTCCCTCCAAAATTTTTTGTCTCTGCATATACTTCATATAATGAGAAGTATCTATCTAGGGTGGCATGTGTCTATAGGGCCTCCATATGATATTTATCACTTATAAAAAATCAATGGTGACTCTCCAATGTATAAAATCACCAGAATACCACACTAAACTCAATCAATAACCACATGCATGTGGATCCCTTTCATCTATCTCAACTAGGAATCTCACTCGCATGGTACACATGATATGCTCAAACATCCATACCTATAGTAATATATAGATTGTCAAGCTTTGTCTCTAGTATCTTGAAACCCTACTGAGATTGTAGTATATGTGGGCTAGCATACTCCTACCCCATGAATATACTACCTATTTTCTCTCCATCCATCTAACCACATATGCTAAGATCATAGAAAACATTATCCCCTTGAAGTTAGGAGAAACTACTATAGAAATTGTACAAATCAAAATTTGCCTGACCAAGGGTATATCCTCCATAGACATGAGAAATAGTGAACTCAGTGGTATATGATCACTATGTGTGCGGGTGAGAGTCTAACCTAAGAAATAAATCTTATCTTTGTCTGTATCTACATATGACCTATTTGTCATGAATCTCACTATCTGTTCTTGGATGGGTAGTCGTAGAAACTAGTATACATCCTCTAAGGTGAAAATCATATCACTAATGGGAAGTTGAAAGGTACATGTATCCTCATCTCATATCTCTATCAGTTCCATCAACATGGATTGATGAAATCAAATCTATGGTAGCAAGTATACCCAGTACAGTCCTACATCTCTCAATAACTAGATATATTGTGCTTGTAGCATGCCATATTAATCCCAAAAGAATTTCATAGTCTTCATAGTATTATGTTCCCACATTGTTGGAAGGTCTTGCAATCACATATCAAAAAATTTCTATCAGTACAATACATGTCAACCAATTTCAATCAAGAAAGAGAAAATGGGAACACCTAGGACTAGGTTGACTTTGTGGGACCAAGTTGAGTTTCTAGGACTAGGTCAACTTTCTCCCTAGGACTAGGTCAAATTTCTAAGTTTTTTAACCTAAACAGTATCAAAAACCTATCTACAACCTAGTTTCTACATCTACACTGAAAAGATAGAATGATGGAAGCAAAGGGGAAGGCACAAAAAATAAGGCATACCTCGACTAGGGGCATTCCATCCTCTACTTCTCACTTGAGGACCTCTAACCTTGTTAGCTAGAAAGCTTTCTTCCTCGGCATCTTCTTCCTCATTTCTTCACAAGGACACAACAAAGGTAAAAGTCACAAATGATATTTTCAAAAGTTAATGGTTAACTTATGTACACTTTTTAGGTTAATCATCTTTTTTCTTTTTTTATTTTACTTTAACTAATGTCTTTCTTTATACCTCTCTGCATTCATCTAATCATAACTTGAGCTAGGAAGCTCTAATTTCCATATTGTTATAGTTGCTAGAATCATGATTCAGATTCCTTGATATCTAAATTCCTTTTGAAATATTTTAGGATCATCTCGATTGGTTTTGATAAGAATTTTTCAATGATTCACATTTACAGCTCGTCGCGATAAACTTGACTCCATATTTCAACTTCCTAATCGAAAGCCACAATAAGGTGGGCATATAGCTACCCAAAAATTTCATCACTTTACCTAATAATCTCTAGGTGATTATTCTTTATCACTAACATGTTTCCTTTTAGGATGCGGTTACTAATAGTTTCTTGCAGGGTCCATGCACTAGGGGATTTAATATATCCTTTTTCATTTATTGAATTTCTATGTCCTTTATCTTGTGTATAAATGTAGTTTCATATACCACTAAAGTGGGGGATAAATGTACCATCCAAAATTATAAGCACTTGTGTGTTGTACAATCTAATGATTGTTTAGAACCTTATTTTAGTGTATTTTCATTATACATTTGCATTATAGGACTTTAAATTTTACTTAACACATACATAATTCAAATTGAGTCCTCTTCCCTCTCTAAATTGTGCAAAATTAAGGTAGGATCTAATCTCTATGTATCCTCCTCTAATTTTCCTCTAATCACAAAATTCATTTCCTCTTCTAGACCTTATTTTACCAAAAAATTTAATCATGTCATTGGAATCAATTACAGATTCTTATATTAAATTGTCAGATCCTTCATAACCCATTCCTCAATATCAACCAAAGTCCTACTTGACTAGGCCAAGTGGGGTCAACCTAGTCCTGTACTGGGCCAAATTTGGCCTAGTCCTAGAACTTTGTTCCTAGATTCAAGGCCTAGGTCCCTTTTAGAGGGTTTTGTATGGTTTCAAGATCTATGATCAGCTTCTCAATTCTAACCTTTGGAATCACTCTAAAAGAAACCTAATTGCTTTATTTTGGCATAATGGAATCAAGTGCAAGGTGAACACCCCAATTTGATGACAACAACCAATTGAAAGGTTGAAGCCCTAGTTTGATGGCATCCATTGAAGAACCAGTTGACTATTTAAGAATTCATTCAAGCATTCTATTCAAGACTCTACAACTTCAAATCAAGCATTCAAGACATCATTTTCTACATCATGGAGTTTCAATTAGATTGTGAGGATGGCTAGGAGTACTTTTTACCTTGGGGGCTTGGTATTATTTCCTTGTTATTTTTATATCTATACATTGATACTTAATATTTATATGCTTACATTTACATGCTATGGTTTCACTCTATCACCTATAGGATATGATCTAGGCATTTACTTAGACATTATAGCTCATTTTCATTTCATACATACTCTAGATTCATGAGCACATCACACTTTACTTGTTCTAACGACTATCTATGGAGGTTAGAATCACCAAAATGGGGGTTTAACTAAGGGAAACCCTACATAGACACACACACATACACATTTTCCAAATTTTCAAGTTGTGGGAATACAAGTACAAGTGTAGATCTTGGAAGAAAACCTATAGAACTTTTGAGAACCACTGCTCTTTCTTTGTTGTGACCAGTCTCAAGGCTAGGCCAAATTCGGCCTATTCTTAGAGTAGGCCAACTTGGTTTGGCCTAGTCCTTTTGTAGGCCAATATCATGCTTCTCACAAATGTATTGAATTCATGTGAAGTGAACTCTCCACCTCTATCTGATCTCAAAAAAATATCTTCAAGCTTGTCGCATTCTCAATTGTTTCCTTATAAAACTTATAAGACATAAATGCTTCTAATTTTTCTCTAATAAATCCAACCCACATCATTCTATAGTAATCATCAATGAATATGATAAAGTACATGTCTCCAAAATATGACTTGGTCTGAGTAAGTCCACAAAGGTCTGTATGAATCAACTCCAATTTTCCATTTGTTGAGTATCATTTTCTTGCAAAACTTCTTATTGTCTGCTTTCCCAAAATACATTCTCTACATATAGTATTAGCAGGTTTCACAATCTTAGGTAGACCTATGATAGCATTATTATTAGATGCTTTTACCATGTTATCAAAATTGATATGACAAAACCTTCTATGCCATAACCAACTTTCATCAATCTTTGCAACAAAACAACTAACCTCAGTAGAGTTCAATTGAAATATATTACCTCTGGTTTTAGTACCAAATGTGATCAATTCTCCATTAGATCCTCTAATAGAGAAATGACCATCTTTGAATTCAAAATGATAACCCTTATCCAAAAGATATCCAAAACTTAAAAATTTATGTTTTAAGCCATCCACAAATAGTACATCATCAGTATTAGTCTTTCCATCTAAATTAATTGTTCCTTTACCAACAATCATTCTAGGAGTATTATCACCAGACCTTACAACTCCACCAACAAACTTCTCTAGCTGAATGAATCTATCCTTGTCACCAGTCATATGATGTGAACATCCACTATAAATTATCCAATCAATTTTCCTATCAACGTGAGAAACTAAGGCTATTTCTTCATAGATAGGATCCTCTTCTTTGATATCAAAAAAACCCAACACATCATTGAATTCATCATCTAAATATTCAGATCCATCACTAGCATAATAGAATTCCTTATCATTCTTGTATTTCCCATATTTAGGTCTATGCTTAGGTATTCTAGTTGGACATCTAGATGCAAAATGACCAACCTTATTTTAGTTAAAACATTTCAAAGGTAATTTTCCTTCAAACTTACATTTGCCTTTCATTTCTCTCCTAGTGATCAGGGCCATGATCTTCTCACCTACTTTACTTTCTAGCCTTTGAATCTCCTCCCGTTCTTCAGAATATTCTCCAAGATATTCAATGTGCTTTTTCACTCTACTAGATCCAGCACCAACAGATCCATTTCTCTGAGCAGTAGCTTTAAATGTTGTCTCTACCTTAGGTAGTGCATCATTTAACTCTGTGGTCTCAAATGTAGTTAGCTTAGCCACTAACATTTCTCTGGTAAAATATTTATATTGTGGTATAGTCTCCCCCAATGCAAGAATTTTGGGTTTGTAGGAAAGAGTCACAGATATCAAAAAAAATTCTATGACTTCATCTTCTCTATAAGTACCTCCATTGTTTCCGATTCCAATCACACATTCAGATACTCTCAAAATATACATCCTTATTATTTCATCATCCTTCATTTGTATTGTCTCCATCTTTGTTCTCCGAATCTACAAATTTTCTCGCTTAGTGTATTCATCTCCTTCATAGAGTGCAATTAGTCTTTTCCAAATCTCACTTTCTTTTGTTAGGTCTCTGACCTCTGTAATTCACCATTAGATAATGCATTAACCAAAGCTTCATTCGCAACAACATTACACACAAACATTTTTCTTTCTTCTTCATTAGTAGTAAGTGTCTCAAGTTCTTCCTCCTTTATGACAAGAACATCTTTCTAAGTAATTAGCCAATATTCCAATCCCATACACATCAGATAATTCATCTTCTCCTTCCATGTGTCAAAATTATCTGCATCAAACTTAGCACTCTCATTTCTAAATAAGGCCATCCTGATCTCTACCTCAATCTATTAAGCTTCCTAATTGAGGACCAAAATCTTTAATACCAGTTGTTAGAATAACAATGTCCTAATGAATTGAGAGGTGGGGTGAATCAGTTGATGCCAATATTAAATACTTTAAAATTTAACCTCAAACTTGTTGCTGAAAAAAAAATATTGAACTAAAAAGTAAATGCAACAATAACACACATACACATGAACACCAAGATTTTTTCTCGAGGAAAACCATGTTAAGGGAAAAACCCCAATGGGGATGATACCCACAAATATCTATACTATGAGTATAATAACCATGTTAATAGTTATGGACCTGTTAGGAGACAAGTATTACAATAGGAAGGTCTTGGTTAAAGGAAAAACCCTGTTAGGAGTCTTTTATAATGTGATCCCTGTTAAAGAATCGACCCTGATAGGAGTCCAGCCAACTTCAAGAGTGAGACAATTCTATTCTGAAACTTCTTCTAGTACTCAACCACTACCAAGAAAGCTCCACCTTGTTCCCAAGTGCACAACCACTATTTTCCCAATAGTAACCAATGCAGCCTCAAGATCGCATTCTCCTATGTAATTCCCATATGTAGCCCACCTTATTTTCCAAGGATTTCAATCCTTATATAAAAGTTACAACAATTAAATCTGGATCAGCCTATATAGGATCAGCCTATTTAAAAAATATAAATGGACCCATGAAAATTCACATACATAACCTCTTACAATGTTACAACATAATAATCACATCAATTAAACATCTAGATCTATAGATCAAGCTCGCTCACAATTTACTTGAAACGTGATCCAAGTCGACCTTCAATTTGTTCTTTGACAATACACACGCCATAGCTGATGTCACATGTATGATTAGAACTTCATATGATCAAAATAATCTCTCCAACGAGTGTCCAACATGAACCTATGTTTTCTCATCATGATTTAAACAATCATGAATGCTATCCACAAAGTTCTACAATCAATTCTATAAAAATTATAGTTTTTGTCTCCTAAGAATGAGTCATCAGTAAATCAACCATAAAACCATTATATCAATTCATAAGGATGTGTGATCAGAGATAATGACTTAGAATATTATGTAGATCCTCCATTTATGTTCACAAGTGCTAATTCATTGTACGGTGTCCGTACAATTCTCTGCAAGCTTTTGAACAATCAGACATTAACATATGTTGACATCAATGACAAACTTTGTCATGAATGCAACACTGTATCATGCCTCCAACACTATTAGGATAATCCCCCATAGGACTATCATTAGTATTAATTCTAACATAATGGCCATAAAAATGTATCAAACTTATCAATCATGGTTACCTATGTATCTGATGAAGGGTGCTCCCCTTAATACCACAAATACATAACAGAAATAGAGAAATAACAACAATATGCAAGAACAGAAAATTGGCTTCTTATTATCTCCACAAATGTGGAATTACAAACTTTCAGATTTACAATATGCAAAGCCACATGGGCATTCCCTTACAATATTATGTAGGACAAAGCCTCGAATCAATACCCAGATCTACTACCCAGAACTGTACCAAACTGCCTAAGATAACACTTCAACCTTCCTTATATAGGCAATTTTCCACCGCCTGGGAAGGTTCCAGAATTTTTAGCCAACAAGGCCCACCAAACTTAGAATTATTTTATTTTTCATTTTATTACATCAAAGTCGGCTCAAAATAACTTTTGAAACCCAAACAGAAATTTTGAAGGAAAATTATTTTTCGCCATTTCAGGTGACCCAACTTCCGGAGACCATAAGTCATCACTCGTTGACCCGATTGACTATTATAACCCCGTTTCGAAAAGGGCACGAGGAGCTCTATAATGCGTGAATCATACAAGCTTCATTTGGCCAAAAATTTGACCTCATCCAGGGCCTCTAAAGCCTTCAAAATTGAGTTCAAAGTTTCTGTACCCTGTTTCCAAAACTGAAAAGTTTCAATATCTTCAAAACCAGGCTTGATCTAGCAATGAAACTTTACAGGCAGGTTGATATGACTAAGATGAACCTCCAACTATGAAATCAGAACATTCTGAGATCATATGACCAACTTACTAAAAATAGCAAGTTTCCATAACTAGCAGCTCTACACAAGATAGCCCTTATTGAAAAGAAACCAGAAATATCTTTGGGTGATGCAAGATTTCTCTTACACCCAGGATGCTCCTGCATTAGACACCCAGGGTAATTTGAGAAGTGACCCTATCATGACTCAGGTGTGAAGAGGTAAACCCAGACGGTTAACCTCCTGCTTTGTCAGCCATGATGAATCTTCAATAGGTCATCCTTTCCACTTGACCAGATATTCTTCATATGTCATGTTCCTTGTGTTTCTGCCAACACAACTGTCCAATATATCCTCAATCTCCTTAGTATCTAAACTAGTTGCTTGAATACTCCACTGTGTTGTTGTGATCTCATCTTCAACACATCCTTTATGATACTCTGTCAAATCTAAAATGTTAAACACTGGTGAAATATTCAGCTCAATAGGAAATTCTACCTCATATGCATTTCCTGAATCATGCTTCTTCAGTATCTTACATGGCCCAAACTTCTTCATTTTCAGCTTGTTGTATGTCCCAACTAGAAATCGCTCCTTTTGCAAATGAACCATGACTTCATCTCCAACCTAAAATTCCTTATGCCTCCTTTTCTCATCTGCCTTAGCCTTATACTGTGCATTCATCTTGGTAATGTGCTTCCTCATTTCCTCATGGATGTTCTTCAAATGTTCTGCAAAATCCTTAGCTTTAGCACTACTTATTTCTCCTTTATCTATCTTCCTCAACTCAGATGCATTTCTGGGACTACTTCCATATACAATCTGGAATGGTGATTTACCAGTGCTCCTATTGATAGAATTATTATATACAAATTCCACCTGTGGTAAAATCAAATCCCATCCTGTTGGCTTATCTCCAACCAAACATCGCAGCAAATTCCCCAAAATCCTATTCACCACCTCTGTCTGTCCATTAGTCTGTGGATGATGTGATGAACTAAACTTCAAATCTGTCTTCAACTTCTTCCATAATGTACGCCAGAAATATCCAACAAACTTAGTGTCTCGATCTAAAACTATGGTCTTTGGCAAACCATGTAGTCTCACTACTTCTCTGAAAAACAATTCTGCTACATGAACAATATCATTAGTCTTCTTGCAGGGAATAAAATGTGCCATCTTTGAAAATCTATCAACCACTACAAAAATTGAATCATGTCCCCGCTGAGTCCTCGATAAACCAAGAACCAAGTCCATACTGATATCCTCCCAAGGCTTCTCTAGTATAGGTAATGGCTGATACAACCCTATATTCTACTTCACTCCTTTCACCATCTGACATACTCTGCAACTCTATACAAACTTCTTCACATCTTGCTGCAACTACAGCCAATAATAATTCTCACTAACCAAAGCAAGGGTTTTATCATGACCAAAATATCTAGCCAATCCTTCGCTATGCTTCTCTTTGATGAGATTCTCCCTCATAGAACTTCATGGAATGCACAACTGACTCCCCCTGAATAGCATATCATCCTGAATGATAAAATCCAACCACTTCGTTATGTCTAGAGTAACAAGTTCTTTACAAGCTTTCCAAGCTTCACCAAAATTAGGATCCTCTAGATACAAATTCTTGAGTTCCTTGAACCCAACCACCTCAATCTGCATCTTTGTCAGCAATAGTTGCCTTTTGCTAAGCGCATCTACAACCCTGTTAGACTTTCCACTTCTATGTTTCAAAACAAATGTATAACTCTGCAAAAAATCAACCCATTTCAAATGCCCCTGATTCAACTTTCCTTGACTATTCAAATATTGCAAAGCTTGATGATTAGTATACAAAACAAACTCCTTAGGAAGCAGATAGTGTCTCCACTTCTTCAATGCTTGAACTATAGCATAAAATTCCTGATCATAAATAGAATATTTTCTCTTGGCATCATTCAACTTCTCACTGAAATAAGCAATAGATTTACCTTCTTGGCTCATAATAGCTCCTATTGCAGTACCACTAGCATCACGGTCTACTTGAAACACCTTATTAAAATTTGGAAGTGCTAAAATAGGATGTTTTGTAACTTTCTGTTTCAACAGTTTAAAACTCTTATCTGCCCCATTAGTCCACTTGAACTCTTTTCTATCCCCTCTCATTGTTTTAGTCAAGGGTCCACAAATACTACCAAAATTTTTAATAAATTTTCTGTAAAAGCTAGCCAAACCATTAAAAGATCTTACCTTAGTAGCACTCCTTGGATCCAATAGCACTCCTTGGATCCTCAATATCTTCATACTCAAAATATTCTTCACATTCATTGATCTAGATGATCAAATCCTCTGGGTTAAGATTTCCTAAAAATGCAGGAACCTCAATCTTAGGTCTTTTTCCGATCTTGGAAATGGCCTGAAAAAGTCTTTCTTTCTCCTGGTTTACAACTTTGACTTCTCCTTCTTAATCTTCTTCTTCTGCTTCATCCTCACTTTCAGCTCTGACATTAAGATTCATTACTCTGCGAATCTCTTCTTACAATGCTCACACTTATCTCTGGAGCGCTCTAACCTCAGGTGTTACAACACCTACTCTTCCTCCACGTTCCCTTCATGGAGGCATTTTTGCAATGTGCGTTGAAACCCTAACCATGATCCTAGTGTAAACTGCCTCACAGTCAGTGATCTATTTACATAGAAACCCTAACCCACAGTCCTGGTGCAAACTGCCTCACAACCGGCAATCTGTTTACACACTCAAGAACTCCTGCTCTAATACCACTTGATGAAGGGTGCTCCCCTTAATACCACAAACACATAACAGAAATAGAGAAATAACAACAATATGCAAGAATAGAAAATTGGCTTCTTATTATCTCCACAAATGTGAAATTACAAACTTTCAGATTTACAATATGCAAAGCCACATGGGCATTCCCTTACAATATTCTGTAGGATAAAGCCTCGAATCAATACCCAGATCTACTACCCAGAACTATCCCAAACTGCCTAAGACAACACTATAGCCTTCCTTATATAGGCAATTTTCCACCGCTTGGGAAGGTTCCAGAATTTTTAGCCAACAAGGCCCACCAAACTTAGAATTATTTTATTTTTCATTTTATTACATCAAAGTCGACTCAAAATAACTTTTGAAACCCAAACAAAAATTTTGAAGGAAAATCATTTTCTGCCATTTCAGGTGACCCAACTTCTGAAGACCACAAGTCATCACCCGTTGACCCGATTGACTATTATAACCCCATTTCGAAAAGGGCACAAGGAGCTCTACAATGCTTGAATCAAGAAAGCTTCATTCAACTGAAAATTTGACCTCATCTGGGGCCTCTAAAGCCTTCAAAATTGAGTTCAAAGTTTCTGTACCCTGTTTCCAAAATTGAAAAGTTTCAATATCTTCAAAACCAGGCTTGATCTAGCAATGAAACTTTACAAGCAAGTTGATATGACTAAGATGAACCTCCAACTATGAAATCAGAACATTCTTAGATCCTATGACCAACTTACTAAAAATAGCAAGTTTCCATAACTAGCAGCTCTAGACAAGATAACCCTTATTGAAAAGAAACCAGAAATATTTTTGGGTGATGCAAGATTGCTCTTACACCCAGGATGATCTTGCATCAGTATCATATTCCACTTATGGAATTAGACCAACTAGAATATCTCTAGCTACCTTCAATACTCTAGCCTTCTTCTTCTTCTCTTTGTCCTTTTCCCTTTGTGCTTTCAACATCAAATTTTTAGAAACCTTTATTAGTTCCTTGGGGTGAAATTTAGTGATATCAATAGGTGTCTAAATATCTTTATCTTATTCTTCTTCTCCTTCTTCCTCTTCTTCTTCAATCACCATTTTGAGTGTCTTCTTTTCACTTGATTCTCCCAAACTCAATTTCCTTTTCACTGAGAGTAAGTCCTCAACTTCATTGAGATTTTCTTCATTTTTCCCTGTCACTGGTTCTTCAATCTATGCATGTACCTTTGGTGTATCCTTCTTTACAGGACTATCTTCAATCAATACTTCTTCTCCACCAGTTTGTCCAATATCTTGTGTTTCAATTTCATGTACTTTCTTAGGAATCTCAGAAATAACAACACCTATTAGCTCTTCAGGATTGAAGGTGTCATGAATTTGTTCAACATCAGGCTCATCATCATTCTGCTATTCATCAGTATCTTCTTGTTCCTTTTTTTTTCTTCCTTTTTTTCTTGCAATATTTTCTTCCATAACTCCATTTTTTATTCATGAACACTCTGTGTGTCACCTATAAGTAGTCTCATAGCTCTATTTTTTATCTTGAAATATTGTCTGTAAGCCTCAACCATTATATTTGCTTCATCAAGATTCAACTTAGAAGTTACTTGCATAAGTTCTCTCTCCATGATCTCTCTATCCAATTTAAGTGCTTTTCTCCATCTTGCATCAATTGATTTATACAGTTATTTAGGTTGGATATTGTATATTTCACTTGGTGTTATGCAAAATTTGTGTATACTCCATATTGTAAGGAAATTCAGGCGAAAACAGCTTCCTACACTAATCTCTATAGGAGAGTATTGTGCAAATTCTTATAAATCTTTACAATTTCAGATTCGTTAACTACTTTAACAAAGATATTGCAACCACATACAATGCATACAGAAAAATAGAGAATGACACAATGATATACCCTGGGGAAAACTTTTCGGTAAAAAACCCCAGCACTCCAAAACCTACACAATGTATTATCTTCAACACAAAGATTACAATACACTTGCAATGCAAGTTCTTTCAGGAAATGAGAGACAAAGCCAACAAGACTTAAACTTTGTTATATCTCTCCCATAGGAGCAGCATCATATATATAGACTCCTCTAGACCCAAAAATAGGCACAACCACCAAGACCCATGCACAAAGCCACATGTACACAGTTGTTACATGCAATCCCAAGAATAGGCATCCATCCCTAGAATAGACTATGACAGCTTGTCATAGAATCCACCAAAAATAACGGTCACAAGAGAAGTGTAAGAGAATCTGTCATACCAACCTATTTTTGGCATATTCTCTTACACACACCAACCACTTCTTCTTGGGTGCCCAAATAGGCCCAAGTCATAAGATGCTCTTACACCTGTCATAGCACATTCCTTAAATAGTTCTTATGCGTCATAGAAATCCGTCATGACCATTTCAATCATGATCTCCTTACGCACAAGATGTCGACACATCAAGTGGAGTGACACATCAACATCCAAACTAGACATGTACACTCACACTTAATAACATTATTTGCAAAAAATACATTTACAAAACAAATAATAAGAATAGGAATTATCCAAGGTTGAGACACCTTATTCCTAACACATATGACATCCTCCTCTATTTTTCTTTTTTCTTCATCACTACAAAATTCATATCTTCTTTCAACACTACCATTTCTACTTCTCTCCATTATATCTTTTACAATAAAATCAATAGTAGGGGCTTTCTTCTTGTCGCTCTCTTTCAATTTCTTCACTTCCTTGTTTGAATCTATTTTGGCTTCCTCACCTTCTGCTTTGTCTTTCTACTCACTAACCTTACTAGTCTCACTAGATTTCCTTTTCCTCTTGTAAGTCTTCTTCAATGTTAGTTTCTCCTATTCTTTTTGTTAGAATAACTGAGAGGGGGTGAATCAGTTATCCACAGTCCCAAATACAAAATGTATATCCAAAAAAAATTTAAACAAATTTCTACAGCTCGGTAACATAAAATAGTAAATTGTCTGTGCTTTTATCGATTACCAGTTAATAACTTGTAGTAACTACCGATCAAATCAAATATACAACATGTAAAGTATGATATGCAACAATCATCACAATCAACACATAACACAAGATATTTAATGTGGAAACCCTATAAAGGGAAAAACCACTTGGGACCGGCAACCCAAAAAAATTTCACTCTTCTGAAGTGAGGTCAGTGAAGACCCAACCCTGTTAAAGGTTACAAAACACACTGTAAGGTGTGACCTTGTTAGAGGATTTGACACTAATCATTATCATCCAACTAGCATTCACTATGGGGTTGACAGGATAAAAAATGTACATTCTATGAATGACATTACAAGACTTTCTAGTCTACTCGATTAAGAGATTTATCTGATTACAATGGTTAAAATGTAACAACGAGTGATCTGAATACAATACAACTTGATTTGCAGATGTACAGATCTATATTATGCTCATTCAAATCCTCTGATCAATATATCAATTTTGTTCAACAATATTCAGTAACTTACTGTCTCTCGGTTATAGCTTTCTGACGCTCAGTAATCTCTGCAGTTCGGTTCTCCTTAACTAGTTTGATCATGCATGCATGAAGCTTGTTCACGTGATATCTCTATAGTATTCTTTCCTCCAGCATGAGTTTCGTAATGAAACCCTAGTCTCTTAAATAGATAAGTAAACTATTTTCTTTTCATCCATCAGATTTTTCCACTTAATCTCCTTCGTTGGTTTTGCCGCTTAAACCTTCCTTGGCTAATGTGTCAGTACCATATTTTAGTTCTATCCTTTAGATCTTCCTTGAATTTTGCTAGCCGTTGATCTCGTAACAAACTTTATCTTTTCCACTCCAATCACGAGGTACTTTCCAGCTCATCAACTTCTGTCGGCTAAACAAATCATTTAGTTCTTTTGTCCATACTCGGTTAACAAAGAAATGCATTGGTGAACACAAGCTCGATTTATACTGTGCTCGGTATACACTACACTGCTCAGTGTATACTAGAATGCTTCATTAACCGATGACACTACTTTGTAACATTTTTCTCCCAACTTCATAACAGATTAATGCAACATAATCAAGTCAACAATATGAAGTCATAGACTCATCAATAAGTTACCAAAGGTATTCCTTATCCTCATCTATCATAACCATCTTCCTCCATGTAGATATCTCAATTCTTCATCTTTATCTTCTCTTCTACAGATGTGTTAGATGTTTTCAACTCCATGATAAGTACTGTCAAAACTAGTTGACATCAATGACAACATAAAACTGATTCAATCATCTTACATAACAGTTCAGTGCTCAGTGATCTCTAATCACTTGAAGTTCTTCAATCAGGTTCTCAATCATTCGTAGTTCATCAATCTCTCCCTTTGGCATTGATGGAAACTCAAGAAATATGAAATATACAATACACATACCAAATATGTAGTCTACAACTCTGTAAACAAATGTTGTAGCTTGGTAAGCTCTCCCTAGCTTAATATGTTTAATCACTATGTTTCATAACAGCATTGCAAGTGCAGACTATCTTTTGCAGATATGATCTTTAGTAGCTCTTAGATATCTTCTCATATTGTCTCTCCCTTAGATAGATGTTCCTATATTCTCCTCAGTTATCATATTGTTTATCTCTCCCTTTGACAACAATGCCAAAGAAAAAAATAAACAAACAACTCTTGTAGTAGCCAATTAACTCACTGTTGTCCTGTGCATTTACTGTATCTCTATATACTAATTATGCCACTGGTTTCTCAAATCTTTCACAACCTTAGATAGAAATCCAAAATGTGAACTATGTTGCATCAACATGAGTGATCTTCTTATAAGATTAGGCTGATGCAACGTCCAGATCACATTAGTGACCAGTAGATAGGGGATGGACCCCAAGTCTAGTCCTCAAGTATTCAAATGTATCTTTCGGTAGAAGCTTTGTAAAAATATCAGCAAGTTGTTCTTTAGAAGCAACAAATTCAAGCTTCACTTGCCTCACCTATACTTGTTCTCTTAAGTAGTGATACTTGATAGATATGTGCTTTGTTTTAGAGTGCATCACTGGATTCTTTGAAATGTTTATAGAACTAGTCTTATCACAATATATAATCACCGGCTCAGTGATTACCTCATTCATTCCTTCTAACACTTGCTTCATATAAGCAATATTTGAACAGTTTGTAACAGTAGCAACATACTCTGGTTCAGTTGTAGACTGGGAAATGCAAGACTGTTTCTTACCTGTCTAGGTAACAAGTCTTTCACCGAAGAAAAATGCTCCTCCAGTTGTGTTTTTTCTATCATCCACATTTCTAGCCCAATCATCATCGATGTATACTTTAAGTTCAAACTTTCCATCCTTAGGATACCATAATCCATAATCCTCTATTTTCTTCAAGTATCTTAAGATTCTCTTTGTAGCAATCATGTGTGACTCCCTAGGATTTTCAAAAAATCTTGCAACAATCCCCACAACATGTGCTATATTTGGTCTACTATGTACTAAATACATTAACTTACCAATCAAGATCGGTAGAGTGTCTGGTTCACCTTTGTAGTTTCATCCTCTTTAGTCAATTTGCAGCCTGTGACCATTGGTGTTCCAACTGGTTTAGCATCTTCCATGCCAAATGTTCTCAGTACTTCTTTTATATACTTGGATGGTGTGATGAATATCCCATCACTCTGTTGAATAGCTTGCAGTCTTAGAAAGAACTTAATCTCTCCAAACATAGACATTTTGAACTCTTTTCTCATCTCATTAGCAAAGGATTTACATCTGTGATCTTTTCCTCCAAAGATAATATCATCCACAAATATTTCAGTAATTAGAATAGTATCATTAGTATCTCCTTTCATATACAAATTGTTGTCCTCAATATTTCTAACAAATCCAATACTTAACAAATAAGTATGCAGCCTTTCATACTAGGCTCTCGGTGCTTGCTTCAAATCATACAAAGATTTATGTAATCTACATACAATGTCTTTCTTGTCTAGATCAACGAACCCTTCTGGTTTTTCTATGTAGACTTCTTCTTCAAGTATCCCATTCAGAAATGTAGACGTAACATCCATTTGATAAACTTTAAATTTTTTATGTGCTACATAAGCCAGTAACATTCTGACTCCTCCTAGTCTAGCAATAGGTGCAAAGGTCTCACCATAATCAATTCCTTCCTCTTGTGCATACCCCTTGCAAACTAGTCATTCCTTGTAACCTCTCCATTTTCATTCAACTTGTTTCTGAAGATCCACTTAGTACCAATAACATTCTTATCCTTAGGTCTGGGTACTAAGGTCTATGTTTTTTTTTTCTCTATCTATTCAATCTCTTCATTCATTGCATTTATCTACTCTTCATTTTCTAATGCAACTTTAACATTCTTCAGTTCATATTCACAAACTAAGCATGTCCCTTGTCTTGACTTACTTCTCATTTTTATGCTAGCTTTCTTATCGCTAATGATTTGGTTCTCAAGATGATGTCTTTTAACAAATATTTCCAATATCCAATCTCTTCTTTCTTGTTCATCCTGTTCAAGTTCATTTGCTTGCTCGGTAGGTCCTTCCTACTCGTCAGCTTCTCTTTCCTGTTCCTCGGTGTTGTTTTCCTGTTGACCGGTTGTCACTGTCTGTGGCTTCGGTAGATACTCTTGATGTTCAATGTATGTGAATATACCATAGTCTTCTAGTTCCTTTGTGCTTTCTTCTCCATTCTTGTCATCAAACTCATCAACCTTGACATTAGCTCTTTCTATCATTTTATTTGTAACTTTATTTAAACACTTGTATGCTTTGCTTTTACTGGAATATCCAAGAAATATCCCTTCATCACCTTTTGAGTCAAACTTTCCATTTCTATCATCTTTCAAAATAAAGCATTTACTTCCAAAAATTCTAAAATAACTTACAGTGGGTTTGTGTCCAAACCATAACTCATAGGGTGTTTTGTTAGTGTCCTTCTTCAACTGTACTCGATTCAAAACATAAATAGTTGTGCTAACTACCTCTCTCTTGTATGTCTGAGCAACATTTTTCTATATCATCAGTGTCCTTGTGCAATCAACTATTGACCTATTCCTCCTTTCAGCAATTCCATTCTGCTGAGGTGTTCTCGGTGCAGAGACCTATCTTTTTATACCATGCTCATTACAATAGTTAGTAAATTCATCAGAAATAAATTCACCACCTCTGTCAGATCTTAAGCATTTCAATTCTTTACCAGTCTCTTTCTCTACTTTTTCTTTAAACCACTTGAACATCTTAAATGCCTCTAATTTTTCTTTCAAGAACATGATAGTCATCAATCTAGTATAGTCATCAACAAAAAGAATGAATTACCTATCTCCATAATAACTTTGTGTTCTCATGGGACCACACAGGTCAGTGTGAACTAACTCAAGTATTTTTTTTGTTGAATAATCTTTGCTTTTTAAACTATATTTTGTCATTTTACCTTTCTGAAACTCATGACACATAACATGATCAGGCTTAGATAAGTTAGGTAGACCTCTAACCTTTTTCTTTTTACTGATTTTAATCATGTTATCAAAGTTTACATGACATAACCTTTTATGCCATAACCAAGCATCTTCATTTTTCATCATTAAGCAAGAAGACACTGCATTATCAAGATAAAACAAGTTACCTTTCAATTGTGCTCCTATTCCACCAAGTCTTCCTCCATCATCAAATATTTTTACTTTCTTTCTCTCAAAAGCTACTCGGTGACCTGAATTGTTCAGTTGTGTCACACTTAGAAAATTATAGTTTAGTCCTTCTACCCAATAAGCATTATCACATTGGATTCTATCATTTATTAGCAAGGATCCCTTTCCTCTAACCATACAAGGTGTATCATTACCCATTTTTACAGATCCTCCATTATATTGCTCAAGATGATCAAATTTTCTTCAACACCACTCATGTGATGTGTACAGCCACTATCTATGATCCATGTATCATTTTTATTAACCTTAGAAATCAGTGTTGTTTCTACATACCTTTCTTCTTCCTTAGAATCATCCTTCATAGCAACAAATACCACTTCTACATCATCATCCGAATCAGATTCAGATTCATTTTCTTCACCAATGTAACAAACCATTTTTCCTTTATCATTATTGTCCCGATTGTATCTATTGTAGTGTCGGTAACTTATGCTGCCTCTTCTCCCATAGCTTCCTTCACCAGATCGGTTCTTGTTTATGTCATCTTCCTTCCTGTTTGGACATCTAGCAGCAATATGACCAACTTCTTTGCAATTAAAACATGCTAAAGGTAATTTGCCTCTATATCTACCTTTTCCTTTAGGTAATCTCCTGGCCATAAGAGCTTCAAGTTCATCAAGATCATCATCGGTATTGCTATCACTATCATCCTTATTATTTCTACTACTAGACTTACCAGTCTTTAGAGAAGTCATAAAAGCAGATTCAAAAGTCGGTACAACACTATTATCATAGTTATTCAGTTCAAAAGTTGTTAGCTTTCCAATCAGATTATCAAGAGTGAGAGTACTGTTAGGTACTGACCTAGTTTCATGAATTGCAGATATTCTGATGGCATAAACAAATAATAAAGTCCTTAAAATCTTTCTTACCACAGTGTCTTCATCAAAAACACCATCAGATGCTCTAATAGTGTGAACTACCTCCTTTATTCAATTTGTGTACTGCACAATATTTTCTCCTTCTTTCATCTTCATATCATCAAATCTTCCTCTTAAACTTTCAGCTTTGGCTCTCTTGACATTTGTATCACCACTATAAACTTGAGCAAGTTTATCCCACATATCCTTAGTAGTAGTGCAATCTTTGATATCTTCAAACTTGGCATCTGTCAGAGCAGCAACAATCTCCATCATATTAATGTCATTATCATGTCTATATCTTAGTTGATCAAAAGTCAAAGGTCCAGTGGGCGGTGCAATGTAGCCATTCTCTAATAGTGTGAGGGCAGAATTCCCAATTCCATATATATGCAATTTCATTCAGCTTTGCCATATTGTAAAGTTGTTCTTGTTCAGCTTTGGCACATCCCTCTTACACATTTTGTGATCTTTATGTTGAAGTCCTTAAAACTCTGTTCCAAGCAACCAATACAGCTCTGATACCAATTGTTAGAATAACTAAGAGGGGAGTGAATCAGTTGTCCACAGTCCCAAATACAATATGTATATCCAAAAACAATTTTTAAAAAAAATTTCATCTCGATAACATAAAATAGTAAACTGTCTGTGCTTTTACCAATTACCAGATAATAACTTGTAGTAACTACCAATCAAATAAAATATGCAACATGTAAAGTATGATATCCAACAATCATCACAATCAACACATAACACAAGAGATTTAATGTGGAAACCCTATAAAGGGAAAAACCACCTGGGACCGGCAACCCAAAAATTGGTCACTCTTCTGAAGTGAGGTCGGTGAAGACCCAACTCTATTAAAGGTTACAAAACACACTATAAGGTGTGACCTTGTTAGAGGATTTAACACTAATCATTATCGTCCAACTAGCATTCACTATGGGGTTGATAGGATAACAAATGTACATTCTATGAATGACATTACAAGACTTTCTAGTCTACTCGGTTAAGAGATTTATCTAATTACAATGGTTAAACTATAACAACAGGTGATCTAAATACAATACAACTTGATTTGCAAATTTACATATCTATATTATGCTCATTCAAATCCTCTGATCAATATATCAATTCTATTCAACAATATTCAGTAACTTACTGTCTCTCAGTTATAGCTTTCTGACGCTCGATAATCTCTGCAATTTGATTCTCCTTAACCAGTTTGATCAGGCATGCATGAAGCTTGTTCACGCGATATCTCTACAGTATTCTTTCCTCTAGCATGAGTTTCATAATGAAACCCTAGTCTCTTAAATAGACAAGTAAACTATTTTCTTTTCATCCATCATATTTTGCCGCTTAATCTCCTTCGTTGGTTTTGCTACTTAAACCTTCCTCAGCTGATGTGTCAGTAGCATGTTTCAATTTTTTCCTTTAGATCTTCCTTGAATTTTGCTAGCCATTGATCTCATAACAAACTTTATCTTTTCCACTCTAATCACGAGGTACTTTCCAACTCATCGACTTCTGTCAGCTAAACAAATCATTTAGTTCTTTTGTCCATACTCAGTTAACAAAGAAATGTGTCGGTGAGCACAAGCTCAGTTTATACTGTGCTCGGTATACACTACACTGATCGGTGTATACTGGAATGCTTCATTAACCGACCACACTACTTTGTAAAATTTTGCTCCCAACTTCATAACAGATTAATGCAACATAATCAAGTCAACAATATGAAGTCATAAACTCATCAATAAGTTACCAAAGGTATTTCTTATCCTCATCTATCATAACCATCTTCCTCCATGTAGATATCTCGATTCTTCATATTTCTCTACTCTTCTACAGATGTGTTAGATGTTTGCAACTGCATGATAAGTACTGTCAAAACTAGTTGACATCAATGACAACATAAAATTAATTCAATTATCTTACATAACAAAGTGATAAATGAAGGAGATGATATATTCAAAGATGGTGAGAAATTTTTTCTTGATTCTAGGGTTGTTTATATTAAACTCACGGAGATACTTAATGAAATCCCAACATAGATGCATCTTAGGAAAATGAAGAAGAGAAATGGACTAAGGTTTCTCTACAAATTCACAAAGTGAAAAGATATGGGGTAAACAAATTCTTACAAGAGAAACCCCTGAAGGATGTAGATGAAGGTCAGTTAGCCATTTGCAAGAAAGACATAGACTGGAGGAACTTTGTAACTAAATCTAGGTGCCAGGAATTTATCAATATGGAGGAGTTATAGGACTTGGCTAAGCGTCTGGACAATGATATTAAGTTTATCGATGTTACCTATGCTTGGCACGATCACACTGTGGAGAATGCCATGGAAGCAGTGGTCAGAGCATTCAAGAAAGCAACTGGTAAGGTGAAGATGGAAAAGACCCCTACAGTGGTAAAATTCTCAAAGTTGGCATGGATCGAGTCTATGCTCTTCCTTCTTGATAAACACTTACCAGCATATGTGCATAAGCTTGGGGAAATGAAATGGGAGAAATATGCCTAGAAACAGAGGATGTCGTCTATCAAGACCTTGAACCCCTCCTTCACTTTGTAGTTTACAAATGCCTACAAGGAATGGAAAGTGGAGTGAAGTGCAGAAACAGAACCCGAAGGAGCTTCTAACAATAAGTCAACATGTGCATCTTAGTTATACTTTTTCCTTCTTTTAAAAGACTTTTTCAAAAAATTTGATGATGTTTATCCAATAGTTATCTAGTTTTAGTTATTCAAACGGGTTTATTTGACCTGGGGTTCTTCTGTAACCACTGGTAGTTTTTAAAATTAGTTATGGTTAAAACTCTGGTATAAATTCTAGAATGAACTGAGGTTAAGAGTTCAGAATTTTGGCTTTTGAAACTCTGTTAGTGATACAGTATATATGGTCTGATATATTCTGAAGATGAATTGGGGAATCTTTTATCTGTGAATGAAATTATTTTGTGTTGGTTGAAAGTAATATAAATCTGTGTGTTTATATTTTGGTTGTATCTTTTCTATGTGATGGATAAAACATGTTAGTGAATTCAATTATTTATTAGTTTATGTGGATGGATGTAAGTTTATGTAAAGTTGGTTGATAAACAATCAATTTATGTATTTGTGGAATGAATGTTTACAGAAAAATTTGATTTTTTGTGTGATTTTGATCAGTGATTTTATAATTCATCTATTCAAAACATATTTATGGTTGAATGCATTATGCCTTATGTTCTTTATGGTGAAAAGCATGTCTGAATGTTAGTTTAGTTTGATTCATTGGAAATCTAATCAAGGAGTTGTACCTTTTAAAATTCAAAGGAAAACAAATATAATTGTTCACTTAACTGTTGTTTTAAAGATGTGCTTCTTAAAGGGCATGAGTCATTGATCTAGTAGTGTAAATTTTGCAAGAAACAAATTTGTTTGCCAACATCAATCTATTTGTAGCCCATTGAATTGCACCTCTACCAGGAAAATGATTTTACAAGTAGAAAAAGATACATACCAAAATTTATCCATACTTGAATGATTGTTTCTTGTCCTTATTTATTCATCCATGTTTACAATGAATTGACTCATTTTTCATCTCACATAGATCATATATTGTATCCTACTTCAACATTTGATAGGCAGCATGAATTTCTCCATCGGGTACATTGTTCATACAACCATATTGATAGACTCTATATCCAATGACCATAGATGTGAATATAACCTCTTTATCTTCTATGTCATTGATCGTCATAGCTTGGTAGTCAAGTTTGGATTTGGTTAACTGGGTAACCAAATTAGCAGCAATCGTCCTTAGGGTAGTTGACTCACCAGTAGCACAAAATCAAGTAACTTTATGAATGATCTCCTTTGTGAGCTTGTGTGGTCTATCCAACCATATAAATTAATCATGTACACATCTCAACATATATTGAATCCATTCATGATGAAATACATTAGGTATATCCATCGTGTATGCAAAACCCTTTGTCTTCAAATGTTTGTGCTCATTCTTCATCACATGATTCTCACATAATCTTTCATATTTGTTGTTAATAGCATATGATCCTAGTTCATCAATTTTGCATTGAATGTATGATCAGACATCTTCAACTAATAGAACTCCAGGTGCAATGGAATATAGGGCACCCATCATATCATTCTCGCTTTCTTTTATCAGATGAAGTTTGAACACGGGCCTGGATTCTTCAGCAATATTAATCAAAATAATCGCATTCACACTTCTTTCCATGCTTCAATTCATATATCACACCAAAAAATTATCACACACCAAAAAAATATATCTCTCTTCACCAGTTAGAGTTCACGAATACTGTCACAATTCACCGCTCGTGATTTCTTAGTTCACTAGCATTGATCACTTTAAACTCACAAGTGTGCATAAGAAAGTAAAGTGACAAATGAACTCATTGTATCCTTATTTAGCCTTGGGAGAAATTTTGTTGCATCTCAATGGTAAAATATTATTGTTCCTAATGGTAGGAATAGTTTCATGTCACCAATTAAATCATATCCATTGGTTGGTGCTCTTCCAACAATTATGACCAGTATCAAATAGGTATACACTATGAAATCTCAATGCGGTCAACACAAAATCATTGAAAACCTCAAAAAATTTAGAAAAAACAAAAAATCATAGCAATTTACACCACAATGTGCATATAGATAGTACCACTCTTAAATCAATGGGATTGGTAAAATATTTTCCTTTAAGTGCTCCCCCTAAGAAAATAATATGCTTAGTTTGAAGATGAATCCTCTGTACCAAAGGATGGTGAATTATCTTCAGATGTCTTTACCTCTTCATGTTTCTCTCTTGCTTTCATCCAAATCTTATTCATCTCTCGACCGACTTCTCAACATTAATAATCTTCTTTCTCTTTCTATCTTCTAACTGATTGGGTGACTGGTTCCTGAACCGATAATCTCTTGCAAGGTGACTGATCTTATGACATAGAAAACATGCCATAGTGGTTGACCTCCAAGGTCTAGCATTTCCTCTATGTGTTATCATTCTATAATTCATAGCTATATGACCATAGTTACCACATACTGAACATGTGACATTGAATTTCATTTCCCTTGCATAAGGGCTTACCGGATTGACTAGAGACCTAGGAACATACACTTTATACAAACAATCCTTAGCTTTATATCGATATTTATTGCATGCATAACAATATCCATCAAATATACCACCACTAGGTCTACTGCTAGATCTAGATTTACACTTATAATAAGTATGACCATACTTATGACAATTATAGAAATAACCATAAATTGAATAGGGTTTATTCACCAATTTTCTCCTACACACATTTGCAATATGACTAGGCTTTCCACAGTTATAAAAAGTAGGTATGTTAGGTTTCTTACCTAAATGTATTGGATCTACCTTCTGATCTATTTGTGGCTCCTTAGGTTTAGATTTAGATGACTCACCAGTTTCAAATGTTCCTTGACCTATGTAACCAAGACTGGTTGGGTCTCTGTGTCTTCTTTTTCTCTTCAATTTCTCATCAATATTTTGCATGCTTTCATTGTATTGTTTCAACTTTTTATTTTCTTCTTTCTCAGTTTGCAATTCCTTCTTTAATTTCTCATTTTCCTCTGTAAGCCTTTTAGTTTTGCTCAAAACCTGTTGGTTCTCATTTGTTTCATGAAGGGGCTCATGCATGATAGCATTCTCTTAAGATATCCTGAAGAATTATTCCTCCATTTCCTTTAATGCATCCTCAGAAACTTTCTTGGCATCTTCAGCAATCTTCCTTGCATCATTAGTTTTTCTCTTTCCTTCAAGGTCTTCACATATCCTGACAAACTGGCTTTCAAGCTCTCTTTTCAGATTTCCCACTTCTTTGATTTTCTTGTTCTTATCCATCAAATCTACAATTGCTTCCTCGGATTATTCATACATACTGCCTTTAGATAGTTGATTAGTGTAATCTTGAATTTCACTTAAATTTTCAGTAAGTTATCTCCTTTTGGTGAGTGACAGCTTCCTCAACTTTCCTTGTAGCTCATTGATCATCTTGTGTGCATTATCAAGTTCCATCTCATACCTGTAATTCTCCATGAATGTGAATATTTTCCTCAAGATGTTAGGATTGTCACCAAGAGGATCAAAGCTCTTATACAAATTTCTAGAATTCTTAGATACTAAGAGGGGGGATGAATCAATACAAACAGATAACCTACTAATTCAACAACAAGTCTAAATACCTTTAACAACAATTTCCAAATAGAACAACATATAACTAATGCAATGAAATAAAAGTAAATAAAATCAAACATCCACACATGCATCACACATAACACACCAATTTTTCTCGTGGAAACCCTATGTTAGAGGGAGAAGACCATTGTGGGGATGAAACCTACAATCCCTTCATTGTAGTAAAAAGGTTTTCCCTATTAGGAGCTACATATACCCTTTCTGAGGGTTTTCCATGTTAGGAGTGACTAGTACATTGTTAGGAGTACAATGAGGTCTACTAAGATCTACCTTGCTATAGGATTTAAGACTCCTTCTGTGGGTCCAATTGGTTAAGGGATTTACAATAGAAGACATGTTAAAGTCCACCATATTAAGGGATTTTTATTGTTGCGACTATTAGGTAACAACAAGTAATGATCTGGATGTAGCACTCCTTGTTTGTCATATCCAAGTTGTTCTCATCTCTCTATTACAACTCTTTGATCTACCTCTGCTCATAATTTTGATCGCAACCCTAGCAATCATTAATTTTTCTTCACACAATCAACTAACTTTTACTATAGAGAAGTACCCAATAAATACTTGACTTATACTACCTTAATCTTCTCCAAAATTCAACCTTGAATCTTCCCACTCAAATACTTCGCGCCAAATCACATATCACAATGTACAAAACAATTTTCCTACACTGTGTGAGCCCACTATAATATTTACATGTGATATTTCCAAGAACAGTCAAAACCTTTTGACTCTCCCAAACATCTTCTGCAATCTTCCCTTCTTTCTTGCCTCGAGCGTATAAATAACAGCTCATCAAATCCTTAACGTCTAAGACATATCACCATACCAGCTATACTCACCATAGTAACCATACCGGTCACTGATCAAAGATCTACCACCGATAGCTCAAGAACATAAGCTCTTCAACCTATAACCTCTGTTGTCTCTTAACTGCTTGCATATTGATCGTCCAAATGAGTTACAGTTGCAACTGGGATGTCTTAAGAGTGTATCCATGCTATATCTAAGACCGCTCCACATAATTCTTTCTTAAACATGATTTCTACCAAAATATCCATCTATAGTTGTTCTTCCTATACACGACTCACTGAATTTAGCTGATTTCTTCTTACCAATTGAACACTGACCTTACCAATTGTCCTAGTCATCCAATATGACTATGTTTGCATCAATGACAACCAAAATAGAAATCACCTTTGACCACTCACCAAAATCATCATAATGCCAATAGAAAATATTTATAATTTTTTGTTACACTAATTCACCCCCCCTCAGTGTCATCTAGCATTAACAGTTTCAACATGGTTGTATAGGAGTTGGGGTTGGCCTCTAAATATTTACTAGAGTTTTGTTTACCAGTATGAAGTTTAGTATGGTGGTGTCTTATTTTAGTCTATTAGTTTTTGGAAGAGCCAATTTTGAGTTGATGGCTCAGTCTATGAAGTCTTCCTAAATAGGGCTTGGAAATATGCATTTTTGTGACCAATATATGGATGTGATTCCAAAAGTGTCATATTAATGTATAAAAAAATATTCATATGATTATTATAAAATTAAAATAAATATAGTTATTGTTAGAGTAATAAGTTATTTTATTATTAATTAAATCATATTGATTTAATTATTAAGTCACTTATTATCTCTTTCTACTTAAGCTAAAATTTAGGCATATAATAATTATTTATTTTATTAATTATTATCATGCAACCTAGGTTTTTCCACCCTTTTAGGGTTTTAGATCTCCTTTATAAGGATTAATCTCCTTTGTATTATTAACATATTATTCATTATTGAATTGTAACTTTTATTTTTGCACATCAAGAATGTATCATCTTTCATAGATCATTGCCTTCAAGCCTCCATAGCTTTTGCTTCTCTCTTTCTGTGACAAGTGTTTGCATGCAGGTGTTCTTGGGAGTTGTGGGTTTTTTTCTCATCAACTCCAACATGGTATCAAAGCTTCAAACCTGTTTTCCCATGTCCTCTACCTGAGAGATTTGGCCTTGTTCGTTAGATCTGCAATTTTCAGAGGATTTTCTATTGGATCTAGGGGGACCTTTTTTCTGGTCACTTTGGTCTCAAATAGACCTCACTGTTGCGTTCAGAGTACCCAAGAACCCCTATTTCAATATAAAATTTGTCCAATTTGGACAAATTGATCTTTGAGGCAACAAAAATTGTGCCAAGGTCGTACGGCCCTCGCACGAATCTCATGGCAAGCTTATTTAATTTTATGGGCCTATTAATGGCCACCGCTAGTGGGACCACCAAAATTTTCCACTGCAGTAGCCTCTGTGGTAATCATCGAGACCGGTGGTTGACCACGCATGCAAACCCCCCTTCCGCAGCGCACGGTCACGTGGAGGACTAGTCACCAACCCTTGGTCACCACATGACCAGGAGCCCAATTTTTTTGGCCCCCACGCTTGATTTATTTTTTGGTAGTGACATTCATACAGCCGTCAAATTTAGCCTTGTAGTTTGTTGATGTCAACACTGCATTAGCACTTCACATATTTTTGGGTCCATCAGCATACCTGTGGTTTTTTGCTCATAACTTTGAGCATACTGTGTCGAAATCAGGAAAACAAGATACTATTGGAAAGCTTGTTCAGAGACGGATCTTTTTATCATTTTGGATTTTGGATTTTTTCCTCCATTTTTATATCAGGAGTTCAAAGGTAGAGCTTCTTTTTTGTCTTCCTAGGGGTGTAACTTGTGCATCCGAACTCAATTTTTGGAAAATGGGCTATCGTTGAAAATCTTGTTCTACGATCTATCTAATTATATGAGTCATTTTTCCAAATTCTTCTCCAGGTATATTTTATTCAGTTTTTGGCATTTTTTCACTTTGGTGAATATCTTGGATGTTTCAGGTCCTGGGATCTCTTCCTTTTGTGGAATGACTCTTCTTTGGTTGTTATTTTGTTTTAGTAGCCTTTCGCTCTTCTTTGAGTAGTGTATACATCATTTTTTTAGCATTCTTTTATGCACATGCATTGAGATAAAGTGTCATTCTATTGCATGTATGGGATCTTGCATATGTTCGTTCTTTTTATACTCGCACTCAATTATAAAGTGTCATGGGGGGTTTGATGGTTTCCTTTTTTTTCCATCTACCTTCTTCACGTGAGTGTTCCTCCAACAACATTAGCCTCGGGATGTCTTTATTTATGTTTGTACTCTCTGCACCTTTGATGTTCGTGGTTCTTCATCATGTAGTTCATATTGGATGTCATTTTCAGTGTACCTATCACCTCTCCCTTGTCATCATTATGGGGGGTTTCTATTGTTAGTTCTTCTACTTCCTTGGTTCGATAGTGTGAGCTATGTATTCAATATTTGTTCCTATGTACTAGGCAGATGCAGTGGCTGGGTACCTATGCATTCCAATAAGATGGATCATTTACCATATGGACACTCTTTCTTTCCTATTTTTTGGAAGCACTCTTCCAGCTTTGATTGATCAGCTCTTCAAACTTTGGTGTTTTTATGCCATTTGTATCTTCAAGTTCAGGTGTTTGCCTTTTTTTGCCTCCTAATTCGAGTAGTGTCATTTGAAGGCACTCATGCATATTACAGTCTTCTCTTCCTGGTCATATTTCAGTGGAGGATCTTCAAATCAGCAGTTGCTTCTTGATAGAGTTTGTATCTTCTTGCTTCAGTGATGTTCTACATGTTCATTCTTGTTTCTATTTTCTGGAACATTCCCTAGTTTTGGAGGCTTCTTCGGTCCTTTAGACTAGTCTTTGTCTCTTTTTGGAGTAGAGTTTTTCCCATGTGGTTTTCTTTATTTCTCTATTTTATAGAGACTCTCTTTTGTACTTGGGTACCTGATCGAGTTGTCGGGACCCATTTGCTTTCAGTGGTTCTTTTTAGGTTTTTAGCTTCTCCCAAAGTTTATCTTAAGGGGGGTGTTAGAGTAATAAGTTATTTTCTTATTAATTAAATCATATTGATTTAATTATTAAGTCACTTATTATCTTTTTCTACTTAAGCTAAACTTTAGACATATAATAATTAATTATTTTTTAATTATTATCATGCAACCTAGGTTTGTCCACCCTTTTAGGGTTTCAGATCTCCTTTGTATTCTCAACAATTTATTCATTATTGAATTGTAACTTTTATTTTTGCACATCAATGATTTATCCTCTCTCGTGGATCAATATGTTCAGGCCTTCATAGCTCTTTGCTCCCTCTTCTTTCTGTGACAGGTGTTTGCATGCAGGTGTTCTTGGGAGCTGTGGGTTGCTTTATCATCAACTTCAACAGTTATAATGTATTTTTTATTATATTATAATTTCTTTGACATAATTATTATAATTATTATAATAATGAAATAAATATAATTTTTATTGATATTTATGTTGAAGGCATTTCATTATTTGAGATAAACAACCTATTCTTTGAAATCAATGGTTTGAAGTCGTTAAGGAACATTTCAAGGCAATTACAGAAAGTCAAAAGACATAAGACAAATTGCAATAAATAAACATGTGTGCACAATCTTCCCCAATCATGATTCTTTCCCTGGAATTAGGTAGTTGCATTAAAATTTATTTCATTGCCTTTTGCAATGCCCACCTGTATCCACATCATGCAAGGTCATATCCACAAAGGCAAATAAATAAATTGCAACAAATAATTTTTTCTTTATTTTAATTATGAAATTTTGATTCTATAAAAAAATTACTAAACAAGGATAAAAAATTACTAAAAAAATCTATAATAAAAACTTTCAAGAACCATATAGACCATTCAACATGAAATGAAAGATATCAAAGCATCGAAAAGGAAAAGTCACAAAGAACATTACAACACATCAATTTGTGTCAAGTGGAAAACCCTCAAAACCAATTGGTTTCGCCATAGGGGGAAAAAAACCACTCCAAACCTATAATTTTATTGAGCACCAACTCTTTTACATCATTTTGCAGCTCCAACTACAAGGAGTACCAACCCCCTTCTTTTTTTTAACTGATATTACAGATCACGTATATATATATGCACAAATACATATCAAACCTTTGTACTTATGCACATACATATAATCATATGATATTCACTCAATTCTTGATACACTCCTTATACAAGAGAGAATCTCTACATACACAGGTCTTTTGTGCATATACAAAATCCCTTATATAGGGATTTTCTATGTCTTTCAATAATCAACTTTTTGATACAAAACATTGTTATAACTGTTTCATAGACACTGATATACAATGTTTAAAAACCCTCTGGTAGGGGAATTCAGACATACACACTTGTTACATGATAATGCCAAAAAACTAACTCTCTGATAGGGTTTAAATTAACAAATTTCATTTGTGCCCCCATGTCTTTCATGTTTTTGTTAACCAAGAAATTATTACAAATGTTTTGATAGATTAAACTAGGGTTTTATAATTTATCAGACAAAAACCGTTTACATATTTTCAAAGAAACCATTTATAACTGAACAACTACTTTATTTTT
Source organism: Chamaecyparis obtusa (assembly GCA_027943335.1). Taxonomy (NCBI): domain Eukaryota; kingdom Viridiplantae; phylum Streptophyta; class Pinopsida; order Cupressales; family Cupressaceae; genus Chamaecyparis; species Chamaecyparis obtusa. The sequence goes on from BSBK01000961.1 coordinate 67,326, forward strand.
TCTTTAAGAAATGAAACCCTCTTTCAAATTTTGGAAGCAAGTAGAAACTTCATGGAAGCCATACTTGGTAGTTGTGAAGCAGAGACAAAACCAGTTACCTTATGTTCATTTGTTGTTCAAAGTATTCATCATTTTAGAAGACCACATCAAAATCCTCTTGAGGTTTTTTATCATAAATGATGTTCCAAAAAAAAGCACACAAAACCCATTAGCAACAAAAACTAAAATCTATGTACTCATAATCAGATAATAAGAAGTAATCTATAGAAATTTGTTCATACAGATTCAAAGACAACAAAAGAATATTGATTATCCATGTTCAAGAGCTCTGTAATCCAAAATTCCATAATACCTTTCAAGAACTACATGTTTGGTCACAAAACAACTATCAATGAATTCGTCTTACAAGATTCCGTAACATATCAAAAACCCATAAGAAAAAACTGACAGAAAATCCTTTGAAGTAACCAGAAAGTGATCCATGGCAGTAGCTAGTTTGTTTAGGGTTTCCAACCAAAACAAGGTAAACCGAAAAAGACATTTTCTAAAAACTTTTCTCATGAAAAGTTTAACTCAAACTTAACAAACTTTGAAATCTGTCATACAAAACTTCCATGTCAAGAACTTGTGGGTGAAATCACAATAGTGTGTCCCACTTTTTGGGACAAAGGAAATCGGTTTTCCAAAAAAAAAATAGTTTTAGTACCTTTGCTCGAAGTACCCTCTTCATGCGAAGGGGATGATTAGCTTCGCTCAAAGTACCTTGCATGGGGTACTTCGCGAAGGGGGGTCTTCGAGTGAAGTACCCCACGCAGGGTACTTCAAACGAAGCCCCGCTTCGAGCGAAGCCACTTTTTCGCTAGATTTTTTATAAATTTCTAACTTCCTATTTCATTTTCACCATTTCTATTTGAGATTTTGTGGACTCGGGGCTTAGAGCGAACCAATGACATCCACTACGACATTAGCACCTCCTGAGCTTTTTCGACCCCTTCAGATTGTTAGTAAAGTATTAGGTACATGCATTTTTCTCATTTTTTATTGTAAATTATATGTTTTATATTTATTTTAGTTAGTTATTTGTTTTAAATAATTTTTAGTTTGTAGAAATGTTAGAAAAACGTAGTTAAATTTTAGAATATGTTAGAAAATGATAGTAAAATGTTAGAAAATTGTAATAGTACTGTTAGAAAATCATAGTAGAACTATTAGAAAATGTTAGAAAATATTAAAAAACCGTAGTATAAATGTTAGAACATGTTAGCAAATGTTAGAAAATCGTAACTTAGTATACATTAGAAAATATTAGAAAATTGTAAATTAGTATACATTAAAAAATATTAGAAAATTATAACTTAGTATACATTAGAAAATATTAGAAAATTGTAACTTCTATATACATTAGAAAATATTAGAAAAATGTAGTAGAATGTTAGCAAATGTTATAAAATTGTAACTTAGTATGTTAGAAAATGATAGAAAATCGTAGTAGTTTGTTAGCAAATGGTAGAAACTATTTACAAAATATTAGAAACCATAGTAGAAATGTTAGAAAACATTAAGATCTTATAGAAGTTATTAAAAATATTTATTTTTAAATTGTTTTTGAAGTTAGTAAATATTAGGAATCTCTCTCTCTCTCTCTCTCTCTCTCTCTCTCTCAATTATGTACATATGTTTTAGAGTTACATGTATAAATGTTATTCATGTAGAGTTAGATGTTAAAATATTATCTTAGGAGGACCGAACCTTATTACATCCTAGTATCCTTTAAGACACTTAGAGGACCCAACTAGTACACCTTAGAACCCTTTAGGACCCCTATTGTGACATCCAAGGACCCTTTAGGACTATTAGTACACCCTAGGTTCTTTTAGGACCCCTATTGTGACAAAACTCTTTAAGAGCCCTTAGGATCCTTAAGACCTAGAATATGACTATTTAAGACCTAATAGGACCCCTTAAAGCTTAATAAGACTAGAGTTAAGACCTAATAGGACTAATATGACTTATTAAAACTAATTAGTACATCCTAGGACCCTTAAGACCTAATAAGACCACTTACTTGACCTAATAGGACCTATTAATACCAATTAGTACATCCAAGAACCCTTTAGGACTATTAGTACACTCTAGGTTCCTTTAGGACCCCTATTGTGACATAAAACTCTTTAAGAACCCTTAGGATTCTTAAGACCTAGAATATGACCACTTAAGACCTAATAGGACCCCTTAAGACCTAATTTAAGACTTTAATATAACCTATTAAAACCAATTAGTACATCCTAGGACCCTTAAGACCTAATAAGATCGCTTACTTGACCTAATAGGACCTATTAATACCAATTAGTACATCAACGGACCCTTTAGGACTATTAGTACACTCTAGGTTCCTTTATGACCCCTATTGTGATATAAAACTCTTTAAGAACCCTTAGGATACTTAAGACCTAGAATATGACCACTTAAGACCTAATAGGGCCCCTTAAGACCTAAATTAGGAGTTTAATATAACCTATTAAAACCAATTAGTACATCCTAGGACTCTTAAGACCTAATAAGACCACTTACTTGACCTAATAGGACCTATTAATACTAATTAGTACATCCAAGAACCCTTTAGGACTATTAGTACACCCTAGGTTCCTTTAGGACCCCTATTGTGACATAAAACTCTTTAAGAACCCTTAGCATCCTTAAGACCTAGAATAGGACCACTTAAGACCTAATAGGACCCCTTAAGATGAACTCACTTCTTCTAGTAGGAGGAGCATTTTCAAAACCATAAGTGTCTTCTACAAACTTTCGAAAAACTTGATAGTGGAGATCAAATTTAATATGATAATGACAACAAGTTTCAAACACTTTGTTTGTCCTGATATAATATGGCTTCAATCTTTCAAACAATGTTTGCCCAATCTTTATATTAAGATTTGAACTACAAAATGACACATACATTTCATGTTATGTTGTGTCCAACCAATGTTTCGTATGATATTCATATTGATTAGCTGAAATTCTATGTCTAATAACATCTCTACTATTTGATGAAGGATGTGTATTATCATTCCAAAATAATGTGACCAAATTCTTGATTCCTCCATCAATCCTATCAAAACGAGGAGCTCTACACATGATTGCCCAATTGCCTTCCAAGGTGCCATCGTCCAAAAGTATTCTCCTATTAACATATCATGATATTTTTTTCCTACTAAAACCAATCCGAGATGAAACTGAAGATATCTATCTTTTTCGTAGCATAGTGTTACCTACAATGGATGTCAACATAACTTTTCTTGTAATAGTCTTATCTTTAGTTCGAGATCGCTTCCCTACCTGGTTCAAACCTTTCCTAAGATTTGCAATCACGTCAGTTTGCATGTCAACAACTTTTCTCTTATTTGATGTGTCTATACCCAATAATTTTAATGCCCCTTCCAACTTTTTGTTTATAAGTACAACTGAAAGCAATTGGGCTTGTTCAAGTGTTTCAAAATTATCAAATTTAGCCAATATTTCTCTTGCTATCATATTCATTGATCTCTTCTTAGCAAGACTTAAGGGTTGAACATTAGCAACTAGTCTCAAATTCTCCACATCCATTGTAAGTAAATGATCTAAGTTTCTATAATTAATATTTCTCTTTATAGTTTGAGTTAAATTTAAAAGTCCATCCATACCAGTAGGAGCACGTGATCCTGACCCTTCTCCAACATCAATTGCTTGAGCTTCAGTAGGGAGTGATCCCGACCCTTCTTCAATGTGCAATTCTTTGACTTGACTTGACCCTCATACTTCAGCTTGTCCTTCACCTTCTTTAGTTTTATGATAATATGTCAATCCAACTTCACGATTTCTTTGTTCAGTACCAAGCAACCTTTTTCTAGCAGATTTACTGTCTTCCATTCTTGTTCCCCATTTCTTCTCTCCAAAAATGTCTTCCACAAGATCACCAATAAAAATTATCTTCTTCAAAAAATACTTTGATCTAATATTTCTCCTCTCCAAAATTATGCCTTCGAAAAAAATAGAAATAGCAATACTCCTCCAAAAAATGCCTTTGTAAAAATTGATCAATAATAGAAAAAATAATAGAAAAAGTGAATTAATTTATTGCAATTCGGTGGAAAATAGAAAGAAAATGTTTTAGTTTTATACCATTCTAAATTTTTTTACAAAACAAATTCATAACTAGCCGACCTAGTTCGCTCGAAGTAGGCTGGGAAAAATTTCGGTAGTGTGTTTCTCCCCCAGTCTTTTCACATGAGGTTCTTCGAGCGAAGACCCTTCACACGAAGCCCCTCAGGGGCCTTCGAGCAAAGGGGGTCTTCACTCGAAGACCCCTAAATTGAAATTTTGCCCTCAAAAAAAAAGTAAACTCCAAAAAAATGGTCTTTCAAGGCCTGGGACAAGGACCAAACAAGATGGTTTTTTTTAAATATACGATGTCAAATGATGCTATTCGAAACAAGCTTTCTAATGAATATAATTTTAATACATATTGAGTTCATTATCACTTTTAAATATTACTTTAACTAAACATAGGTTGTTTGGTCATTCAACAACATGTCTCTTCAAGACTTTGGAAAAGTTAGTAAATTACAAAATAAAAAATTATGAGAAATATGTAGAAAAAGAGTATTTGTGTTACCTTTCTATAAAAAAAAATATATATATTTTGATATACACATATCAAGTTAGAGCGATCCAAGTGACCTTATGTCTAAATTACAATTACTGTCACTTTAGAACTTAATAAACTATGAAATATTGACCCAAAATGAATGAAACCAATTGCATCGTTTAGATATTGAAGTTACAAATATAATCTCGAAAGAATTACATCGTTATCATATTTTTTAAAAAAAGTTATGCCGATCCAAGTGACAGTAACTCCTTAAAAACACAGTTTTTTCACACAAACCACTTTTCAAAGAAGGAAAAATGAATTTTAATGAATTTTATTTTATTTTTTTAAATATATTTATAAACTATAAAGAAAATTTTTAAAAACTCTAGTTGACATCATCTTCAAATTCCTAATAGTTTTGCAGCAATAGGTGTTCGAAAGTGAAAAAAAAATTCAAAATGTTGATCTCTATGTCAAAGTTGGCCAAAAAGTGGGACACACTATTGTGGAACCACCCTTGTGTCCAAGCACATAGTTCCTGTCGTAACTCAACTTTACGAATTAACTAAACTATGGTAAGAACTGTTGTTGAATATTCAAAGAATATGCCACAAGTGTAAGTATTAATGTCATCAAGTGTGATCGAAAAACATCAAATATGCTATCGAGAGCCATGTCAGCAAAATGTTTTTAGCATGTCATCAAGAACAATTTCCAACAATATATCACAACAAAACATATGAAAGTTCCTTATCATTACATTCACTAATTGAATGTTTTGAAAATATATCTTATTATTGTTCTATAATAAGGCAAACTCTCAACATAGTGACTAAACCACAAGTGACAAGATAAGTTCGTCAAATTTAGAGAAAAAGTTAAGATTATATAAAGTTTTGTCATCAAGGTGAGGCATTAAATACTTAATATCAACAATAGTTTGATGTATGGTTCTTTTGTATTCATGAGTTGTTTGTAATGTAACTGTATGTGTGCTCTTATTCTCATTTGTGCATGACGATGTGTAAGTAGCCTAGATGTTGTGAGATTTTTCTTCAATTAAAGAGAGTAATTTTAATTATTTAGACTTAAATTATAAACTATTTTGCATTGAAATTCTTACAACTTTCGTCTAATATTAGATTTTACGTATATTATATTATATCCATTGTGTTTTAACATTTTGTGCAATATTATAATGCTCCAATTAAAATGTTTACAACATAAGCATAATTTAAAGCTTATAATCCAAATAACACAAAATAAAATCATGTTTAATTAGATATGATGCATTCATAATTTGAAGATCTTTGGCTTGCTCTTAAAAAAGGTTAATGTCAAACATAATCATACATTAACATATTCAATTTATTAAAGAAATAAGTTCAATTAAATATATATTTAATCAAATGATATTGATTACTATGTATATTATTTATATTGATTTTAAGTATACAAAATTGTATTAATGACTATTGATTAATTTTGGGTAATTTGCCTATCAAAATTTTCTTAAACATTTAATTTCATACATACATTTTATGTGACACACGTAGATTTGATGGTGGAGAAATTGTATACTTGAATGAGAGGTAATGAATTCAAATATATATATGCTTTTTTTTTAACACAATTAGACGTCTTCTTTAACAAAATCTGCTAGAACTAATTTTGATACAGATGAAACAGATTTGGATCTAGAAGAGATGATTCAACAACTACAATAAATGATGAAATCAAATCAAACAGATGAATAAACCTTACAAGCTTGCATGTGGGTTAAATATCTACACCAATAAACCACAACCATTTTGATTATTGGACAATATTACACTAATTTATATCTGAACTAATGTGACAAATTCAAGATACATTTGATAATTCGATTTCCATTATTAAGTTCTCTGAATTTTAAATGCATCTATGCGTGGAGGCGCATGTGTAAAACTTGAGTCATTATAGTGCCAAACTAAATCAAAATTTTAAAGATATATTAAATGGTAGTTAAGAACTGGTGGTTATTATTTAAGGCCTGTGATTTTTGTTATCCACTCATTAATATTACACACCACCACTCCACCCCTACCATCTGTAACTGTAGTACGCTTCCTGGTAGGATATATAGAAAAAGAATAAGTTTATTCTTCAAAATCAGGCGACAAATTACAAAATTCTGGTGTGCGTTCCAATTCTAGGCTGGATTGGTTTGCATTTCGCCCTGGGTTTTGCCTGATCACCCAAAACGCACCTGGTTGCCTGGGCAGAACCCAAACCAAATCCAGAGAAGAATTAAAAAAATTGGACAATTAAAAAAAACAACACTCAATCCTAAATGTGCTCAAATTTCACTTATTTTGCCAAACGTCAAATAGAGAAGACAAAACACTAATGTGCATCAAAGCTGCAATTCTTCATTCATTACGACTCGTGGATATATCACATAGAACCTATACCTGACCCAGGGAAAAAAAACTTTACACTTCGAACTTGTACCCTAGCTTGAACTTGAACAAGGCAACTAGGAAAGTTAAAATTATTCAGGACACACAAATTTGAACATAAATGATCAGTAAATGCTTTCTCACAATATCACTTGTTAGTTGTTACAAATCAACCAATCTTGGCAAGATCTTGTGGGTAAACAAATTAGCTTCATGAAAAAAAAATGTGAGGTCGATGTAAGTGGTTTAGGTGCAATTGGCTTTGCCCTTTTACCTATTATTAATAAAACGAGGTTTAGGTGCAGGTACAACGTTCTTTCTATTTAGCAAAATTAGCTTTAGTGGCTGTTGAACATCAAGAGTTAAAGATCAAGGAATAACCACATAAATTCTTCGAATTTGTTGTTATTTCAACAGAATTTGCATACAAGGAAGCCAGGGTGAGAAACAATGAACAAGTAAATCCTATCAGTCTGTAATTTCCAGATCTATCTATATTTGCATATTTAGCTGCCTTTATTGCATTATCATTTCATTTTCCCTCTTTCCATTTCACACTTTACACATCTTTAGCGAAGTATCATTGTCCCATTCAGCGTTTGGGTCCTATTTGAGCCTATTGGGACATCTTCCTTCCGAGTGTGCAAGTTTGAAAAGGAGTAATCTACCCCTTTGCATTGCTTCCCTTTTCCTATTGTACAATGTATAAAACCCAACCCAGTTCATTTTATAATGTTATCACTTGATTACAACTCCACACATACAACAAGTCAAAGGCACAATTAGGGATACATAGCTCAGAAATTGAATCAAAAGTGATTAATCAACAAAGTCCTGACCATGAGTAGGAATATTGTATGACAGATGAATATTCGTAACAATAAATGTAAGATGAACTTTTCAGAAGTTAGAAATGACATGTAACCAAATTCTGACAGTGTATTTCTGAAAACATGTTGAATAGCCATGTATTGGCTACCATTATCGGTAGCATGTGTTAAACTAAGAAATGACATGTAACCAAATTCTGAAACTGTATTCTGAAAAAATGTTAAATAGCCATGCATTAGCTGGCATTATTGATGCCATCATGGTAATTCAGATGTAGTTTTCAATGAAAAATTGGACCATATATTACAATAAAATTTGAATAAGTAGAAAAGCATACAGAACAAAAACGCCTGAACAGGATAGTTGACTAACTTCCAGGTAAAGTTTGACCTAATAACCTTATGGTGTTTCACTTAGGTGTTTCTTCATAAATAGTGAAAACTTTACAGGTGCTTGTCTACAATAATAGTACCAGCCTGTAAGTTTTCTACCAGAGGAAATGCAACTAAGAATTAAGCCCTTGTGGTTTTATATGGATTCTAGTCTACCTTTCTTCCACATCTCCTATTCTTTTATATAACAAAACCGTTTTAATTTCATTGAACTGCAATCCCAAGCAACATGTTAATGGCAACTTTGGGAAATTTGTAGGAACGTGTGAAAGATTTGATTCCTAAAATTAATATTTTCTGAAGTCCTCCCCACCAAGTGTTGTTTCATCTCTGTCAAAAAGGGGAGCTGTAATGCCCGGGAGATCTCCACCAAGCTGAGATTTGGCCCATTTGGGTTTAGAAGCATCCACATAGATTATTCTCCCATGCAGAACCTGGACAGATTTACAGAATCTTTCAACATACAGATCAATATAAGGTATCTACAGAGAATTGCACAAAAAGAATGCAAAAATGTACCTTGCCAGACATTTCACTCTTCGCCTTTTCAGCATGTGCTTCAGAAGCATACCAAATATATCCGAATCCTTTAGATCTTTGTGAACCTCTATCCATTATGATTTTGACTAGAATGGCCATGGTTTTGAAAGAATGTAATAAGATATTAGTATATAGGTGAACATGCATCTCCATTCCACAAATTAACCTTTCATGGAGAAAAAAAGCTTGTACATACTACATACCATCAACTACTTCACCAAAATCCGAAAACTTCTTTCTCAAAGCATCCTCTGTTGTATAAAAGGAAAGTCCTGGGATACAGTATATTTATGGTCAAGATTTCAGTTTTACATCCTCTTTAGTTTAGAATATATATACCTCTAAACATATTTGAATGGGAACATGCAGTTGGTACATACATTCCTCGGTTTCTTCATAAACTTGGGTTCTTACCTGTCTGACTGAGATGTTCAAGAAATAAACAACTGAACTTTTAACAATACAGGTGTGTTTCTTCATCGAATTGATGTTTTCCGTGTTTATTCATTAGTTCAAAGCTCGATGCTTGAATAAATAACAGCAACCAATCCTTACACCGTCACAATTAGAAATATTTGAAATACAAAAAAGGAGTATCTGCTTCTAGAATGAAATTCCTATTATATGTTACTAGAGGATGTCGCTAAATTTACACAGAACTATTCTTGCCATCTAGGTTGGCAATTTAATAATGTTGCTATAAAACATTGAGGGTAAATCACTATGTGGAGTTACAACCTTGCTGTTAATATCTTAGTGCAAAAACAAGATGAAGAATTAAAACACTGATTTGAATATGATACATATTTCCATCATATAAATGGATCTTATTGTATAGGTTGCAAAAATCTTTATATCTTTATGAGTATTTATATGTGGCAAGAAATCATATAGGTAAAACACAAGTAATAATTACCCGATCCTATATTTTTAAATTGTATTATGACGTACAATGAGACTCTTAGTATTCGGAAATAAAATTTTAATATCAATGATCATGTTCAATGACCTTTAAAAGGGACTCAATGAATTGCTTTTCCTGCATTAGTGTTCTAGGCTAGGGCTTCTGATCCCTACCCGCTGTTTTCTTTCCAGCATGCATGCGGGGTGTGTGCAGTGTACAGGAGGTGGTTGCAGGAGGTTTGTTGGTGGTCGCAGGGTGTTTGCAGTGTGCGGGGGTTTCAATGGTGTTCACAGGGCATTTGCAGAGTGGTTGCGGGGTTTTAGCAGATTTGTTTTGTGGTGCATTGGTTGCTGTGAGGAGCATGGGTTGTGGTTTTGTCCAGCCTTATTGGGGTTTTTTGTTTTAGTCTTCTGTTCAAATGGAGGAGCATAGGATTTCCAATAGTTTGGTGGTCATTGGTGTTGTGCCGCCCCGCAGTTCTTCTTTGGGTGTGCATGCAAGGCCGTCAGATTCCTTTTATGTGGGGGCAAGCTCCAAACTAAATAAAGTGAATGGTTGTCTTCAAGGGAGTCATGATCATCCAATCCTAGTCATTCCTCCTGAATCTGTTATGGAGGATGTAGCTTATTGGAGCAAGCATGCACTAATCTGTAAAATTCTTGGGATACAAATTTCTTTGTCTGCATTGGAAGCCTGATTCGTCGTTCATGGCAACTTGGGGGACATATGGAAATCATGCTAGCTGCGAACAGCTATTTCATGGCTGTTTTTCCTGCATGTCTAACTGGAATCATGTTTCTGAGGGAAGACCATACTTTTACAATCACGTGGGTTTGTTTGTTAAACCCTAGCATGCAAGATTCAATTCAACAGAGGAATTGCCCTCGAGGGTTCTTGTTTGGGGGTGTCTATCATGGCTTGCTTTAGAGTTTTGGTGGGAAGATATTCTGCAATAGATTGTCGCTCTGCTTAGGAAGCCGATTGTGATAGCTCAGAAAACCCTTAATAAAAAGGTAATTACTTTTGCTCTAAGTTGCTGAATCGTCCAGTTTAACTGCCAATTCCGGGTACGGTACATACCGGAATTAGGTACTTCTTTGAAACCCTGTGGAATCTTAGTAATTTATTATTAAAGTTGTATTTATTTATTTTTTCAATTCAAATTGTTATATATTTTAATAGTAACATTATATAATATATAATTGTTTAATTTATGTTTATTATTTTTGTTATAACATTAATTTGTTAAATTGTATATGAAATAATTAATATTACAAGTACACTATTTCTTAATTCTTGTTTTTACGCTGCAAAATATATATATATATTTACGGTTTTTATATATATTTTTGTACAAACGTATGTCTCTTCTAGGGATTCCAGCGAATGTCTCTTCTAGGGAAAATGGTATGGGTATGGAGGTTACGCAGCAGCAGGAGACTACTATTATGAGTCAGGCTATTGTGCAGTAGCAGGGAGTGTCTCCTATTAGTCCTCAGTCTGGGGATTCAAGTGTCCCTGCAGATTTGCAAGATGATTTTGTTTTGGCAGAACAGGCTAAAGAGGTGCAGGCATCTAGTAAAGGAAAAGGGTCTTCTCCGGCTTTGGGCTAACAGCAAAGACCCCTCAAGAAAGTTTCTTTTAATACTCCTTCGAAAGGTCGTCGGAAAAAGGATCAGGAGAAGATTGAATTAGCTAGGGAGTTGTTGGTGGAATTTGGGTCTGTCAAGCCCATTGAGGCTCACTTCTCTCGCTCTCTTCAATGATTATTCTCTCTTGGAATGTTAAGGGATTGAATAGCATATGTTAAGGGATTGAATAGCATCCCTTGACAAAAGGCTATGCATGAGTTGGTTGCAGTTCATTCTCCAACTATCTTTTGTGTTCAAGTGACTACAATTTCAGTTGATCCCATGCTTCAGTATGCTTCTAGTATTTGGCATTATGGTCAGTGCCAGTGTCTTTTAATTTTGTGTTAAGTTTGGAGGAGAAAAGGGGAGGGTTGGCTCGGTTAGGTCCTTCCTCGAATCTCTATCGTGAGAACATGGACCTCCTAAATTTAATTGATATCAAACCAACTAATGGGATATCTACTTGGATAATAGGTGTGGAGAAGATGCTAGCTCTGACGGTTGGATAGATTTCTTGTTTCCTATTTTTAGGTTGGGAGTAGCTTGAGTACTACTTCTGAAATTCTTGATTGGGGGGGCTCTCCTCATTGGCCTATTACTTCTCTTGCAGTTCCTAAAAATCCTCCTTTTTAGTTCCAACTAATGTGGCTTCAGGAATCTTCCGTCCACGACTTAATGGTGGCCTTGTCTAAGGCACTACTATGCATTCTTTGTTGAGAAATTGCAATTTGTTAAATGGCAACTTAAGAGATGGAATAGGTTATGCTTAGGTAACCTTTATGCTATGAAGCAAAAGGTTCAAGCTCGTCTTGATATTATCACTCGTCAAATTTGGGATTGTGGATTCTCAAAGGATTTGGAATAAGTTGAATTCTAGGTTGTCAAAGAATCGGAGTGGGAACTTAGGGAGGAGTTTTTTTGGAAGCAGAAGGTCCGAATTGTCTGGCTTTAGGAAGGGGACAGAAATACTACTTTTTTCCACAAATCAGTGCAAGCTCGTCAGAATAGGAGTTATATATATCCTCTTTGTTTAATTTTGAAGGAATTCAATTGTCATCTCTACAAGCTATATCTCATGAGGCTACCTAGTACTATTTTGCTCTCTTTTTGAAGGCTCTTCTCCCATTGAGAATGAGAATATGATCCTTGCTTGTAATCCCTCTCTAGTCACCAATGTGATGAATGAGCCCCTCATGCATCTAATATCTATGTCTGAATTGGAGGAGGTTTTTGTTATGATAAATCGATGTTGTATTAAACAGTGGAGATACAAGCTCCTTATATAGATTTACAAAGACAATGCTTCTAAAAGAAACAATCGTGAACTAAAGATGAAAATAGAAACTACCTAAAGATGACCACGGAAAATCGACCAAATCCGAACATGATTTTTGAGGTGAAAAATCAATCAAAACCAAACACAAAATCCAAGACACGGATCAGAGAATACCACCAAGATAACTTTTGAGGATAAAATTATTAAACCTTTCAAATAATTTTTGAGGAAAGATTATTAAAACCCTCCAAATGATTTTTGAGGAAAATTTATTAAAACCCTTCAGATAATTTTTGAGGAAAAATTATTAAAACCATCTAGATAATTTTTGAGGAATAATTATTAAAACCCTTCAGAGAAACCTTCATGTGGCAAAACACGAAACTTTGCATGGTAAAACAGCACATGCAAGTAACATGCAAATACATGCAACAAACATGCAAGTACATGCAACCCTAAAAAATCAGAGACTTTTGCTCAAACCAAGAAATTGCATGATTAAATCCCTCGACCAGGCTCAGCAAAAATCTTCAAAAACGAACCACAGAATTTTCATAAAATACCTCCAACAATTTTTATTTTAAAAAATCGAAAAAAAAAAATTCTGAAAAAAAAATGTAATGTCTCCTTTTGGGGTACATTATATTGAGCCGTGTCGTTAGCCTATTTACCTTGGTCCGAAGGGTTAACCGTGGCGTGGCAGTGTTCCAGGGGAAAATTGCCCTAGGTGGTTTCAGTTCCAGGCCAATCGGTGCAGTTTCTGCAAATTTTCAAGGCACTTACTATTTATAGTAAGTCAACAGGGGTTCAAAATTTTTGGCTTTTTAGTAGTGGACTTGGAGCGTCTCGTCGAGAGCTTTCCAGCGAGCTATCACACGATGGCATCCGAGCTTGTTTGGGCTCCTGTTTTAATGCCGGAAGATTTCCTCACTTGTTTATTATTTTACTTTATAACTCAACAGTCATTTTATTTAAAAGTGACTTAAAGTGAGTCTATAAAGAGATGAAATGGGCATACGAAGAGTCACAGTGGGAAAACTAAAAAATCACAGCTGCAGCCATAAGAGAAGGTTTTGGAGTCTCATTCTACATGCTTCAATTTATGGATATTACTTCTCTTTGAGAATTCGAGAAGCTTCGGCTATTGAATCAAAAATCTGACGGGAACCTTCAGCATTTCTTGGTAGATTAAACGAAAACCCGATTCATCCCGGTGTGGATTCACTCAGAGTTCGCCATTGCTTTACCAGATTCTTTATCATCCAGTCTTACTGTTTTTTGCTGTATTTGAGATTGGATTGGATATTGTAATGTTTGGTTGTTGTATTGCTGATGTATAATACAAAACCGTATTTCTGAGAAATTTAATAAAGTCTTATCTGCTGGTTATTCGAATATATCTATTGGATATTTGCATGTTTTATTGGTTTTCAAATCTGCATGTGATTTGGTTGGGGAAATTAGTAAATGGCCAGTTAGGGTCATTTCAGTGGTATCAGAGCCGTGTATCCTACCAGCCTGCAGGGTTTTCAAATTGCGGAATTTGAATATTCCAATTTCAAGATAATCTCTCTATTTTGGTGAAGCAAGGAAATATTTTTACTCTTTTGAAAATACCAGGTTATGAGGTTTTGAGGAAATTCTCAGAATATTAAAGCCGTCATTATACCAGCAATAGGTGGGATTTCAAATACACATCGCCTGGGTTTGGCAGAGATTATTTCTAGAAGATTACTTTATATCTGAGATTGTTTACAGTTCAGGGTTGAGGAATTGAAATATTTATTCGAGACAGTCCAGTTGGTCTCATTTTAACAGGTTGAGCGCATGCGAAATAGTGGCCCGATAAATATTAAGCTGCTAACCTTTTGTTTTGTATTTGGGCAGCATAGTTACATATCAGCGTAAGTTTTAATTTGTTATTTATCAGAGTGGGTCCCGAATTGGTCCACGGAGTGATTCTTGAAGAAGCTCAGGTTACGGTTTGTGTGAAGAACCAATTTATCGGGGTGGAAGTATTAAAGTGGGGCCGATATATATTTGCAAGGAAAAAAAAAAAAGATATTATGTTGACCGCCCACTGAAAATATAGATTTAATATTCGAATCAGTATTTTGGTTTAGTGTATTTGCTCAGGTTATTCTGGCCCGATGAAGTCATTTTTCTATGGCTCATACATTTGTAATGTTTACCGTCAATATTAAGGCCCAGAATCATATTTTAAAACATAAGGAGTTTATGAAAAGCATAGTGCGGACAAATATTATATCGGAGTGCCTTTAATATGAGCCAAACTATAGTATCAAGCAAAAATATTTGCCTATTGAGCCTTCATATTGGCTAAAGGTTTCTCCCTTGAATATCCGGTGGTAGACATTTTGAGAAGCGGCACAGGAGGAGAGTAAACTCGACATTGCCAGACTCGTAGAGACGACACTCGCATGCTATCATTGCGCTTGAAACGGTAACTAATAGCTGCAAGTACCTCACGGTATACAGGAATAGAGACGCAGTAAGTCGCGGAAGATATCCCCGAGCCCAAGCATCACTTCCCCTAACAGCAGCTCTTTCACACGCGCGGAAGCTGATAGTACGGGTTTCAGTGCAGTTCACAGGCTGGCGAGACTAGCCTACGCGGTCACTCCAGCAGTCTTATTGCTGTGTTAAATTCCGTCACACAGGGAGTCCTCACGCGATATTTAGCTCGGTTGGGATTGGAAGATAGTGACTGTTTAGTCACGGCAGCTGTAACATTTGCGGCATGGTGTATTGATTGACGCAGGCAGAGGCAAGTATATAGACTGGTCTCGGCAACCAGTAGCACCCACGGTCACGTAGATGATCTCCAGCACCCACGGGTAGCAGACAGCCATTCCTACGCACGTGCATACAGCCGGTTGGTATCTGTAAATCACAGCTAGTTCATGTGACTTATTTATATGAAAGTAAATGTATCGATGTCTTTCCCTACTCATTATTGAAATATATGTAATCTGGAAGGTCCTTTCGATATGTTTTGGAATGCTCAAACTCTGCATAATTCCTTGAAGTTTTCATTTGGAAATACATTGTATATTCCGTTGCCCGTGGTAACGTTAACCTGAGAACTGTATGAGACAACAGACAATAGCATTTCGAAATCATTAGAGATAATTTTTTGCACTTCGGAGGAAAAAATATATATATAAAATGATAAACAGAAATTTCCTCTAATGGACTGAGAAGGCAGACGGCAGAGGTTCCTCTCGCTGCTATTTGTTTTGGATTGGTAACTTAATATTGTTGAGAGCATCACCTGAGACATCAAATATAATATGGATGAACAGTAGTCCCTGTGTTTCAGTATCAACGTGATTACTATATGAACTGGACCTCCTGGGAACAGTGTATGATTGTTGGGTGATAAACACTGCGCTTACGGTGTGACTGCTATTTCAGTATAGTCTGGTTTAGACTACAAATCAGGGCAATAAATTCACTGATTGCAAGTGTACACTATAAATTTTTTATGGGCTCAGTAGCTATTTCAGAATAATGTCAGTTGCTTTGAAGCGGGAAGACAAGTACACAGAACTTATGAGACAGCAGTAAAATTTCAGCAAGGTTTGGCAAGGACTACCAAACAAATTTCACATTCACAGAAGTAATTCAACCCCTTACATTAAGCCTGGTGA
Organism: Chamaecyparis obtusa; assembly: GCA_027943335.1. Taxonomy (NCBI): domain Eukaryota; kingdom Viridiplantae; phylum Streptophyta; class Pinopsida; order Cupressales; family Cupressaceae; genus Chamaecyparis; species Chamaecyparis obtusa. The sequence continues at coordinate 83,645 of BSBK01000961.1, forward strand.
AACTTGGAGAAAAATTAAGTAATGGAGACCTTAGAAAGTCCAATATTCTCTAAGGAGTTCAATGGCACATTTTACGGTGTCCAACTCAGAGATATCCGAAAAGAGATGGAGATAGGCAATAAATTATGTTACCTTGGCTGGCAATTAAAAGAACAGAAAATTACAAACAGCATGCTGGTCAAACTTAATAAAATAAATTCATATTTATCCAAGATAGATCAGGCTGATTGCAGGCTTTTTAGTTGGGCCATGCATCCCACAATGGTTGCCGTAGAGCAACGCAGATTTCTGGGTCATCCACTTCGAGATGTTAGGCTTGCAGTCGCCTCTTGTCTTAGTGATATCGCTCGAATTACAGCCCCCATCATTCCTTACACCGAGCATGTTTGGAGACAGGTGTTACAGCTGATTGTAGACAGCTTAGAATTGTAGACAGCTTAGATGGGTTGAGGTACGACGAAGACTCTACTTTTGATAAACAGGTAAAAATCTTGGAGTTAGTGGTAAGCATTAGAGTTTTCAGTCACATGCTAAATCTTGGTTATGATGAAATGATTCAGCAATTATTTCAGTATCTCCTAGATAATTACAGGGAGCGTCATTTAGATGAGGTGAAAAATTGCATAATGACTATCTTATCCTCGATCTTAGATGAGGACTATGACATATGCAAACAATTGCAATCTGAATTGTTGACATTATGGAGAGGAGGAATAAGGACAGCACCCATGACATATGAGCTCTTAGCTGAATTAATTAAACTTCAGGCTGAAAGATTCATGAGTTCGTTATCTGAAAATGAAGGGGCATCATTAGGCTTACAGGTTGCAGGATCTCCGATGATAGACCAGGACTCAGTGATTGCAGAGCAGATTTGTTTCTTATGCCAAGGGAGCTGGTCACAAGGGCATGTTTGCACGATTGATCAGGGGAAAGATAAATTGCAGCCTAGTGATAGAGACATTACAGTTGTGACTACCCCACTTTCGGGATGTAGTGGTGAGTATTCAGAACTCTACTTCGGTGACTTGATGACGGAGTTTGGTAACTCCATGGTTATAAGTCGTGGTAACCCGTTGGAGACTTTCAGCGATTCCAATAATGAGGAATCGTGTGACTTCTTTAGCAGCACTTCACTTTGGCAACACACTGATATGGATGACCCTCTTGGCAATACATCTCGGGGTAACACTGATGAGGAGTGTATCTTAAAGAGTCAGTTCAAAGTTAGCGATGACGCCATTATTGCAGTGCGAGTTCACCATGATAGCGCTCATCAGATCATTGATGATCTGTACAGGACAACTCAGGGAGATCAAGGGCAAGGCAGCTGGGGGATTGGATCCTATACTGCAGGTTTACAGGGAGTCAGGACAGCTTTTGAGGATTGGAAGTCGGAGTATTTGAGACTACTTACCGACCGTGACCACCTGTTACAAGTTGCCGGGAATTATGCTGAGCAGTTGGGGAGTAAGGACGTTGAGATCGGTAAGCTCAATAGGGAGCTTAGTGCTACTCTAAGCACTTTGGAGCACACTCGTATCACTCTACAGGAGGCAAGGAATCAGATTGTGGTCTCTAGCCAGTACAGGGAGCGGGATGACAGGGATAGGTCTGAATTCTATCAAGAGGTGATTCGGGAGCTTGACAACATACAACAGACCTATGACTTGGACAGATGTCCAAGAAGATCTTTGGGTCATCAGGGGTTTCGTAATGAGTTAGACCTCTTTCAGAAGATGGATAACTCCTTGTTTGATATGGGAGCGGAGTTGACTATTGATAATCCCCTCTTTGAGTTAGATGAGAGAGATACTTCTTATCCCCAAGATGAGGACGATGTTCGTCGCAGGGTTTGGGACCCAGGTGCAGTCGTCAGAGGTGAGCCTTGGTCATTAGGTTGGAGTAGCGAGATGAGCTCAGTTGATGAGCAGTAGGTTTGTGTACCCGCAGTGCAGGAGTGGTAGCTATGTCTGATGGCATGATGAGAGCTATGTCTTTTCTTACACTACCACCCGATGAGGATGTTGATCAGGTAGGACTTCTTCAGTACGGGGTTATCGAGTTTGGCATGCTGGCTATGCTGGCTGGTGTGAATTTTTCACACAATGGTATACTTTGTATGACTCTAGGTATTGAGGGGCAGTCATGGAGTCCTTATGCTGATTTGAGGTTTCCAGCAAAGCTATTCAGTGCATCACGGGTGGGAGCCTTATTTGGCAGTTTTGACAGTTTGCCTCTTCAGCGCAGTTTCTGGCTCAAGCAAATCAAAGGGGTATACTCGAGGTCGGTTTTCATTTTTGGAGCCGATCAGTATGAGATTTGGTTTTCTCCGGCATATGGCCATAGAGGCGTGGGAGAGCCCAGTTGGAGTGAGATCCTCAGTTGGGTTGAGATCCTTCTTACAAATGTTAGCAGCACAGGGCAGATTGGTTCGACAAATCCTGCAGTGATTTGGGATGCTGACATTATATGGGCTGCTGTTTGGTTATTGTACGAGTGGCTTCACAAATTGGAGCATGATGATTGGGTCAATTTCACACATCTGGTTGACGGAGCCGCCTCCTAGAGGTTGGTTTGGGATCTTGGTATTTGATCTCAGCATGCAGATACCGATTCCTTGAGAGCAAGCAATCTTCGGGAAGGGATGATTGTAATGTCCCCCTTTGGGATACATTAATTGAGCCATGTCGTTAGCCTGTTTACCTTGGTCCGAAGGGCTAACCGTGGCGTGGCAGTGTTCCATGGGATAATTGGCCTAGGTGGTTTCAGTTCCAAGCCAATCGGTGCAGTTTTCGCAAATTTTCAAGGCACTTACTATTTATAGTAAGTCAACAGAGGTTCAGAATTCTTGGCTTTTCAATAGTGGACTTGGAGTGTCTCGTCGAGAGCTTTCCGGCGAGCTATCACACGACGGCATCCAAGCTCGTTTGGGCTCCCATTTTAATGCCAGAAGATTTCCTCACTTGTTTATTATTTTACTTTATAACTCAACGGTCATTTTATTTAAAAGTTGACTTAAAGTGAGTCTATAAAGAGACGAAATGGGCATACGAAAAGTCACAGTGGAGAAACTGAAGAGTCACAGCTGCAGCCATAAGAGGAGGTTTTGGAGTCTCATTCTACATGCTTCAGTTTATGGATATTACTTCTCTTTGAGATTTCAAGAAGCTTCAGCTATCGAATCAGAAATCTGAGGACAAAAACCTTCAGCATTTCTTGGTGGATTGGATGGAAACCTGATTTATCCCAGTGCAGATTCACTCAGAGTTCGCCATTGCTTTACCAGATTCTTTATCATCCAGTCTTACTGTTCTTTGTTGTATTTCGGATTCGATTGGATATTATAATGTTTGGTTGTTGTATTGCTGATGTATAATACAAAACCGTATTTCTGAGAAATTTAATAAAGTCTTATCTGCTGGTTATTCGAATATATCTGTAGGATATTTACATGTTTTATTGGTTTTCGAATCTGCATGTGATTTGGTTGGGGAAATTAGTAAATGGCCGATTAGGGTCATTTCAAAAAATTCCAAATCAAACGAGGCTCAAACTTTTCTTGAAAAATTCTCCAAATTTTATGAAATCCCATCGACCCACTCTAATACCATGTTATGGTAAATCGATGTTGTATTAAACAGGGGAGATAAAAGTTCCTTATATAGATTTACAAAGACGACGTTTCTAAAAGAAACAATCGTGAACTAAAGATGAAAATAGAAACTACCTAATAAACTAAAGATTAACTAAGATGACCAGTAAAGAAACATTATAATATTCTAATAGTTTTTTGGATGTGTAAGGGTAAAGATCCAGGCCCAAATGGATTTCCAGTAGGATTTTTTCAGGAGTTCTGGGATATTGTTAATTTGGATTTGCTAGAAGTGGTTTGTGAATCTTAGACAGCAAACAAATGCTTAGGGCCTTGAATTCTACTTTCATTGTTCTTATACCTAAAAAGGAGGGTGTTAATCGACTAGATCTTTTTACACCCATTGCTCTGTGTAATGTGGTTTACAAGAAAATTACTAAGTTGATTGTTGAAAGGCTCAAACCCTAGCTTCCAACTTTGATCTCAGAAGAGCAAGGGGATTTTGTGGCAAGAAGACAGATTCTGGATGGGGTGGTAGTTGTCTCTGAAGTCATTCACTCTATGGCAATTTCTAAGGAGAAATCTATGTTCATCAAGTTGGATATGGCTAAAGCTTATGATAGAGTTAAGGGTGTTTTTTGAAAAACATTCTCATAGCTTTTGGTTTTAGTCTAGAGTGGGTTAGTTGGACTATGAGTTGTGTTACTTCATCTTTCTCTATCATTCTAAATGGGGAGCCTTTTGAGTTATTTGGGGCCTCTAGGGGTCTTCGCCAAGGGGATCCTCTTTACCCCTATTTGTTTATTATTAAGGTTGAGGGCCTCAGTAGATTTATTAAGTCTCGGGTTTCCCAGGATTTGATTCATGGCTAGACTTGGGATAATGGGTTGCCTAAGCTTTCTCATCTCCAGTTTGTTTATGATACTGCTTTTATGGGGATTGCTCACCTTCATGAAGCTAAATCTTTCTGGTAGACATTGGATATTTATTTAGCTGCTTTGGGTCAAAATGTCAATGAGCACAAATCCTCAAATCTATTTTTTCAACACTCCAGAGCCTATTCAAAGGTGGATTGCTAACATCTTGAGGTTTCAAATTAGGTCTCTTCCCTTGCTTTATCTAGGTATTCCTCTTGTTGTTCGTAGACAACCTAGGCTATTTTGGCAGGACTTTCTTGATAAGTTGCGTCGGAAGGTAAACAACTGGACTCATTGGTGGCTTTCCACTGCTGCAAGGGTGAATCTTCTTGAATCAATGATTCAGGCTTTTCCTATTTAAGGAAGCTATGTTCAAGTGGCTCCTATGTATTTTCTTAAGGAATTTGACGCCCTCTTGTGCCAGTTCTGCTAGAGTGGTAATTCACAAACTTCTAAGTGGAGCCTAACTAAGTGGGACTCCGTGTGTTGGCCAAATGAAATATCCTTAAGATTTTTGTCAATACCAAGTAAAAATCACAGTTAAACCCAAAAAGACAATTTATTCATGAGGATTCCATAGACTGATTGAAAATTTATTTCATACAATAAGAGCACCAAAATAATCGAACTAGTAAATGATTCTCAACCGAAGACTCCAACTAATGTTTTAATTTCAAATGATGGATACAAAGCGTACCCATCTTATTGCATGACCCCTAGGCCTACAAATTTGATAACTTCTAATATAAATTAGACCCAAAATAACTTCTACAGTATTATCTGCCCCTGTAGCTGATGTTCAATTTGAATATGTGGTAATGGCAGCCTTAATACTTGTCGCAAGAGGTTCCTCACCAGTCCCAAATTGTGAATCCCAGATGATAACTACGTTGCCTTCTGAATAGAACCAACAAATTACCTTCTGAACAGAACAAACAAATTACTGCAGACCTGGGGCTACATCCAGACTGTTGCTTACAAGGTTTCCATCTTGTAACTCTCCGTAATCGCAGAGAATACCATAAGCACTGCAGATGACTCAGTCAAGGATGGTGGAACCAATGAAGGACAGTTCAACCTTGCAGCCAACTACCAACACAGCGGAATAACACAACACAATAATTGTTTCAACTCAATTTTCATTAACATGCTCGGTTGTAAGGCCTTCTGAGTTAGGGCCAATTACAATCAGAAACAATTCTGCAAGATCAACAAGATCCAATCCAACACCAACAAGTCCAGTTCTAAGACAAATCAGCAACTGATGGAAACCCTAAGGCAGATCTGAACTTGTGCTCGCAAGCCACCCAGCGATCCCCTTGTCTCCAACCATGCAAACCGCTAGCTCTGCTATGACAACTATCAGAATTCTATCTGATCTACTAGATCTTGCAGGATCCAAGTCTACACTATCTTTTCCACAACTTCACTTTTCATCTACTACTCCAGACTCCTCCCTAAACAACTACCCAAACACTCCTTAAATACTAATCTTCAGCCACAAGTCAGCTGGATGACACAATTAACTCCTACAAACAAATATTAAATGCAATACAAGTCGGCTCTCAAATAGCATTACAATTGTTTAATTCTCCATGTCGGCCTCTAGATCTACATAGGAGATGATGGATACAAAGCATACCCATCTTATTGCATGACCCCTAGGCCTACAAATTTGATAACTTCTAATATAAATTAGACCCAAAACAACTTCTCCAGTATTATCTGCCCCTGTAGCTGATGTTCAATCTGAATATGTAGTAATGGCAGCCTTAATACTTGTCGCAAGAGGTTCCTCACCAGTCCCAAATTGTGAATCCTAGATGATAACTACATTGCCTTCTAAATAGAACCAACAAATTACCTTCTGAACAGAACCAACAAATTACTGCAAACCTAGGGCTACATCCAGACTGTTGCTTACAAGGTTTCCATACTGTAACTCTCTAGTAATCGTAGAGAATACCATAAGCACTGTAGATGACGCAGTCAAGGATGGTGGATCCAATGAAGGACAGTATAACCTTGCAGCCAACTACCAACACAACAGAATAACACAACACAATAATTGTTTCAACTTAATTTTCATTAACATCCCCGGCTATAAGGCCTTCCGGGTTAGGGCCAATTACAATCAGAAATAGTTCTGCAAGATCAACAAGATCCAATCCAACACCAGGTAGTCCAGTTCTGAGACAAATCAGCAACTGATGGAAACCCTAAGGTAGATCTGAACTTGTGCTCGCAAGCCACCAAGCAATCCCCTTGTCTCCAAGCATGCAACCCACTAGCTCTGCTATGACAACTATCAAAATTCAATCTAATCTGCTAGATCTTGCAGGATCCAAGTCTACACTATCTTTTCCACAACTTCACTTTTCATCTGCTACTCCAAACTCCTCCCTAAACAACTACCCAAACACTCCTTAAATACTAATATTCAGCCACAAGTCGGCTGGATGACACAATTAACTCCTACAAACAAATATTAAATGCAATACAAGTCGACTCTCAAATAGCCTTACAATTGTTTAATTCTCCATGTCAGCCTCTAGATCTACATAGGAGATGATGGATACAAAGCATATCCATCTTATTGCATGACCCCTACGACTACAAATTTGATAACTTCTAATATAAATTAGACCCAAAACAACTTCTACAGTATTATCTGCCCCTGTAGCTGATGTTCAAGCTGAATATGTAGTAATGGCAGCCTTAATACTTGTCGCAAGAGGTTCCTCACCAGTCCCAAATTGTGAATCCCAAATGATAACTACATTGCCTTCTGAATAGAACCAACAAATTCCCTTCTGAACAAAACAAACAAATTACTGCAGACCTGGGGCTACATCTAGACTGTTGCTTACAAGGTTTCCATCCTGTAACTCTCTGGTAATCGCAAAGAATACCATAAGCACTGCAGATGACGCGGTCAAGGATGGTGGATCCAATGAAGGATAGTCCAACCCTGTAGCCAACTACCAACACAGCGGAATAACACAACACAATAATTGTTTCAACTCAATTTTCATTAACATGCCCGGCTATAAGGCCTTCCGGGTTAGGGCCAATTACAATCAGAAACAGTTCTACAAGATCAACAAGATCCAATCCAACACCAGCTAGTCCAATTCTGAGACAAATCAGCAACTGATGAAAACCCTAAGGCAGATCTGAACTTGTGCTCGCAAGCCACCAAGCAATCCCCTTGTCTCCAAGCATGCAAACCACTAGCTTTGCTATGACAACTATCAGAATTCAATTTGATCTGCTAGATCTCGCAGGATCCAAGTCTACACTATCTTTTCAACAACTTCACTTTTCATCTACTACTCCAGACTCCTCCCTAAACAACTACCCAAACACTCCTTAAATACTAATCTTCAGCCACAAGTCGGCTGGATGACACAATTAACTCCTACAAACAAATATTAAATGCAATACAAGTTGGCTCTCAAATAGCCTTACAATTGTTTAATTCTCCATGTCGGCCTCTAGATCTACATAGGAGAATGCAACAAAAGATACCACCAATAAATGCACCAAGTCGACCAACCAAATCACCAAGAACCCCAGTCGGTAAACTAGAACAACCGAGCGCCAGTGAAACAACCGACCAAGCCAAGCATCACCAAGCAACACAAGCATCACCAAGCACCAGTTCCACCGAGCACAAGAAGTTCCACCAAGTTCCTTCAACGACCAAGCTTCCTTCAATAACTGAGACCATCGGTTAAAGCTGCAATCGAGCACCACAAAACCAAAACAACACACCTCCATGCAGATTCACCGAGTATCCTAGAATGCCCCTGCATCAGACACCCCAGGTTCGAAAAGATGTTCTCATATGTGGGAAGAACATCTTCCAAGATTCAGCACATAAACCCCAAACTGGTTCTTCACATACAAGTCCAACTTTTCAGATTGGATACTCTTCCACTTCAGCTTCGTCTATCTTTTCAAGTCTTTCATTGATAACACACAAGTCTGTTCTCCATACTGATCATCATTCCTCTCAGGATCTGCCAACTCAACTTGGCTACCAATATTCAAACTCCTCCTATCGAGTGTTGTATCCAGCAAAGGCATCAGGGAAAACTTCCCGTCATCCTTCTCAACAGTAAACACATTCTTCACACAATCATACATAGCTCTGCAATCATATTGTCAAGGTCTACCAAGCAATATATCACAACTATTCATCTCCACAATATCACATAACACAAGATCCTTATACTGGCCAATCTGAACATCAACAAAGCATTGTTCTCTTACTTCTAGAGCATGATTATTTTGCAACCAGCCAATCCTACAAGGACAAGGATGTTTCATTCTATTCAAACCAAGTTTCTGAACCATGTCCTTAGCAACAAGGTTATCAGTGCTACCACTGTCAACAATAACATCACAAAGTTTACCTCCAAACTTGAACCGAGTTCTGAACAAGTTACTCCTCTGACAAGGTTCCTCCTTTGCACCGAGCAATGTTCGCCGAACCAACAAGTTCTCAAATTCAGGTTCATTCTGAATGTTCTCATTCACCACAGCAATCCGTCGGTCACCAAGCTTCTTCTGTGTACACTCAAAAGAACAATGTCCTTCTTCACCACAGTTATAACAAGTACCCTTAAAGATAACTCTACCTATCTTCTTCTTCGGTTCTGCAGGTTTCTGTTCATCTTCTGCAGTCGGTTTATCCTTCACCGAGTGATCAATCTTTTCCTTCCCTCGAGAATTACTATGTTGTTTCCTCTTCAAATTATCTTCTGCCTTCAGAGCGTATTGATAAGCATATTCAACCGAATCAATCTTCAACATACCAAGCTCATCCTAGATATTGAATCTCAAACCATTTACATACCGAGCTACCTTTTCCTTACCAAGTTCTCTATGTCCAGACCAAATAGTAAGCTTGTAGAACTCCTCGATATAATCTTCAACAGTTAGATCCTTCTGCTTCAGATTCTGCAACTTCTTAAACAAGTCAAGTTCATAGTCGGCAAGTATGAACTTAGCTTTCAACTTAGTCACCATCAACCTCCACCAATTGATCTTCATTTCACCTTCATCTTCTCTACCTCTTTGTAATTATTTCCACTAAAGAGCACCATGTCCTTTCAACTTAGTCTGTGCTAATCTCACTCGAAGAGGATCTTCAATTTCTTCAAACTCAAAGAAATCTTCTAATTCACCAATCCAATCAATCAAGTTCTCGGGTTTCAAAGTACCAGAGAAAGTAGAAACTTCCATTTGGTAACTATTACTTAACCGAGCTCCAGATCTATGCAACCGAGCAGTTCTGTCTTCACCAGATCTATCTCTCCTGTCATCACCACTAGATCCAGCAGCTTCCTCATAACCATCTTCAGTACCAACATTCCAAGGTACACCAACAACAGCTCTCATGATCTCAGCGATCATGTCATTCTTCATCAGCTCTATCTCAGATCTAAAATTTGATTTCACCTTCTTTATAATCTTCGATTCCACAGCATCACAGAGATCTGCAATTGCTCTAGGGTCCAATCTTCTCGGAGGCATCCTTAAAGATAAGAAAACCCTCTGCAACAAAACCCTACACCGACCACCTTGTGACAACCTCCAAGTTGCATGCAAGTCAAATCGCAACCTGCCACCTTGCACAAACAACTAGGCCAAGATTCCACAAGTTCAGTGCCATAGATCTGCAACTCAGATCATACGATCTCTTCGCCAACAAGATCAACTTCGCAAGATCAGCCTTGCTAGGTTAACCTTCACTCCACAAGATCAACTCAGCTCAAGATCAACCTTCGCTCAAATACCACCTGACGCAGTCAAGGATGGTGGATCCAATGAAGGATAGTCCAACCTTGCATCCAACTACCAACACAACGGAATAACACAACACAATAATTGTTTCAACCCAATTTTCATTAACATGCCCAGTTGTAAGGCCTTCCGGTTTAGGGCCAATTACAATCAGAAACAGTTATCCAAGATCAACAAGATCCAATCCAACACCAACTAGTCCAGTTCTGAGACAAATCAGCAACTGATGGAAACCCTAAGGTAGATCTGAACTTGTGCTCGCAAGCCACCAAGCAATCCCCTTGTCTCCAAGTATGCAAACCACTAGCTCTGCTATGACAACTATCAAAATTCAATCTAATCTGCTAGATCTCGCAGGATCCAAGTCTACACTATCTTTTCCACAACTTCACTTTTCATCTGCTACTCCAGACTCCTCCCTAAACAACTACCCAAACACTCCTTAAATATTAATCTTCAACCACAAGTCGGCTGGATGACACAATTAACTCCTACAAACAAATATTAAATGCAATACAAGTCGGCTCTCAAATAGCCTTACAATTATTTAATTCTCCATGTCGGCCTGTAGATCTACATAGGAGAATGCAACAAAAGATACCACCAATAAATGCACCAAGTCGGCCAACCAAATCACCAAGAACCCCAGTCGGTAAACCAGAACAACTGATCGCTAGTGAAACAACCGACCAAGCCAAGCAACACCGACTAACACAGGCATCACCAAGCACCAATTCCACCGAACACAAGAAGTTCCACCAAGTTCCTTCAGCGACTGAGCTTCCTTCAATAACCGAGACCATCGGTTAAAGCTGCAACCGAGCACCACAGAACCAAAACAACACACCTCCATGCAAATTCCCCAAGTATCCTAGAATGCCCCTGCATCAGCAAAGATAAAAATCACAAATAAAACATAATAGCATAATCAATGTCTTTTAATTGCCCTTAGTCCCCTTTATAAAGATTCCTTCCAAAAAGCAGTGAACTCCTCTATAAATCCTAACTTTTAGGTGACTTGACTTAAGCATTAAGTTTACCATTTATTAGAAAACCCTCCAAGAATAAGTCACCAAGAAAATTCATTTATAACTTAAAGTGGCCCCACGTCTATGATTGAAAAATAGGAACTTAAGGTGTGGCCCAATAATGAATAATTAAAATAATACTTGTTGGGACTTTAGCTTTTTGGGCTCTTATTTAATTAATCATTTTATACCCTTATTAATCCCTTGGCTCCATATCAAGGACATTACAAATCTTCCCACCTCGAGATTGCTTGCCCCAAGCAATCACCAGAATCAAATTTGATTAGGATCATGTACACCATTTAATTCTTGGATCCCAAGGAAATCTTGGTTCATCTTCTTTGAATCTCCATTGCTCTAAACTTATGTAGGCATAATAAGGCCCAAGACTATGAAGTACACTGCCATAATCCCAATGTAGAAGTGCCTCAAACCAAACCACACACTACAGAAACCTGTAAGTACTCTTGTGGGTTAAGAATTGGGTCAACAAAAGTACAAAACCACTACCTGGCTCCCACACCATAATATGAAACCTATCGTCCAAGGTAAAGTAGTAGCTCATCAAGTCACCCAAATTTGGCCAAACATCTATTTTCTGTAAAAACAAACCATCATGAGAACAATCAAATACCTCAACTGGAAATTCTGAATTAAGCAACTCATGTCTCACATCATCAAATGAATGGTGAGCATCACAAACATGTTGAAGTTTGATCTTGGCTTATTGAGCCAATAACTTGGCTTGCCTTGCCCTTTCTAGCCAATCATCATCCATCACTTGGTATTGAGTTATATCAGCTGCCCAAATTTTCTAAACCCAGTCCTTGGTGGCTAATCTTCAATAGAGACAAGCACCTTTTTCTTGTAAACTTCATGCTCAACCTTTATATCTTGAATGCCAATGCTAGAGGTCTCTTCTTTATATCTTCAATACCATTGAAGAAATGCACCACACATGTCGATACCAGGATTCCAAATCTTTGCACTTTCATATCCATCCATCATGTCAATACTTATTATGTTGCTGATGTGAACCTCTATATCATCTAACCAGTTGAGAACTTCACTCCAAATGAAGCCACAATTACTACCAACAACCAACACTGTTAGGAATTCATGAATGAGCCAATCTTCAGCAAGGAAAGTGTGTTGAATACTTCTCCATGACCTCCAAACAGCTTTTGTAACTTTATCTATATTTCCACAAATTAGTGTGCCTTCATTAAAGGTTGCTAAGTAATTGTTTTGTTTAGCCATGCAACCAACGAAGTCCCTTACCTTTTGAGCCTCATAGCCCCATGTAATATCTAAAAAGACCAAATCTCCAATCAATAAGTATATCGCTGCCCTATCATATGAAAGAGGTGACAAGTCCACTAATGAATGGGAGATGTTCCTATTTCTCAACAAAGGCAGACTTTTTGTGGCTGGTCCAGTATGTACGCAACCAAATATCTCATCAACTCTAGGTAGGGAAGGATCAACTTTGCACTTGATCATTCCAATTTGAATGTTCCCAACCCAAGGTTCAAAGTTTGACTCATGAGATGAAAGAGAGTTGTTGATCAAGCTCAGAAAATCAGAATTATACACATACCTCTTCAAGATGTCTTTGCTGTCCTCTTCTTCCCTTGGAAGAATTAAAGATCTAAGATCTGATTTTCTTTGTTCACTTGTGTGATCTAGCTGATTGCATCGCTCTTTGACCCTTAGAAGAAGTTGTCTTTCTCGGCTAGCAAGTTTCTTTGCTTGGGTAGCTCTATGTAACCAATCTTCATTCAACCTTTGGCAATGTTTTATATCAGCTACTCCAAAGTACACAAAATCAGACTTATGGTGGGATGTATCATCCACATCATCATATCCCATGCTTGTACATTGTGTACCATCAATGGTAGGTTGCATATCATTGATTTTATCTTGGCCAAAGGCCGCAATATCTTGAGAAAGATAAGCTACATCACTGCTGTTATGAAATTCAGAATCATTGTCAAACTTTGGTGTCAAATCTGCAACAAGCTCTAATCTCTGATGCTGAAAGTCATATGCTACCTTACAATTCCAAACTTGCATGTCCAATGTGCTCTTTGCCTTCAACCACAACCATGGTGAAATCATCATGACAAACCAAACATTATCATAATATAAAACCCTATGGCTAGGCAATCTTCTAGTCCCTACAATCAGCTTTCTAAAGCAAAATGCTTCATATGACTTCAACAAGCAATCCTCCATTGCAAGCATATGAATGAGACAAGTGAAATCTATCTCACTACATGAGCATACATTATCACAAAGCAATTTCTTACCAATGAATTGTAGAGCTGTCTCATGCAAAGGAATATAGGTGGAATCCACATCCCCATGTAGCTGATCAATTAGAGTAGAGTTTAAAAACTCCATGAAAGCATCTTCCTCCACCTCGTGGCTTCCATGAAGACCCATCCGTTCCTCAATTGAGGTTGTAATTCTTGTTTGTTCATATCCTCTTGAACTTGCCCTTCTTTTCTTTCTTATGTAATATCTATCAAAAGATTCGGTAGCCTTGACCTCCTCAGGTTCACTTATATATTCATCAAAAATTATGATAACCTCCTCATTCACAAGAATAGCCAACCTTGACAAATTTTAATATTCCTGAAATGTTAGAAGATTCTTCCTCTTTTGATATTTGTTAATACCACTTAGCAATTTTAGTGGCAGCAATTTCATTTTTCATTTCTTCCATTTTTGTTTCCACTAGATTGCTTCCAATCCCTTCCACTTGCTGTCTAGAATGACTTCAAGCCCTCTAAACTACATAGAACCACTTTATACTAACATGCATTGGATTAGGAGAAAAAGGCAACAATAATTTCTGACATGCAACGAAAAAAACTGACACACAACTGAAAAAGATGACATGCAAATGAAAATCTATGACATGCAACTGAAAATCATTGACATGCAACCAAAAATCTTTGACATGCAATAGAAACCCTCACAGGTTAGCAGGGTCATTGTGCTCTGATTATCACTGAAATACCCTTAAGATTTTTGTCAATAGTAGGTAAAAATCATAGTTAAACCCAAAAAGACAATTTATTCATGAGGTTTCCATAGACTGATCAAAAATTTATTTCATACAATAAGAGCACCAAAATAATCGAACTAGTAAATGATTCTCAACCGTACACTCCAACTAATGTTTTAATTTCAAATGATGGATACAAAGCGTACCCATTTTATTGCATGACGCCTATGCCTACAAATTTGATAACTTCCAATATAAAACAGACCCAAAACAACTTCTGCAGTATGATCTGCTCCTGTAGTTGATCTTTGATCTAAATATGTAGCAATGGCAGCCTTAATACTTGTCGCAAGAGATTTCCTCACCAGTCCCAAATTGTGAATCCCAGATGATAACTACGCTGCCTTCTGAATAGAACCAACAAATTACTGCAGACCTAGGGCTACATCCAGACTGCTGCTTACAAGGTTTATGTTCTGTAACTCTCCGGTAATCGCAGAGAATACCACAAGCACTGCAGAGATAAAAATCACAAATAAAACATAATAGCATAATCAATCTCTTATAATTCCCCTCAGTCCCCTTTATAAAGACTCCTTCCAAAAAGCAGCGAACTCCTCCATAAATCCTAACTTTTAGGTGACTTGATTTAAGCATTAAGTTTACCATTTATTAGAAATCCCTCCAAGAAAAAGTCACCAAGAAAATTCATTTATAACTTAAAGTGGCCCCACGACTATGATTGAAAAATAGGAACTTAAGGTGTGATCCCGTAATGAATAATTAAAATAATATTTGCTAGGACTTTAGCTTTTCGGCCTCTTATTTAATTAATCATTTTATACCCTTATTAATCCCTTGGCTCCATATTGGGGACATTACACCAAAGAAGGAAGGGGGTCTTGGTCTTCATTTTGTTATCTTGAATGGACAGGTTCTTGCAGCCAAATTATATTGGAGTTGGTGTACTAGTCAAAATCGTCTTTGGGCTCGTATTCTCAAGTATAAGTATTTCAAAGGAGTTAATTTTTTCGATGTTCGTCGTTGATGCAGGGGCATTCTAGGGTAGTCAGTGAATCTACATGGAGGTGTGTTGTTTTGGTTCAGTGGTACTCGGTTGCAGCTTTAACCGATGGTCTCGGTTATTAAAGGAAGCTCGGTCGCTGAAGGAACTTGGTGGAACCTCTGGTGCTCGGTGGAACTTGTGTTCGGTGATGCCTGTGTTGCTCGGTGTTGCTTGGCTTGGTCGGTTGTTTCACTGGTACTCGGTTGTTTCTCCGGTACTCGGTTGTTTCTCTGGCGCTCGGTAGTTCTGGTTTACCGACTGGGGTTCTTGGTAATTTGGTTGGTCGACTTGGTGCATTTAATGTTGGTATCTGTCGTTGCATTCTCCCATGTAGATCTATAGGCCGACATGGAGAATTAAATAATTGTAAGGCTATTTGTGAGCCGACTTGTATTGCATTTAATATTTGTTTGTAGGAGTTAATTATGGCATCCAGTCGACTTGTGGTTGAAGATTAGTATTTAAGGAGTGTTTGGGTAGTTGTTTAGAGTCAGTCGGGAGTGGCAAATGAAAAGTGAAGTTGTGGAAAAGATAGTATAGATCTGGATCCTGCGAGATCTAGCAAATCAGAATTGAATTCTGATAGTTGTCATAGCAGAGCTAGTGGTTTGCATGCTTGGAGACAAGGAGATTGCTTAGTGGCTTGCGAGCACAAGTTCAGATCTGCCTTAGGGTTTCCATCAGTTGCTGATTTGTCTCAGAACTGGACTAGCTGATGTTGGATTGGATCTTGTTGATCTTGCAGAACTGTTTCTGATTGTAATTGGCCCTAACCCGGAAGGCCTTACAGCCGGGCATGTTAATGAAAATTGACTTGAAACAATCATTGTGTTGTGTTATTCCGCTGTGTTGATAATTGGCTGCAAGGTTGGACTGTCCTTAATTGGATCCACCATCCTTGACTGCGTCAAGTGGTATTAGAGCGAAGGTTGTACTTGAGCGAACGTTGATCTTGCGAAGTTGACCTTGTTGGCAAAGGGATCGTATGATCTGAGTTGCAAATCCGTGACACTGAACTTGTGGAATCTTGACTTGGTTGTTCATGCAAGGTGGCAGGCTGATCTGACTTGCATACAACTTGGAGGTTGTCACAAGGTGGTCAATGTAGGGTTTTGTTGCTTTGGGTTTTCTAATCTTGAAGGATGCCTCCGAGAAGATTGGACCCTAGAGCGATTGCAAACCTCTGTGATGCTGTGGAATCGAAGATTACAGAGAAGGTGAAATCTGATTTTAGATTTGAGGAGCTGATGAAGAATGACATGATCGCTGAGATCATGAGAGCTATTGCTGGTGTACCTCGGAATGTTGGTACTGAAGATGGTTATGAGGAAGCTGCTGAAGACTTCGAAGCTGCTGGATCTAGTGGAGATGACCGGAGAGATAGATCTGGTGAAGACAACTGCTTGGTTGCATAGATCTGGAGCTCAGTTAAGTAATAGTTACCGAATGGAAGTTTCTAATTTCTCTGGTACTTTGAAACCCAAGAACTTGATTGATTGGATTGGTGAACTAGAAGATTTCTTTGAGCTTGAAGAAAATGAAGATCCTCTTCGAGTAAGATTGGCATAGACTAAGTTGAAAGGACATGCTGCTCTTTGGTGGAAATAATTACAAAGAGATAGAGAAGATGGAGGTGAAATGAAGATCAATCGGTGGATGTTGATGGTGACTAAATTGAAAGCTAAGTTCATACCTGCTGACTATGAGCTTGACTTGTTTAAGAAGTTGCAGAATCTAAAGCAAAAGGATTTGACTATTGAAGATTATACCGAGGAGTTCTACAAGCTTACTATTCGGTCTGGACACAGAGAACTTGGTAAGGAAAAGGTAGCTCAGTATGTGAATGGTTTGAGATTCAATATTCAGTATGAGCTTGGTATGTTGAAGATTGATTCGGTTTAAGATGCTTATCAATATGCTCTGAAAGCAAAAGATAAGTTGAAAAGGAGACAACATAGTAATCCCCGAGGGAAGGAAAAGATTGATCACTCAATGAAGGATAAACCAACTGTAGAAGATAAACAGAAACCTGTAGAACTGAAGAAGAAGACAGGTAGGGTTATCTTTAAGGGTACTTGTTATAACTGTGGTGAAGGACACCGATCTTTTGAGTGTACACAGAAGAAGCTTGGTGACCGACGGACTGCTGTGGTAAATGAGAACATTCAGAATGAACCTGAATCTGAGAACTTGCTAGTTCGGCGAACATTGCTCGGTACAAAGGAGGAACCTTGTCAAAGGAGTAACTTGTTCAGAACTTGGTGCAAGTCTAGAGGTAAACTTTGTGATGTAATTGTTGACAGTGGTAGTACTGATAACCTCGTTGCTGAGGACTTGGTTCAGAAACTTGGTTTGAATAGAATGGGACATCCACATCCTTACAGGATTGGCTGGTTACAAGATGATCATGCTCTGGAAGTAAGAGAACAGTGCTTTGTTGATATTCAGATTGGCCAGTATAAGGATCTTGTATTATGTGATATTGTGTAGATGAATAGTTGTCATATATTGCTCAGTAGACCTTGGCCATATGATTGCAGAGCTATGTATGATTGTGTGAAGAATGTGTTTACTGTTGAGAAGGATGACAGGAAGTTTTCCCTAATGCCTTTGCTGGATACAACACTCGGTAGGAGAAGTCTGAGTATTCGTAGCGAGTTGAGTTGGTGGATCCTGAAGGTATGGATGATCAGTATGGAGAACAAGCCTGTGTGTTATCAAGGAAAGACTTGAAGAGACAAAGGAAACTGAAGTGGAAGAGTATGCAAGCTGAAAAGTTGGAGGACTTGTATATGAAGAACCAGTTCGGGGTTTATGTGTTGAATCCCGGAAGATGTTCTTCCAGCATATGAACATCTTTTCGAACCTAGGGTGTCTGATGCAGGGGCATTCTAGCGTACTCGGTGAATTTGCATGGAGGTGTGTTGTTTTGGTTCAATGGTACTCGGTTGCAGCTTTAACCGACAGTCTCGATTATTGAAGGAAGCTCGATCGCTGAAGAAACTTGGTGGAACCTCTGGTGCTCGGTGGAACTTGTGTTCGGTGATGCCTATGTTGCTCGGTGTTGCTTGGCTTGGTCGGTTGTTTCACTGGTGCTCGGTTGTTTCTCTGGCGCTCGGTAGTTCTGGTTTACCAACTGGGGTTCTTGGTGATTTGGTTGGCCGACTTGGTGCATTTAATGTAGGTATCTGTCGTTGCATTCTCCCATGTAGATCTAGAGGCCGACATGGAGAATTAAATAATTGTAAGGCTATTTGTGAGCCGACTTGTATTGCATTTAATATTTGTTTGTAGGAGTTAATTATGTCATCCAGCTGACTTGTGGCTGAAGATTAGTATTTAAGGAGTGTTTGGGTAGTTGTTTAGAGTCAGTTGGGAGTGGCAAATGAAAAGTGAAGTTGTGGAAAAGATAGTATAGATCTGGATCCTGCGAGATCTAGCAGATCAGAATTGAATTATGATAGTTGTCATAGCAGAGCTAGTGGTTTGCATACTTGGAGCCAAGGAGATTGCTTGGTGGCTTGCGAGCACAAGTTCATATCTGCCTTAGGGTTTCCATCAATTGCTGATTTGTCTCAGAACTGGACTAGCTGATGTTGGATTGGATCTTGTTGATCTTGCAAAACTGTTTCTGATTGTAATTGGCCCTAACCCGAAAGGCCTTACAGCCGGGCATGTTAATGAAAATTGAGTTGAAACAATCATTGTGTTGTGTTATTTTGCTGTGTTGATAATTGGCTGCAAAGTTGGACTGTCCTTAATTGAATCCACCATCCTTGACTACGTCAGTCGTTATCATTTGGAGGGAAGGAGCTCTATGATTTAGCACTCTGAAAACTGGGGTTCAATTGGTTAAGGGTGGTCTATTTTGGATCTGCAATAAGGGCTTTGAAGCTCCTTTTTGGTTGGATTCTTGGGATGGTCATCCTCCTCTCCTTTCAATGTATCCACACCTCCAACTCCTTCGTGATAGTTTTACAATAGCAAGTTGGGATAAGGTTGAGCATTATAAGACCGCTCAAGATTTAGGTCTAGTTATTGGATATAGATGGAAGGATTCCTATGAATGGCTGCTAAGTGGATCAAAGGAGGATCAACCGAGCTTACACAGATTCTTGCTTCTCATGAGTGCAACTCCTTGGGGGGGGCAAGACGTTTTGGCCTAGGGTAGGGACTCGTCTGGTAAGTACTCAATTTCAGTAGGATACTTGGAGCTTGATAGACAGTAGTTTGGAGGTATAGAGGTTCCCTTGTGGAACAAATTTTTTTGGCCCAAATGTAATTTTTTCATGTAGCTTATGGTTCAAAATCAATGTCTTAATTGGGGTAATTTGTGTAAGCGGAGCTTTTGGGGTCCCTAGATGTGCGTCTTGTGTTGTAATAGTGAAGAGTTTTTCCCATCTTTTCTTTCAGTGCCCTTCCCCAAGGAGATCTGGCACTTTTGGTGGGGCGTTTGGAATCAAGCCTACTGGCATGTCTCCACTTTGGTTGAGTTATGGACCCGCTGGGTAGAGCCCTTGTTAGGGACTTCTTTTCTTCAAGTTGCCTAGACCCACTTTTATCATCTGGCATATTTGGTTGGAGAGGAATCGTCAGAATTTTCACAATGCTAGGATGGTTACTCAACACTTAAGGTGCAAAATTATTCATTCTCTTCATGAGACTATCTTGGCAAAGTGTGACTTGGTTGAAGGTGAAAATTTTGAACATGTTGATATCTACAATTGTCTCAACTTTCCTCTTCAGGGAGGAGTTCCGATGTATGCTAGAGAGATCATGAGAAATAGATGCAAACATCCTTTGCGTAAGATCAACCAAGAGGGTCGTTGGAGCCCTCCTCAAGGAGTTTTGAAAATTAACACTGATAGTTCTTCATGAGGGAATCTTGGCCATGTTGGCAATGGTGGAGTTGGGCGCAACAGCTCTAGTTATGTTCAGTTTATTTTTCTATTTATAAAGGTCTGCATACAAATAATTTCATGGAGGCTCTTGCCATATTGTATGATATGGAGCGCAGTTGTGCTCTTGGGTGGAAAAGGATTATTTGTGTTAATCTGATTCTCAGATGGTGGTGACTCTGCTGAATGGGCAGCAGCTAGATGAAGTTAGTTGGCACTTAGCTTTGGTTATTAGATAGATTCTTCGGTTGTGTAGTTCCTTGGACTCTGTTTCTTTTAGACACATTCCTAGAGAATGGAATGTTGTAGTGGATTGCTTGGCCAAATGGGCCTCTAATCAAAGCAGAATTGGAATATTGTGGATAGGGGGCAATTACCTCTTGATTTCTCTCAAATGTTGGATAACTTAGTGGAAAATGACAAGGTTGTGTAACGCCCATTCCCTTTTGGGTGGCCTGCTTTGTAGTTCTTTTTGCGTTTGAATAAATTTTTACCTCTTTTAGTTTAAATTGTATTATCAACCCCCAACTTCCCAGCCATGAAATAGTGTTGTTAAGGGCTTCAGATTATAACAGTTGCTTATTTGAGTATTGTATGATTTGATACAACATTATTTAGAATTACTTGAGCTCATTGGCAACTGCATTGAAAAAAGATGAGAGAAAACCATGGGCTTTATTCACTTGTCTTTTATTCCAAGGTTTCAAAATACTTTTGTATCTAATAACCTATTGTTCATAAGTTAGCATGTAAAGGGATAGAACTTGAGGAGTGGTAAACAATGTGAAGGCATGACAAGAGATTGTTGGGTGGTGTTGTGACCTTTTCACACCTTGACCCATTGCAAATGGAGACCCCCTCTTTCTTAAGGTGGGCTTAGCCTTTTTGGTTTTGGTTCTTGGCAGTTCTGGTGTCGGTCTCCTGAAATTCCCCCCATTTCAAATACGAATCTTATGCTCCAACCTTCTGTCCAGAATCTGGAACAGGGGAATAAAAACTTGAAACAAGAACTTCAAATTGCATGCAACAAAGGTGAAGATTTATAGGTTGGTATCAATGAAGACCTTTTACAGCTACAAGATAAAAACACCAGTTTTGAAAAGCATGTATCCTCGAGTGATGAGATTAAAAAGAGCCCGACAGATAGAGTTGAGATGTTACATAGCAAAAATGATAACCTTGAGGCTGAGGCAAGTTGTCAAAAAGAGAAGCTTGAGGAAGATCTCTCTTCTTTCAGGGAGCCGAAAGCTGAACCTTAAGGGTGGGTTACTGTAAGATCCCCTAAAGGAATCTTGCTCAAATTTACACTCTTTCTCTTGTAATTTTGTCAAATAGTTGGCTTGCATTGTTTCAGATTGAAAGAAATGTGTGTTTAAATAGTTTCAGGGCTCGTAAATGAAGATGAAATTTGATTGACTGAATAATAGAAATAAACATCTGCACAGAACTGTAATAGATAATGTTTCGCCTTTTAAGCATTAGCTGAAAAGAGATAACAAGGCAGGTTACAAATATAATTTCCTTCGAATTGGAGCATTAGCAAATCAGAGCAACACTCTTACCACACTTATATCAATCGGAAATAAAAACAGAAGCAATAAAATCTTTGTCTTCTTTCTTCAAATAAGTTATTCCTTAATAGTTAATTCCTTCAAAGCAATAATTCTGATTGCTCAGGCTACCATATCAGGTACAGGTCTGCCTTCCCTTATTAGGAGCACCACTTCACAGTCCTTTCTAAACACCTGAATGTACTTTTCTTGTCTCAGTCTGAAACCTTGTGCTCAACAGAAGTCACTCTGATCAGGATAATTCCATCAGCAAAGGTTTTAGCTACAGCACAACTGGAAGAGCTTGTGCTGAGTATTAAACCATATGAAGGCTCAGACCTCAATTTTATGTATCGCATCAATGATTACGGCAGTAACAACAGAAATAAACCCACCCTATTGTTTATGATCTTAAATGGGATATGTGCAGATTCCAAAAGAAGTAAAGACAGATTTAAAAAGTGAGAAATAGGTGAAGATTAAATTAGAAATGAAAGGGGCAGCAGTTGTTAAACAAATGTATCTTTTGTAACCAAAAGGTGTGACCCTTTCATAAAGGCATTAACAAATGTAAGAGGGTGCTTCCCACACTCAAAGGAGATATAAAAGAGAAGAAGAACATCGAATTACAAAAAGAATGCAATATCCTTCAGCAGATCGAATTCTCAGTATGTGGGAGAGAATAACTATAATCAGATCTGATCCTAGGGAGTTAATATTGTTCTATTTTTGGTAATGCAGCAATAATAAATAATTTATCTATGTGATTTTATAATGCATCTTGGTTTGTTGTTAATACACATTAAGGCATGAACTTAATCTGAGAATAGTCTGTCACAAGGGAATGGGAGAGTCTACAATTAAGGGAGAACCGCTAAGTACACCCTATTGCAATTGCAGTTACGGGAGAACAGATATGAGGGCACCCTACTACACTATGATTGAGGGAGAGCCGCTAAGGGCACCCTACTGCAGTGGCAATTAAGGGAGAGCCACTAAGGGCACCCTACTGACGTGGAAATTAAGCCTGCAACTCCTACACTTTGATGCATGCATGAAACATGATTCAACTTAGTGTCAGCTAAGAAGCATTAGTTAATGACAAATGTCAAAGCCAACTTAGATTTGTAACCTTTTTGTCTTAAAAAACATTGACTTGTGTTGATTTTAGAAATGTTCCACAGCGTTTTGGAGACGGCAGGGATGCGTTTCCGGGACATTTCCCAAAGGGCCAAAAATAGGGGACGCGTCCCCATGTAACATAGTTTGAGAAGCAGTGATGAGGTGCTTTTGGTAATTTAGAATAACAGTCATTTTTTATAAGGGCATTAAGTATGGGTTTGGGATGAAAAGATCTTGTATTTGGAGCATAGAATTAGTGCACAAGATGTTTAAGTAGATGAGAAGATACATGCAATCAAATATTGGTACCCTCTTAAGACTGAAACCATTGAGAGGCTTCTTTGGTTTGTGCAATTATTACAAGAGGTTTCTTAAAATATTCTCATAAATGGTTGTAGTTGTACTATCGATAGATTTGAGCTAAGTAACCAATTCGGGTTTGGGTTCACCTTTGGGTTTGGTAGTTCAGTTTGTGGGTTAGGTCAAAAATAATTTGGGGGTTTGGTTCGTTATGATTTGTCAATACAAAAGCATATAAAAATATATACATATTTGCAGCAGTAATTAAGTCCAAAATATACCACCATATTAACAGTCACATAACATAGAAAAATAGTAAATACACCACCATATTAATAGTCAAATATTAGTCAACCTTGCAGTCATGATATATATTAAACTTAAAAGTTAAAAATAATAATGTCAAGTGTCAGCAATCAGCCATCATTGACCATTCATCAAATATCATATGGGCCAACAAAAATATTATCATTATCATCCATATTAGATGACTATATTCCTGTAGGTCTTTTAACTTGGGTTTACTTTTTATGTTTTACTTAGGTTTACTTGACATGACAATCATTTGTGATTATGAGCTCTATAGACTGTAATCTCAATAGACTATGAATCACATTTCATAGGTAACAACTTGACGACTATTATATCCATGGCTCTTCATAGAACATTGTGATAAATAGGATACTTTTCATAGAACACTATGATCTCTCTTTTGATACTACTATCATTTGAAGTTTACTATCATTCTCATGATTGCTTCCATGTACACTATCTTAGTTTGGTGCTGTGTCACATGGTCTTTATGCATATGAAGACTGCTTTTTTGAGTTTATAGGACCTTGAAGAGTGTCAAGAATTTGAATAAGACTTAAGGTATCCTTAAAGTAATGGACCGGCCCTAATGTTTTAACATGGTTCTAACCCTTGCTCACTATTATCTACAGCTCACTACCCTTTCACACTTGATAAGAGTGCTGAAGGCAGTCAATTGATACTCCTGCAGACACAATTCACTGTCCTTAGCAATGATAAATAAGATTCATGCATTGTTATAAATTTGATACATTTATTCTTGCTGAATTATCATTTATTTTTGGAGTGTTTTCATACTGAGATAATTCTGTACCATTGAGAGTTTATTTTGGGGCACGGCCATACAAGTTAGGACACAATTGAGCACTAAACAGCATTTTGAGCCATTTTACTAGCATTTTTGGATGGCAGTACAACATTAACTTGAAATATTTGTGGAGAGACCAGCATTTGCAATCACTAGGGTTTGGCACCAGCAGTGAGGAGGGTATTAGACAACATTTATCGCTGTTCCAGCCACCAAAACATTCATTGCAGACTTGTTGTGACCATAAAGCTTCCTAGCTGCCACTGTACAATCCTTACCCTAGGCCGTATAGCTGCATTTACTTTTAATTAGAGGGTTGCAGCCCGAGTCTCATCTGTGAAGATATATAAATGGATTCATGACATTATATGATCTAAATTTAATGTTCATATAACTATTTTGTTATATCAGCAGTTGTAATTTGCTAGCAACATGTATTTGAAATAAAAATCAGTCTTTAGGTTTCAATTTTATGCTTCCAATTGAATTCAGATCTAAAAATGATTAATGGTCTATGGTTTATATTATTGTACATTCATAAATTTGCAAGTACAATTGGTAAATTGCACGTCTACATTATTGGTTTACTGTTGTGGTGTGAATGAGGGTTTATTTCATGAGAGTCCGGCCATTAATTTTCTAGTTTGCAGTTTTCAGTTTTCATGTCGGTTAAGAAACTTAAAATAATACAAAACTTATAGTATGGGCACATTATAGAAGGACCTGATGGTGAAGCTCATGGTCAGAGCCTCTCTTGATGCATTCAAACACATCTATCAATATTTGCCTCCCAAGGAATTTCAAAATCCTCAACCTTGAAAGAGGGCTTTCGCTTATTTCATCATTTGCAATCTAGTTAGGATCTAGATCAATTGGTTTGTTTCCCTCGATGATACCTGATTTTTATCCTATCAAAATTAAATTTGAAAAATAGAAGAAAACAATAATTACAATTACATGTATTTATGAGCTCTAACTCTGATCTTTCTTAAGCTTCAAGCACAGGTTTTGATGAACAAACACCAAGCCAATTATCTTTTTTTGCATCAAATGGTTGTGTTTCTTGGAATGTATGTGTTCAAACACACTCCAAGACAGCTCATGAATGAATAAATTGAATGGCTTAATTCAAAATGAGCATCACCGTACATCAAATTCTTTTGGTTTCTTGGCCTTAAAATTTCTATCATTGTACTGAAAAACACAAATACTTTCAAGATTATATAATGTACAATCTAGTCAAAGCTTAGCACCTTTATTGTGCATGTCTACAATATAAAGAGACTACTAAAAGTTTATATAGTATAACTAGTTTAAACTTTAAAGGCCTCCCTACCTTGCACAATACCCATAATTGAGAGAGGAAAAAAACCTCCCTTGCTTGTACATTTGCAACTCTGCAATAACTGTATCTAGCCAGTTTAGGATAGGTTATAGTTTCTCCATGCATCTCAATAGGCCTGTGTGATCTTGACATCACCTCTAATTAAGGGGTTACAAAACAATGGTGGATTTAGGTAGTTCTACCCACATGGAAAGTGGATACATTTTCCCATCTCATTTGTCCCCATCAATTATGTCCAACATCAAGATGTACCTCATTGACTCTATCCATAACCTCATACTAATATCCCATGTGGAAATTATCCCTATCCACTAATCTCAACTTTTTCTAGAGGATTTGTAAATTTGACAACCTATTGTGCCTCATCTCAAAAATTCATAGATTTGAAATAAACATTCATTTTTGTTGGCAAAGAGTTTGCAATTCAAGGAAGTGTGCAGCAAATCTTGTCACCCCTAGCCATAGTAGCTCCTTGCCCTCTATGAAGATGTGCATCAAATATAACACTCTTGTGTGGTTGTAGATGAACTTGGTAACAATGTGGGCCTTTTGCAATAGCTTCAAGTTTCCTAACGTCCTCTAGGGTTAGATCAAGATAGTGCACTATGTACATGCTAAATAACATAAAGAAATACTCATCAATCAAAAGTCTCCTCGTAACTACACAAGCAACATGTCTACAATAAATTGAACCACATTTTGTGGTCATAAATCTATGATCGCCTCATCCAACATTTTAAATAATTCGCCCATGGATTTGAACCTACTTAATGCAACCACAAATTGCACAAAGATCATGCCAAGATTGCACAAAATAAGGAAGTTGATGAGAATTTGGATCCTTGTATACATCCACTCATCTATGACTATAGTGTCTACTTCTTTCCCAATCTACTCAATGTTTGAGAGCAAAGGTAATGTCTTTTACTATATGATTAACCATATCAACCCTCATATGATGAGGCTTTGAACCCAAGATCTATAGTTGCAATGGCATCTACCATACCTTGTCAATATGGAGACTCGATAACCTTGCACAATAAGCTAGAATAGTACCAAAACTTTCCAATGGCCTTCTTTTCTTGTTTATGGACATTCTTCCTCCATTCTATAATATTTCAAGTGAATTGTGATATTGATGAAGTATGAGGTGTAAAGAAGGCATTAATCTTTACTCCACTTTATGTTTGAATTGTGCATAAGAGAACTAGGTGCCCATTGAGAGTCCCTTATAGTCTACTATGGTGATTTCCCCTCATCCAAAAGATGAACCCTGCCACTTGAAGCATTTGAACTCACTTGTATCCTTGTTCTTGCCTTTTTTGACTTATTATTTGAAAATGCCTTAAAAGCCATTTGCACCTAATGTATGACATCTATAGGGACTTCTTTACAATGAGCTACATCATGCCCCAACTTTTTGGCAGATGCCATTTGAAGCAATATATGCTTGCTTTGCCAACAAGCCCTCATTTATTGCATTTTGCCTTATTTGCACCCAAACCTAATGTGTCATGTCTATGCAAAGTCACTCAAGCAATGTGATGAGCAAATTTGCAGAAAAAATTGAAATTAGCCTTTCATATTGAAAGGCGAGAATTACAAAGCTCCAACCATATAACTCCCACACTTCAATATACCTAGATTTTTAACGCCAACTTGCCCAATATACCACATCTCAATATATACCCAAAAGATACATGGAAAAGTGATAGGCAAAAGAACAATCATCTCAATATACCAAAAATTTTGATATATAGGGTCTTCTGATATACCTCACCTACCTCTATACTTCAAGGTACATGGAAGATAGGTGTATGTGAAAGTAGAGTGGTATGGGAGAGTAGAGTGGCATTGAAGGAAATGGCATGTGAAAGGTCTTCAATCTATCTGATGACATAACATAGAAATGTTTGCCCAATTGATACCATGATCCCCCTACATCAATTTTACATCCAAAAAAACAGATCATTGAAAGAAGAGAGAGAACAATAGTAAGAGAAGATAGCTATAGGGAAAAGTATCTACAGTCTCCTCCTCACTTCAAATTCTGTAGCCCTCAAATTTACCTTTTCAGCAAGACTTCCTAGTTCTAAGGGGTAATCTCCAAATATCATGTTCAACACACTATAGATGAGCTTAAGAACCAATTTGTTGCTGCTATGTATAAAGGAATCCTTTTGAATTTTATTACTTCATAACACAATACAATATTAAAACATATACAAAGTTAGACGATTGCTAAAAAACTCTAACCCTAGACCTACGCATTCAAGAACTAAAACTTCAAGAAACTTGACATCTCAACTACCATACACTTCTAAATAGTATAAAAAAATAAACCGTAAGAGAAACAATCTTACAAACAAGGAAACATTCAAATAGATTTAAAGCTTTAACCATACATTATTTAGGAAATCCTGCTTTTGGAAAAGATGTGTAAAAACTTTTTAACCATAATTTTTTCTGATTACAATATATGATCCATCATCAAGATGAGATGCATATTAGATTGCAAATATGAGCTCCTTTTATAGAAAACTTGTTCAATGTTATATAATATATTATAGTGTATGCCAAATAGGTCCAACTAGATAAAAGCAATGTGTATGAAGACCTATTGATGCAAAACACAAGTGGGTAGTAAGTCAAATGAACAATCAGCTAACAGTAGCTGAGAGTTGCACAACAAAAGCACAGCAACAAGCAAGGGCAATGAAGAATCAGAAAAACACACAATCTATATTATTTGAAGATATGTACAACCTATGGGCCACCCCAAAATAGTATGAAACAATGCTACCTAGCCCAATGAATATAAAGTTGTAATGTCCCCTTTTGTCCAAGTGATCACCTAGAGGACATTATTAGCCATCGGCTAATTGGATTTATCTAAGAGAATAAATTAATCAATTAAATGTTAAATAGTCCTAAGCCCTATGGGATTATTTAAATTTAATTAATTAGCAGCTGGACATGTTTTATTTTATAAAGTGACTTTATAATAATGTCAATGACAAATTATAATGTAAAGTCGCTTTTGAGAGGAAAAAAGCAAATTAAAAGAAAAATAAAATTAAGTATTACTTTCGAAAAGGAAAAGCATTATAAAAGGAGGAAAAGGTGAAATGAGGATTCATTCTTGACTAGTTATTTTCAAATAAACTTTTCCTTGAGAGCTTGAGAGCTTCAGCTTGCAGGTTCAATAAACCCTGGGATGGAAACCCTAGAGGTTTTGGCTTTTTGGACGAAAACCCAGATAAGCCCACTTGGTGAATTCATCTGAGGATTCACAATTGCACATCATTGATCAATTTTCATGGAGATTCGTTGATCTGTCTTGTAGAACTTCAGAGGGTTTGTTATCATATGTATGGAGGCATTCCAAGTATGTGTTACATGATGGCATTCTGCATTTTCTGATTAGTAACAGCAGCAGGTGTTTGTAAACAGCAATACATTTCTAAATCACAATAATACTCATTGCCTAACTTTGATTCTCTATATTTCATCAAATTAGTTTCCTTGCAAATCTATATCGTTTATCATGCATGTTTAATCTACACATTTGCATGTTGCAATATTACATTATGATGAAGCAAAACATGAGAAAAAAATCTAAATCTAAATCAAATTTGAAGCATTATCATAGTCTGGGTTATTTCAGTGGTATCAAAGCGCCAAATCCTGTCAGCCTGTGGAATTTATTAGTCCATGACAGAGATTTAAGTTGCATGTCAGATTTTTCAGTTGCATGTTAGCTTTTTCAATTGCATGTCAAATTTTGCAGTTGCATGTGTGTTGGATATTATTGCATGGCAACTTAGTGAATACCCAGATATTGCATGTCAGTTTAGGAGCAGTTCATGACGAAGGTTACCATTGCATGTTATTTTCCAGCCAGTCCTAGTTAGTGGATTTGTGTTGCATGTCAGTTTGGTGGATACCCAGATGGTTGCATGTTACTTTTAAATCAGTTCAATGAAGTGACTTTCTTTTGCATGCCATTTTCAAGCAGTACATTTTTTTGGATTTGATTGCATGGCAGTTTTGATCAGTTCTAGAAGGTGGGTTTACTTTGCATGTTAGTATTTTGACTCATGCGTAATAGTGAATGAACTCAAAGGTGTATTGCTACAAACAAAGGAATCAAATTCAATGTTTATTTCAGACATCTACATCAAGTTAGTTCCATGGCTAGAGTTAAGGATGGAAGATTGTTACCTGCCTTCCTGCTCCACCAAAAAAGGAAAAAGGATCCTACAAAGTTAAGAGAAACACAACGGAACAATCAAAAATTGCAGCGTCCAGATGATGTACATTCAAGGATAACTAGGCATTCTAAGGTATCATCTCCATCTATTAGAACACGTAAGAGTACTTATGTCTCACCAACAAATAATGCAATTATGACCAGCTATGACAAGTATCGCTCTCTTCCTCGAGATACAGGATACGTTTTATTTCACACAATTCATGGGTATACAGGATGAGGATGAAGATGACTTGATGTTTTCAAGTCCACACCAGCAACAAAAAAGTAAAGAAACCATTGGGAAAAGTGAAGAGATTTATATGCAAGAACAAGAAAAGGAAGAAGAATCACTTGTTTGTAGTTTGCAGCCTACAAGTGATCACAATGCATGCAAAAATCAGTCATCGGGTGGGAGTTCTAATGAAGAAACAACTTCGGACCAAGTGGAGACTCATAGCACGCCATTGAGTCATCATGTTGATCACAAAGTTGAAGCAGTTACAACCATGGATCAGCCCATTGGAGATGTGAAAAACAAGATACCAAGGTATGACCATAATTCTAAAATTCATAACAGGAGTAACAGGAGTAACATAAATTCTCTTTCTCAAGATATGATAGCTTTTGATCAAGAAGAGGACAGTGATTCACATCCTACATTTGAGGGTACACATGGTGCAAGCATGGGTCAAGATGATGTAAATAATACACCCCATTATAAATCAGATTTTGTGTATTTTGGGGCAGCAGATATAGAGCATTGTCAAAGACTGAATGAACATTGGTTGTATAGAGCTACCCAAGCAAAGTTGCTTGCTGCCCAAGCAAGACAACATTTGCAAGAGGTCAAGAAAAGATCCAACCAACTTGATAATGTAAGAAGACAAAGAGAGTCATACATTAGATCATTATTTCTTCCAAGAGAAGAATGCATACAAGTTGAGCATGCAAAGGAAGACCTTCTTGAGGTAAGAAAACAAGAAGAACATGTTTGTGTGTGAACAAGAGAAGATGTATGAATCTGAAAATTCAGTTTGGGCATTAAGTTTGCATCATGATGTTCACGAGTTTCCTCTTTTGGAGAGTCCTTTGAAGGTTCAAAACAATGATGATAATAGTTACACACTTGATGGACCAGCCACAAGTGATATATCCATTTGTGTGGAATGGAACATATTTCATTTCAATTTGGCTAATCAAGTATCACCTACAATTAAAGAGCAATTGTAAAGGTCATATGAAGCATTTTATCTTAAAGAGATAATTATGGAGTCTAAGAGGTTGTCTACTAAGAAGATCTTGTGTTTTGATAATGTTTGGTTTGTTTTGCGTACTAGACAATTGGTAAGGGAAAACATAGCACTCATGGAAATAAAGGTATGGACTGGATTAATGGCAACTATGGCAGCTAGAAATCCATGTTACTTGCAGCAGGAAGCACTTCATAGGTCAGCATTCATGAAAGGACACTCTACCCTCAAGAACATAACAAAAATAGAGGGATGTTCTACATTTTTTAGGATGGAATTTTCAGCCATGGTTCAGTGGGTTAGAGTTCTCACAATGGTGATAGATGGTTGTTTCACACTATTGATCACAAGGACTTTAGTTTGGTCCTTTAGGACAACATCCGGTTGAAGGATTTGGAAAGATTGGGATCAATCTTTCTTTGTTGGAGGTTGGTGCAGTGCTGAAATCTCATCATCCTTTGTCATTGAAGGTACTTGCTGCATCATTTTGAGTGGGATTTCCAGCAACATATGGTGGATTGACATGATTGATTATGTGCTTGCAATGATCAATTGTCACGTCCATGGGAGCTCTTTCAGATTTAGATGGACATATGGCATTGGTGGCATGATAAAAGACATTTATTCCTCCACTTTTTGTTGGTGTGAGAGTGTGATGATATGGGGTCTTGGCATTAGCATATTTAGTATACTACTTTATTGGGATCGTGATGAGTTGCTTCACAACTTTGGGCATAATGATGTTTATATTAAAGTGGAGCAACGGAAGCTTGAAGGAGATACACATGGGAAGACATACCAAGGTCATAGATTAATTTGGGATCCAGGTATTGATTGGAACATTTCAGCTTAATGCAGATTTGATACATGTGATTGCTTGAGGACAAGCAATCTTGGGGTGGGAGGACTATAATCTCCCCTTTTGTCCAAGTGATCACCTAGAGGACATTATTAGCCGTAGGCTAATTGGATTTATCTAAGGGAATAAATTAATCAATTAAATGTTAAATAGTCCTAAGCCCTATGGGATTATTTAAATTTAATTAATTAGCAGCTGGACATGTTTTATTTTATAAAGTGACTTTATAATAATGTCAATGACAAATTATAATGTAAAGTCACTTTTGAGGGGAAAAAAGCAAATTAAAAGAGAAATAAAATGTAGTGTTACTTTTGAAAAGGAAAGGCATTATAAAAGGAGGAAAAGGTGAAATGAGGATTCATTCTTGACTTGTTATTTCAAAGAAACTTTTCCTTGAAGCTTGAGAGCTTCAGCTTGCAGGTTCAGTAAACCCTGGGACTGAAATCCTAGAGGTTTGGATTTTTGGAGGAAAACCCAGATCAGCCCACTTGGTGAATTCATCTGAGGATTCACAGTTGCACATCACTGATCAGATTTCATGGAGATTCGTTGATCTAGCTTGTAGAACTTCAGAGGGTTTGTTATCTTATGTATGGAGGCATTCCGAGTATGTGTTACATGATGGCATTCTACATTTCTGATTTGTAACAGCAGCAGGTGTTTGTAAACAGCAACACATTTCTAAATCACAATAATACTCATTGGCTAACTTTGATTCTCTATATTTCATCAAATTAGTTTCCTTGAGAATCTATATCGTTTATCATGCATGTTTAATCTGCACGTTTCATGTTGCGATATTACATTATGTTAAAGCAACACATGAGAAAAAAATCTAAATCTAAATCAAATTTGAAGCATTATCACAGTCTGGGATATTTCAAAAGCCTACTTTCAAAGACTCATTGTGGTACAATATAACCCCTTTAACAAGCTTATAGCTATGCCTTTCAACACTTTGTTCTCACTCTCAGCTCCAACTACAAGAATATGTCTTTGGCACTTCAACTAAGTGTTCTACAGAAGGAAAATTCCACTTTTAGGCTGATATAGTGATTACTTATCTTCCCCACAAATCTGGACACTAAAAGGGCACGCCACATGTATATACTCAAAACTTCAAGAGACTTGACACTTCAGCCTCCATCATGCAGTTGTGGAGATACCTTGGTGTTTATATATGCCTCTAAATGCCAGTCTAACACTTATGGACATTCGAGGGAGTCTTTGACATAACCAACAAATGAGAGTGAGTCATTTTCCACCTATTGGCCAGAGAATGTGTCCTTAACATATCCACCATTAAATGAGCACACTCTATCCTACAGCTTAGCTATGCCTGAACACTTTGTTCTCACTCTCAGCTCCAACTACAAGAATATGTCTTTGGCACTTCAGCTACAACTTCAACTAAGTGTTCTACAGAAGGAAAATTCCACTTTTATGTTGATATAGTGATTACTTATCTTCCCCACAAATGTGGAAACTAAAAGGTCCTTGGCACACCACATGTCTATACTCAAAACTTCAAGAGACTCGACACTTCAGCTTCCATCATGCGATTGTGGAGATACCTTGTTGTTTATATATGCCTCTAAATGCCAGTCTAACACTTATGACCATTCGAGAGAGTCTTTGACATAACCAACAAATGAGTTTGTCATTTTCCACCTATTGGCCAGAGAATGTGTCCTTAACATATCCACCATTAAATGAGCCCACTCTATACTACATGGCTTTCCCAAGCCTCCACAATAACATAAGGCACTGTGATGACACACTCAGCTCTGTGTGGTTCTGCTAGAATTTACTTTGTCTTTAACTTAGGCAAGAGTCCGGTTCACCATGTGCGCCTCCTGCTGCAGTAATGACACAACCAATGGCCTTTGCAGTAATATTGTAGATTGGTCAGGCTCCCGATCACACAATCAAAACTGCAAACTCATATTCAAAATGCATACTGCAAACTCATAATCAAAATGCACACTGCAAACCAAATACACATCGAACCCATTGTGCAGAGGAGGAACTAAAATGCCCCAGGGTACACCACATGGCATATATTTAAGTCTCTTCCAAATCAATTCAGAAACTCTGTGGTGGTCATTTAATTTTGATAGTACAGTTCGATTAAATAATTAAAAATATATTATAAATTAAAATTAATTGATTTAATCTATTTAGATTTTTTTGCTTTGATGAAGGAATTATTCATCCTTTTGAGCTAGGAGCCAAGGACTGAAGGGTATCCGTTCCACCAAATTAGCTCAGGACACAATCCTGGCCTCATCCCTTATGATGTTGGAGCCTTGCACTCAACAAGACATGATTCCTAATAGGCTCATTTAGAGTCTTTCAACTTCACCAGCAAACCAAGGACCCATTGACCCATTCAGTATTTAGAATACTCAACAAGACATGATTCCTAATAGGCTCATTTAGAGTCTTTCAACTTCACCAGCAAACCAAGGACCCATTGACCCATTCAGTATTTAGAATACTTAGTATCCAACATAATGTGAGGAGTTATTTATATGAGGAGCTCTCATCTGCAATCAAATACACCAATAAAATTTTAAAATTAAAAATGCAGGCTGCTAACCAATAAGAAAACAACTAATCCATTGGGTGGTGCGGGAACTAAAATGCCCCCGGTCTTCTCCTGAATCCATTCAGAAACTTCTTGGTGATCTTTAACTTTTGGCTATATGGTTTAATTAAATTATGAACTTTATATCAGCCATTTATTGCTTTGATCTATTTGGACAGACTTAATATCTAATTTAATATAAAAAACTAAAAAGTTGTTTATATGAAAAGCTGTCTACAATCTAATAATTCAACCTGAAATCTTGATATTAGGTTATATAATGCGATATAAAACATCTCGAAAAGCTTTTTACGCAAATTCTTCCATTGTTACCCCAAATAAACATACTTCAACAGATATTATTAACTTTTATATCAGACATTTATTGCTTTGATCTATTTGGACAGACTTAATATCTAATTTAATATAAAAACTAAAAATTTGTTTATATGAAAGCTTTTGTCTACAATCTAATAATTCAACGTGACATCTTGATATTAGGTTGTGGAATACGATCCAAAACATCTCGAAAAACTTTTTACGCAAATCTTTCCATTGTTGCCCCAAATAAACATACTTTAATAGATCCTACACACTGCTTTGACCTAGAGGACTTTAATTTCATCTCATGGATCAGACGTTCACATATGTATCCATTGTTGTCAATTGAAATAAACATCCATCAATTTTTAGAATTTGAATTGACTCACTTATCAAAAATCTCAATAGAAATTACTTTCAGCAATTAAAAGCAATTTAGACACTATTCGTAGGCTAATTAGAATTTGAATTGACTAACTTATCAAAAATCTCAATCGAAATTACTTTCAGCAATTAAAAGCACTTTAGACACTATTCGTAGGCTAAGATATATATAAAGTTCTAAAAATTAACCAAAACATATGTATTGGTACTAAGTTCTGTGTCAGCAAATAGAGAGTGATTCATGCAAATTACTGATTTGAATAGCGTATTAATTGGGGGATTGTTAACCATACCTCCGACGAAGAGTTTTGTAGTTATTCCTCTTGTAAGGCTTGGATAGTGAGAACAGAGGTTGTCATCCTTCGCCATCAATACACGCCATGCTGCACTTTTTTTCAGAACACGTCCAATCCCTGCAAGCATAGCCATCTTAAACCCCAAACCCCAAGAAAGTAGTCGCCATTACCCTTCTGCTTTCCGCCACGTATATTCGCTGGAGTTGGAGTATGTATCCGAACTACTACTTGACGTGAATACGTTTATGGGTAATTTTCAGGGTTTCATATAAAATGAAGTATTTCAGGAGGCTGTTTAGTTCGACGATGAGCTCGCACAGGGTTGTTATCATTTTTTAATTTAATTAGAGGAAATAGAGTTTAGATGAACTTAAAATTTGGACCTTATTAAGGTTTAGTCTACGTGGTTAAGACTATTGGTGTGTGTAATATCATTTGTTTGTTTTGTCTTAGTCTTTGTGATTTTGGTAACATTGGATTTTAAACAAGTAACACGATTTTGGTAACATTGGATTTTAAACAAGTGTCACGTAGTAGTGAGTATTTGTTTTTAATTTTTAATTAATTTTAATTTTTAATTTAATGTAAATTATTATTTTTTTAAATATTAGAAAAATAAAAAATAGAATAAAATATTAAATTATAATGCAATTAATTTTAATTGTTAATATTAATGTTAATGTTAATTATAATTATTTTTTAAAATATTAGAATAATAGAAATAGATAAATATTAGAATTATAATTGTTTTTAATTTTGTTTAGGATGTGTTAAATTGATAGTAAAGTGTTTTTTAAGAATCGAAAGTTCATCATTATTATACTAAATTACTATTTTTAACACTTTTTTAAAATAAATTTGTAAAATAATATTAAAAAAATTATTCATTAACAAATCTAAAGTATTAATATCCTATTATTTAAATGAATATCATAATGTTCTAATTTAAAATATTTTTAATCTTTTATTTTATAAAATTGTTAGGAAATGATATTTAATAAATTTGTTAAGAAATGATACTTTAATCATTTTTTAAAATAAAATATGTTTCTTATAAAATGTAATTATGTAAAATATTCAACGAAACTTTCACATTTTACAGAATAGTTAGAAAATGACAAGAAAATTAAATGAAATAAGTGGAAGGACAATAAATAACAAACGTGGTAAATTTTAATTGATTCACTCGTGTAATAAGACTTCAAATGCATTCATCCAATGAGAGGATCAAAAATTAATTTCTACATATTATAAAGTTAAATAATTTGCATCTATATTTTACAAATGAAAAAACTTATAATGAAATATAAAAAAGAATTATTTTCATTGGTGTAGAATAGTTCATTTAATCACTAGTTAACATCAAAAACTCAAAAACGAATACAATACTTAGCCTAGCTGCAAGTACTAATAATCATCATGTTTATAAAAATTGAAAACAAACAAACATTTTTTTTAAAACAATTATAAGCTAATTAAAATTTTAATTTAATATTTATTGATTTATAAAATAAAATTTGTATTTTTATAATTTAAATAAATAAATGTGCATACAAAATTAATAGATGAATAGTTTAATTTTCTATTTTAGTAAAAAAAAATTAATTTAGTAAGTTTTTTATAAAATGTATTTTAAATTTATTTTATTTTAATATTTTTAAAGAAATAATTAAAATATTAATAAAGATCATATAATCTTAATTTAAAATAAAAGATAAAATTAAGTTAAAATATTCTTTTAGTTGTTTCTTGGTGCTGTTTGAAATTTTGGATATAGATGTTTTAGCTTTGACATTTTTGGAGTGGCAAGAACAATACCCTTTCTATTAAAAATTGTTATAGTACTAAAGCATATGCTTCACATAGAATTTGTCACACTTACATATTATTAATACATAGTGTAACAATTTATAAAATATTCTAATACTATTTGATATTATATTAATAGATATTTTTAATCTAATTTTAATATACATTATTAATATGCAATCATATAGAACCAAGATTGAAAACATAACCAATTGAAGCCCAGCTGAAATTATTATATCCCACTAGCATGACATCAAGAAATCTTTGATAAATAATGTCAAAATCAAGGCAACCTTTGACATATTGAAGGACTTATTTTGTAGCTTGTCGTTGTTCCTCTTCAAGCTTTAGACAAACAATTTAGTGTTAGCTTGTGGTGACTAATCAGGAAAGTACTGTACACTTTTCCTCCCGACCTCGCCGGGGTTTGGGGCCGGGCCGGGCCCCGAGCGGGGGTTTGGGGGCGACAGCCCCCAAGAGCAGGGGTTCGAGGCACAGCCCCGGAGGAAAAAATTTTTGAGGCCGACTACTTTTTTCGGTTTTTTGGGCCGACTACTTATAACTCATTCTAACCCTAAAGCGGGAAAAATATTGTATAATATGGCTTAGGGTTAGGGATTTTTCATTATGTATGATTTTAGTACTTGCGGCAGAATTGGGCTGTAAGGGATTACGGATTGTAATCAGGTTGTAATCACTGGATAATAATAATATTGGACTCGTTGTTGGTGGATGTAGCCCAGGGATTGGGTGAACCACGTTAAATTTGTGTGTCTTGTGTTCTATTCTGTGTGGTTTATTATTTTCTGATATTAGTTATATTTGCACATAATTGTTATTTCTGCCTTGTTAATCCTAACAAGTGGTATCAGAGCTAGGTTATTTCGTTCGTTCTTTCATCTATTCTCTGAAGCAGGTCTCACGAGTTAGTGGGAGAGTCTCTCGGTTAAGTGGGAGAAATGGCAGACGAGGGTAGGCTGAAGGTTGATAAGTTTAATGGGCAGAACTTCCAGTTATGGAAGATGCAAATGGAGGATTATCTCTATCAGAAGGATCTATGGCGGCCATTAGAGGGAGTAGCCAAGAAAGAGCAATCAATGTCTCAGGAAGATTGGGATATTTTGGATAGGAAGGCACTGGGGAGTATTCGTCTATGCCTGGCACAATCGGTGGCATTCAATATTACTGAAGCAAAGACAGTTAAAGATCTGATGGAAACCCTAGTGAAGTTGTATGAAAAGCCTTCAGCTTCAAACAAGGTATTTCTTATGATGCGTTTATTTAATATGAAAATGGTAGAAGGTGGATCAGTTACTGATCATTTGAATGAGTTTAATATAGTTACAAGTCAATTAACCTCAGTTAAAATTACTTTTGATGAAGAGGTTAGGGCTCTCTTGATTTTGTGTTCTTTGCCAGAAAGCTGGAATGGCTTGGTAATGGCTGTTAGTAATTCTGTTTCTGGTTCTAATACCCTAAAGTATGATGATGTTATTGGTGTTATATTGAGTGAGGAAATTCGTAGGAAAAGCTCAGGGGCATCCACATCGGGTAGTGTATTGAACACAGAAATCAGAGGCAGAACAAGAGATAGAGGAAACAACTCTGGAAATCGTGGGAAATCAAGAGGAAAATCAAAGGGAAAGAGGTCCGAATCTAAAGGGCCAAATGATTGCTGGTACTGTGGAAAACCAGGTCATAAGAAGAAAGATTGTTGGTCTCGGAAGAAAGATCAAGGAGACAAAAATGATGGAAACAAGGAGGCAAATGTGGTAAGTAACAAATCCGAGGAGGATGCTTTGCTCTTGTCCTTAGAAAGTATTGATGATTCATGGGTTTTAGATTCTGGGGTTTCATTTCATGCTACACCCCATAGAAGTTATTTTGTTGATTATGTCCAAGGGGATTTTGGGCTAGTTTATTTGGGAGATAATGAACCCTGTCAGATTGTTGGAAAGGGAAAAATTAAGATTAAGTTGCAGAATGGGAATCATTGGCTACTACAAGAGGTAAGACATGTTCCAAGGCTGAGTAGGAATTTAATTTCAGCAAGGCAACTGGGCGATGAGAGTTGCACAGTTACTTTTAATGATAAAAATTGGAAGGTTTCAAAAGGTTCCTTAGTAGTAGCAAAAGGTGTGAAAATAGGCACCTTATATCTTTGTACAGGTCATACTGTTCCTTCTACTTTAATTGTTTCAGAAGATAATGAATGTTCAGGAACAGTGGCTGCAGTTGAGCAGGAAGAACATCAAACTATTGCTGTAGATTCTGACACAGCACTGTGGCACAACAGACTCGGACACATGAGTGACAAAGGTATGAAATTACTTCATTCAAAGAAAGTTTTACCTGGTCTGAAATGTGTCAATATGGATTTCTGTGAAAGTTGTGTTTATGGAAAACAAAAGAGAGTTAGTTTTGTGAAGAGTGGGAAGGAAAAGAAAAATGAGAGATTAGAGCTTGTGCATACAGATGTATGGGGACCAGCTCAGGTATCTTCCCTTGGTGGCTCTCTATATTATGTTACATTTATAGATGATGCAACAAGAAAAGTATGGATTTATTTCCTTAGACAGAAATCTAATGTATTTCAAACTTTTAAGAAATGGAAATACTTGGTTGAGAATGAGACTGGTAAAAAGTTAAAATGTCTCAGATCTGATAATGGTGGTGAGTATTGCAGCACAAAATTTGAAGAATATTGTTCCTCTAATGGTATTCGTAGGCAGAAAACTGTACCAAGGACTCCACAAGAAAATGGAGTGGCTGAACGCATGAACAGGACAATAATGGAGCGTGCAAGGAGTATGAGGTTGCATGCTAGGCTGCCCAAAAATATGTGGGCAGAGGCAGTGAACACTGCTATTTATTTAATCAATAGAGGCCCCTCCACTCCTTTGGACTGTGGTATTCCAGAGGAAGCATGGAGTGGTAAGAAGGTGAGTTATTCTTTTCTCAAAACCTTTGGTTGTGAAGCTTTTGCACTTATAGACTCTGAAAATAGAACCAAGCTGGAAGCTAAGTCAAAGAAATGTGTATTTGTTGGGTATGGCATTGATGAATTTGGTTATAGGCTTTGGGATTTTGAAAATCATAAAATTGTAAGAAGCAGGGATGTCATATTCAATGAGAAAGTATTGTACAAAGATCTGTTGCTGCAGCATGAGAAGAAAGAAAATGACTATGTAGTACTGGATGATACTCCACAAGTTCATGTTCCAGTAGTTCCTTATGCTCCGCAACAACAGCAACAACAAATACCACACACCCCAGTGAGTGTTAGACGGTCAACAAGGCTAAGTAGACCTCCAGAAAGATTTTCTCCATCTTTGTATTCTATTCTGTTAACAGATGCTGGTGAACCTGAATGTTATAATGAAGCTGTGCAGGTGGATACAAAGCTTCAGTGGGAGTCTACAATGACAGATGAAATGGACTCTTTGCTGAAAAATTAGACATGGGATTTATGTAAGTTACCTGCAGGTAAAAGGGCTTTACAGAATAAATGGGTTTACAGGATCAAAGAAGAGGATGGAGGTATGAAAAGATTTAAAGCCAGATTAGTCGTAAAAGGATTTGCACAGAAACATGGTATTGATTTTGATGAGATATTTTCTCCAGTTGTTAAAATGACTTCTATTCGTACTGTTTTAAGTATTGTGGCTACTGAAGATTTGCATTTAGAGCAGCTTGATATTAAAACAGCTTTTCTTCATGGTGATTTGGATGAAGAAATATATATGGTTCAGCCACAAGGATTTGAGGTCAAGGGTAAGGAGAATTTGGTGTGCAAATTGCAGAAGAGTTTATATGGCTTGAAGCAAGCACCTCGGCAATGGTATATTAAATTTGACACTTTTATGAATGGGCATGGATATAGTCGATGTCATTCTGACCATTGTGTTTATTTTAAGAGGTTGGATGATGACAGCTACATTATTTTATGTTTATATGTTGATGATATGCTTGTAGCTGGGTCTAACATGGATCACATTAAGGGGTTGAAACAACAGCTAGCAAAATCTTTTGCTATGAAGGATTTGGGGGCAGCAAAACAAATCCTTGGTATGAAAATTTGTAGAGATAGGAAAAATAGGAAATTGTCTCTATCTCAGGCTGATTATATTGAGAAGGTGTTGCAACGTTTCTCTATGGAAAATGCCAAAGCTGTCAGCACACCTTTGCCTGGTCCTTTGAAATTGACTAAGGATATGTGTCCCAAGACACTAGAAGAAGAGACTAAAATGTCTAAGGTACCTTATGCTTTAGCTGTAGGGAGCTTAATGTATGCTATGGTATGTACTAGGCCAGATATTGCACACGCAGTGGGAGTCGTTAGCCGTTATATGAGTAACCCTGGTCTTGAGCATTGGAATGCAGTCAAATGGATTCTCAGATATTTGAGAGGCACATCCAGTAAGTGTTTACACTTTGGGGGTTCTACTACTACTGTACAAGGCTATGTTGACTCAAATTTGGCAGGAGATATAGATAGCAGGCGGAGTACTACAGGTTATATATTTACTGTTGGTGGGACAGCAGTGAGTTGGATTTCTCGACTACAAAAGGTGGTTGCTTTATCCACTACAGAGGCAGAGTATGTTGCTGCTACAGAGGCAGCCAAGGAGATGATATGGCTTCAATTCTTCATGGAAGAATTGGGACATCCACAAAAGGATAATTTTCTACATACAGATAGCCAAAGTGCCATTCATCTTGCAAAGAATTCTGCTTTGCACTCAAAGACAAAACACATACAGTTGCGGTACCATTTCATTCGCTCAATTTTTGGATGATGGACAGTTAAGGCTAGAAAAGATTCATACTGATGATAATCCAGCAGATATGTTTACAAAGGTAGTAACAAGGGAGAAGTTGAACTCATGTTCAGCTTCAGTTGGTCTTCTAGACTGAACAAAATAAAGGAACAACTGCGTCCAAGGTGGTTCAATCCAGTGGGAGCCTCATGTGGGTAGCGGTATTGCTACAGGATCAGTCTCCAAGTCGGAGGTTTTTTTAGTATAGTGTGGATACTGATCAGTCACCAAGTGGGAGATTGTTAGCTTGTGGTGACTAATCAGGAAAGTACTGTACACTTTTCCTCCCGACCTCGCCGGGGTTCGGGGCGCAGCCCCCGAGGAAAATTTTTTTGAGGCCGACTACTTTTTTCAGTTTTTTGGGCCGACTACTTATAACTCATTCTAACCCTAAAGCGGGAAAAATATTGTATAATATGGCTTAGGGTTAGGGATTTTTCATTATGTATGATTTTAGTACTTGCGGCAGAATTGGGCTGTAAGGGATTACGGATTGTAATCAGGTTGTAATCACTGGATAATAATAATATTGGACTCGTTGTTGGTGGATGTAGCCCAGGGATTGGGTGAACCACGTTAAATTTGTGTGTCTTGTGTTCTATTCTGTGTGGTTTATTATTTTTTGATATTAGTTATATTTGCACATAATTGTTATTTCTGCCTTGTTAATCCTAACATTTAGTACAAAACATAAGTTTGGTTAGGTTCTATTAAGATCAATCATTCTACTTGTCAATTGTTGATACACTAATTCATTGATAAGTGTGAATCAATGTTTGATGAGACCTTTATTCAATTTTTTGTAAGTGTATATGTAGGACTACATTGAGTTATATTGTTTTTTTCTTAGATTTTTGTCATACTAAATTTGTGATACAAAATAATTATGCTCATAGTGTCAAAAGTCTACACCTAAACAATATTGTAGTAGGTGTATATTTGTTGCTCCAAATATAAAATAATATATAATATTTCAACTACTTGGTTAAATTGACACGATTTTTGGCGATGACTAGATTATGACCTAAATAATTAAGATTTAAATGTTAATACCACTAGTTTTTACATAAATAGTGGCTTTAGATTTATCTTTTCAAAAAATAGAATCTCTAAGGTGATTAGTTATATTAGGGTTGATGATCTTGTCTAACTCCATTTAGGGGCTTTATCAACTAGCAAACCATGTAGAGTTCACCCTCCAAGCCTTTATTAACAAGACACTTTTAACATTCATTCAGTATTCCTTTTTTTCAAACTAAGCAACCATAGAGATAACCATCCAAAATATTTCCATATTCACAATGGATGCACATGTCTCTTCATAGCTTACCCCTTCCTCCTGCATGTATCTTTTGGTGACAAGAAAAGATTTATACTAACTTTATAAATCCATTTACAACCAATGATTTCTTACTTGAGGTCAATATTTTTAACTATATGGGTAAAACAAGTTTTGAAGGGGCTTCAAAACCCTTTATAAAATAAACCAACTAGACATAAAAGACCTAAAATAGACACAATTATAACTAAATTATCTCAATACATCAACTACTCTGTACAAAAGCCAATTCAAAAATGACCAAAGAAAAATCCACTTAAACCAAACCAAACCTTTTCTTAGTTGATCGAACACCTAAAGTGTGTGTATTAGAACTAGATATATGTTTGAGAATATCTCTCTTCCTCCCTTGGTCAATGGTCCTAGACACAACATTATCCAAATCCTCATATTGGAGAGAAAAGAGAGGAGAATCCTCTAGTATTCCCTCAACCTCCACCACACAAGGAAAATAAGAGTGCTTACCCAAAGAAGACATAGGTTATCTCAAAGCCAAAGGTGAGAAATAATTTGAATCCCTAGAAATATCAAGCTCAAAAAAGGAGGCACTCTATCAAGAAATAAAAGATGCATTCATTGGGATTGATGTTGAAAACACTCAAGAATTAGCTATCAATGAGACATC
Organism: Chamaecyparis obtusa; assembly: GCA_027943335.1. Taxonomy (NCBI): domain Eukaryota; kingdom Viridiplantae; phylum Streptophyta; class Pinopsida; order Cupressales; family Cupressaceae; genus Chamaecyparis; species Chamaecyparis obtusa. Next base: position 127,967 of record BSBK01000961.1, read on the forward strand.
ATATTTTACTTACATGTCAAATTTATGCTCAAGCTTTATGTTGGAGTCATCAAATTCATTAGGCTCAAGTAGTTGCAAACCATAAAATGTTGAAGAAATTTTTACCTTGTTACCACCTTGCAAAACATGTTTTCCCTAATTTCATATATTGGCCTTCTATTGTCTTTGACCATTCATCATCCTAAACATACTTCCTCATGGTATAAAAATAAGTACATCCAAAGAATGTAAAGTATATAGAAATCAAGTAAGCATGCATCATAAAGGTCCTCATGAGATAAATCATTAAGGAAAAAAGAAGTAGCATTATCATCATCATTAAATGTAATAATCTCATCTTGTATATTATTACCCCTATGCTAATAGAAGTTAGTTCTAAGGTATTAGATGTATGTAGTAGTTGTTATCACTTTAATTGCACCTTGTGCTAGATTCCAAGCCCAACTGCTTAGTGAAACATGGGATTGATCTCAAGGTGTGTCACCCTTAAAATGAGATCAAACCACCAAACAAGGTTAACTTCCTTTCTAACCTAGGTGCAACAATATGGTCCAACCCAACACCAAAGAATAGCCTCTATCCTACTAGATGGAAATGAAAAATTGGAGTGCATAAAAAGAAAAAATGGTAATGAACGAAGATCAAAAATAGTGTCTCTCCTTCCTTATCACAACACAAAGAAGCAATGTAAATGCCAAAAGGACTTAAAATATTGTGTTCTACTCTTTCCTAGAGATCTATTTGAAGCCTAAGATTTGACAAATAGTAAATGAGAGAAAATTGATCCATAATTAACCCTATAGATGAATTTTAACACAACATACAAGCATACAAGAATAGTGAGCATACACTTAAATGTGAAGGTAAATATGTTTTACATGACAAATCAGAGGTGAAGATAATTTAAATAATTAGAGGCTTTGAAGTTATTTTATAGTTATATAAATGCCAAAATTGCATGAGTCTACTAGAGAAACTAAGGAAAAAAATCCTTTACAAAGAGCACCAAAAAGACTTTTGTTGATCAATAAGTTATGAGAAAAGATTTAAGAAATGTAGCAAGGATAGAAGACCCTATTTATGATCTATTGGCAAGAAAGGCATGAGAAAATATAAGGAATGTGGCAAGGAGAGGAGAGTTTTTCCATGATCTATTGGCAATATTGTTAAGATTAAATGACAAATCTGCATGAAAATCCCTAATTCAAAAGCATGGAAATATTCTTCAATGTCCTTGTCATGCTTGAATTGATGAAAAAGAGGGTGATCTACAAAAAAATCCCTCATAACCCATTTAAAATAACATTTAGTAATGGTCACTTGACAAAAATTGAGTCTATAGAGTGAAGGAGGATGTGGGTGTTTCTTTGTATCTTAAAGTCTAAACCTGACAACATTAAAATTGTCTCCTATACTTGGTGCCTTAAAATTGGGAAACTAGAAAATTTATTGAAACATTCATGGCATTGCAAAGATATTAGATGTCCAAAATGGTACTTTCATCACTTTCTTTATCTCTAAAACAATTGAGTTTGACTATTTTTCCTTTTCAACACCTCCTTGGAGCTTTCTATCTATTAAAAGCCTTTTCCATCATTATCAATTATTAGAGACCACTTAGGAACCATGCCAAAGGTTTTGACAATTTTTAGGAACCATGGGAACTCCCAATAGCACTTATATTCATGTTAGTTATTTCTTGTATTATTTCCTTCCCCTACTAGGCTTGGTAGATTACTCAAAACTCGTTAGGTGTTACATCAATTCTAAGAACCTATAGAGCCTCTAATTCCTTATCTTTACTTATTTTCTCTCTTTGGACCTTTGGTTCATCCTTAGTGCACATTTGTTGTCTTTCTTACTTTTATTTTTTACTTATAGTAGAATGAGATCCATGTTGAATACATTAGAATACTAAAAGGGAGTGAATCAATATTAACTTAAACTCGATCAATTCAATTTTTAACTTCAACTTCAAATAAAATCTACCAAAGACAAAAACTGAAATATAAACATAGAGAACATCATTGAACACGAGGACACTAGATCTTACATGAAAACCCCAACAAGGGAAAAACCATGATGAGAAATGTAAAATATATGAGAAAGTATTAAAGCATTTTTTTAGGGTTGGAACCCAAGGAAGAAACTACTGCCTGAAGATTTTTTTTTATGGCAATGTTAAGGGAAGTCCACTACTCCCTTAATACAACATGTCTTTACAAAGATTGACAATATGAACTTGAACTATTATATGATGCATTTGTCATATGTGGATGTTATAGTTCCATTTTTTGGACATTTCTCTATTTGATACATATCATAAATGATTTAATTTTTGATATATATCCTCTGCAACAATTCAAAACCTCAACTAGGTCGGCTACAATATATCTTTTGATTAAAAGCATACAACACTTAACAAGTTGGCCTTAAACACATAAAGCATGAAATATAATGAGTTTTAGATTAACCCAGGGTGTAATTGGGTCCAAATAAATCCAATACATTCTCTAAATAAAATATAATTAATTGAGATGTAACAAAAAATGAGGAATCAAGCTTTGTCAACCTAACAACAAAAATTCATCAAAACTATCAACTCTAATTCTCTATTCAACTAGGGAGAGATAAAGATCACTATGTGGATCAATAGATGAGTATTTTTTACATTGCAAGGTGTCCCTAAAATTTTTGTTTGTAGTATTTGATAGTTATCTACTAGGGCACATATAGAAGCACTTTGTAGTGATGAAAACAAAGCATTTTAGATAACTGTAACCTATCAACACTTTTTGTTTTGCATTGTGCTAGAGTAAATCATCTAAAACTTCCATGTATTATACCTTATACCTCATTGAATGTGTCATCAAATCCACATAATATATTTATCAAACCAAGGGAATGCAAAGTATTTTGGCTAGCTTCTGAGATACTTCATTTTGTCTTGAAACAATCCAGAGAACAAAAAACTCTAACTTTCTTTGTATAAGATATTAAATGATATGAGAAACCTAGATATAACATCCTAAATGCTTGACAATATTAACTTTAGAACCAAAAGACCAAATCTTTCAATGCAATGGAATGCAAACCAAAATACAAATACATTGTCCTAGGAAAATGCATTGTTTATGCCTTAGACAGTTTTTCTCAAAAAAGAAAGTGAAGATAGAGACCCAACTTCTTCTTTTTATATTCACCTAACTCCTTGAAACATACATAAACAACCAATATGATTGCATTCCTCAATATATTCAAGGCATGAAAAGTTCCATATTGAACTTCAAAAGATAAGGTACAATTGTCTTTCAATATGTGCTACTAACTTGAGCATAAGATGAACTTTAGAAGATGTGGTGCAACTAATACTTACAACACTTTTGGATTCCATCATTTCATGATCACAACTACTTAGGTTTCTGAATTGTCTTATTATAATCATCATGCTGAAATTGGACTTACAAACAACTTCATTACCATAAGGCATGCTCTACCTTAATGTCATCAACCATGTTGATCCCATATACTTTTGTATTGTCTTAGCACCAATCCAATTCTCCACATCTACAATTGCTTCAAACCATTTTCTCTAATACATTTAAAAAAAGCTATCTTTATACCATCCAATACATCTGAACAAATCTATTTCTATACCATACAATTATAGTATAAGTTGACATCAATGACAATATATTGCAACAAGAACTAGAACCATGTCAAAGGTTCCTATAGTTTTGAGAACCATTGGAAACTATTGAAAAATAATTATCTTTTCTTTTAGTCAACAAAATATTATCATGGGTTCCCTAGGAACCAAGAACTTCATCAAAGGTTCACATGGTTTTGAAATTGTAAGAACTACCAACAACTTCTTTCTTTGAAAATGGTTAATGTATAGTTTTCATGTTACATGAAGAAGTGGAATCAAGAACCAGTCAAAGGTTTAGGTAGTTCTAAGAACCATGTCAAATCTTTAAAATGTGATTAAATCCATCCAAAGCTCTAACCATTTATAACTTGGCCAACTTGCACCCAAAACACCCCAAATTTGAATTGGTAGGACCCATTTGGACCTGCAACTAAATGAATGACCTAGATTGGGATTTTGAGGTTGGGGATTGGTAAGGTGGAAATAAGCATGTCGATAAGGGATGAGGGAAGGAGGAATAACTATATCCAAATCTTGAAAGGATTAATAGAGGCATTTTTATGAAGCATATTTACAAGAAAAGAAACTTATGGGGGGGTCAAAAGCAGTAAAGAGGAAAGGAAGATGTCAATTGTTTAAAGGTCCAATAAGCTCATTCAATCATTTTACAAGTTTATGAGTGGGGAATTAGGGGTGATAGCGATGGAATTCAAGTACAAAGGTATGCAAAAGTTTGAAAGTCCTAAATCTTGACATAATTAATTTTTTGGCTTTTTCAAATTCTACAATTGGCCAAGATAAGAATAAGGAGGGATAATGCAAGGAAAAAAGGTATAACTTCAAGTAGGATAGTCCATTTAGAGTCTCTCAAATTAGTTTTAGTTTATGGGCCATAAGGGGGGCAAGATATGTCATCAATAGTTGTTCACAAACAATATGTATTAAGAACATGAATTATCATCAAACATAGAAGTATCAATAATCTCCACTGATTCACTATGAATTGATAGATACGTGTAATACCCCTCTAACCCTAATATAAGTTTTTTGTTTTTGAAAGAATTAAGATCTTTCGATGTTTTCTTACAACTTAAGTTGTACATGATACTTGTTTGATCTATTCCTATAGTTTGTTTATAATATTTTCATAAGCTAGTACTCAATGATTCTAATATCAGACATACTATCTAAAGGTATCATTTTTGTATGTATTTATCTCCGTGTATGTATTGAGTACCTTCAAGACCTTTATGAACATAGTTAGGATGTTATATGATATGTACTTGATAGATATATATAAGTGGTTATTTATATTTTCTTCTATTAAGGTTACTTTGGATGAATCTTGTATCTGACTTGATGATTTGATTATGTTGATTTATTATTAGTATTGATAAGAGACTAACACAATACTTGAGATTCTAACCTTCGTTATGATGATGCTACATGCTTTGAGTGTATATATATACATGATGTGTTTTCATGATTTAGGATGAAGTCGTAGTTACTCACATAGCTGAGGTCCACACGATGTATCGATCCTGGTCATCTGTCTGCAATGTTTTCTTTTATATGTATATCTGTGCATATGTATTTCTTCTTTGTGATGCAGGCTTGCAGGTACCGGGCATCAACTTCACCTGGCTTCACAGGTCTAAGCATGCCCTCAAATCCTCGATGGTTTTTGTTATGGAGATAGTACTAAGGCCCCTACATGAGTCTTCCTTTGTCATTATTCCAATTTGGGAATATTAGGGTTCCTTCTTTATCAGTCAACCTGTGGGTCAAAAACCCAGATCCAACGCACCCGGTTGGGCATGGTTGTAGTTAGTGCCTTGTGGCCACTTGAATTCATTTGGTTGTATGATTTGTTTACTCATTTTATTTATTTCTCCTTCTTGGTATGATTCTTAGTTAATCTTTCTATGTTTTGTTTCAGGAGTTTGGCTTGACTTTCCTTGTTGACTTTGGTTGACCTTGTTTGATCTTATGGTTTTCTCGATATGTTTCATAGATGATTTGTATGGCCTCTTTGGATGATTAGATTTATTTTGAGGCATGTGATTTTATTCTACCTCAATGATTATATCCTATAGTAATTATAAATAGGTAATAATATTGTGATCTATTACTTCATAATCTTATAGATTATAGTGTTTGGTATTTGGCATGTATCTATATAAATATATATATATATATAGAAATATATATATGGGTGCACACATATATGTATTTATATATATATAATTTATATGTGATTATTGTAAGGAAACTCAGGTGTGAAAATAGCTTCCTATGCTAATCTCTATAGGAGAGTATTGTGCAAATTCTTATAAATCCTTACAATTTCAGATTCATTAACTACTTTAACAAAGATATTGCAACCACATACCATACATACAGAAAAATAGAGAATGACACAATGATATACCCTGGGGAAAACCTTTCAGTAAAAAACCCCAGCACTCCAAAACCTGCACAATGTATTATCTTCAACACAAAGATTACAATACACTTGCAATGCAAGTTCTTTCAGGAAATGAGAGACAAAGCCAACAAGACTTAAATTTCTGTTATATCTCTCCCATAGGAGCAGCATCATATATATAGACTCCTCTGGACCCAAAAATAGGCACAACCACCAAGACCCATGCACAAAGCCACATGTACACAATTGTTACATGCAATCCCAAGAATAGGCGTCCATCCCTAGAATAGACTATGACAGCTTGTCATAGAATTTGCCAAAAATAATGGTCACAAGAGAAGTGTAAGAGAATCTATCATACCAACCTATTTTTGGCATATTCTCTTACACACACCAACCACTTCTTCTTGGGCACCCAAATAGGCCCAAGTCATAAGATGCTCTTACAATTGTCATAGCACATTCCTTAAATAGTTCTTACGCATCATAGGAATCCGTCATGACCGTTTTAGTCATGATCTCCTTACACACAAGATGCCGACACATCAAGTGGAGTGACACATCAACATGCCAACTAGACATGTACACTCACACTTAATTACATTATTTGCAAAAAATACATTTACAAAACAAATAATAAGAATAGGAATTATCCAAGGTTGAGACACCTTATTCCTAACATTCTCCCACTTGTCGAACACCTTGTAATAGCAACAGGAACATAACAGGAACTTTAACCGCTATAGGCCAAAAGGCCCATAGACTCTAAACACCATCTGAACTTCTCAGTGCCCACTGGTTTCATTAATGGATCTGCAACATTCTTCACAGTATCTACCTTCTCCAAATTTACCTTTTCATCTTCCACCATATCTCTCACAAAGTGAAACTGCACATCAATGTGCTTCGTTCTGGCATGGAAAGTTGGATTCTTTGCAAGGCAAATAGTGCTATGACTGTCACACCAAATAGTAATTTGTTATGCATCAACACCAACATCAGAACACAATCTTCTAAGCCAAATGGCTTCTTTACAAGCATGAGTAGCAGCCATGTACTCAGCTTCTATAGTGGACAAAGCAACCACAGGTTGTCGCTTACTCATCCAACTGATGGCACCACCAAACATAGTGAACACATAAGCACTGGTGGATCTCCTGCTGTCAATATCACTTGCCCGATCTGAATCCACAAACCCACGAATACAAACTGAATGCAGAGATCCAAAAGAGTTACCATTATAACATATGGAGTAATCTGATGTACCCCTCAAATATCTGAATACTCACTTAACTGCATCCCAATGTACCCGTCCAGGATTAGCCATAAACCAACTCAGGACTCCCACTGCTTGGGCAATGTCTGGTCTAGTACAGACCATAGCATACATAAGACTACCAACTGCACTAGCATAAGGTACTCTACTCATGTCCTCCACCTCACTAGGAGATTTTGGACAATCATCTACAGATAACTTTGTTCCCACAGAAATAGGAACACATAGTGGTCTACAATCTGCCATGCTGAACCTGTCCAACACAGACTTCACATACTTACTCTGACTCAACCAAAGTTTTATGTTAGACTTGTCTCTACTGATTTCCATACCCAAGATGTACCTAGCTGCCCCAAGATCTTTCATCTCAAACTGTGCTGACAACTGAGATTTAAAATCAGAAATCATACCCTTACCCTTCCCAAACAACAACATATCATCAACATATAATGCAACAATAAGAAGGTGATCATTTTCAAGTCTGAAATAAACACAATGATCTGATTTTGATCTTACAAATCCAATTGACAACACAAAGGCATCAAACTTAAGGTACCACATCCTAGGAGATTGCTTCAAACCATATAGAGATTTCTTTAATCTGCAAACTAAGGATTCTTTACCTTTAACAATGTAGTGCTCAGGCTGTGACATATAAATCTCTTCCTCCAAATCACCATGAAGGAAAGCTGTCTTCACATCCATCTGTTCTATCTCTAAATCATATGATGTAGTAAGAGATAACATAAATCTAATGGATATCAACTTTGCAACAGGAGAGAATATTTCACCATAATCTATTCCCTCTACCTGTGAATACCCCTTTGCAACCAATCTAGCTTTATACCTTTCAACACTGCCATCTGCACAGAATTTCTTCTTGAACACCCATTTACAGCCAACAGATTTTCTCCCTTTAGGCAAAGGTACAAGGTCCCAAGTTTTGTTTTTCTCCAATGAAGCCATCTCATCATCCATAGCCTCAATCCAGGAACCTGCATCTTCCATGCCCAAAGCCTCTTTCACAGATCTAGGCTCATCAGTGTTAGTAATCAAAGCAAAGGCACAACTGGAATCTAACATAGAATAACCAAACCTTTATGGTTGCTTTCTTTCTCTCATGGATCTCCTCAAGGGCTGTGGTTGAGGTTGTTCTTCCTCTTCTTCTGAACTATCAGAGCTGCTAGAGCTCTCCTCATCATTAGGCCCAACATGGTCTCTCTGTTTAGTCTTCTCAGGGGTAGGAGGCAACTGAACAACATCTTTTTCCTTTTCTTTTTCATCTAGTTGTAGCACAATAGGAGAAGATGTTAGCTCTCTAAAAATAACATTTCTACTATACAACACCTTACTAGTCACAGGATCCCAAAGCTTGTATCCTTTCACACCAGCACTGTATCTGATGAAAATACATTTAACAGCTTTGTTTTCCAACTTAGATCTTTTCTCCTTTGGAACATGTGCATAAGCTTCACAACTAAAAACACAAAGATGTCTAATTGAAGGCTTCTTACCATACCACACCTCCATGGGTGTCTTACCAACAAGGGCTGATGTAGGAGATCTGTTAACCAGATAGCAAGCAATGGCCACAGCTTTGGCCCAAAACCTTTGTTCTAAACCAGCTCCACTAAGCATACTCCTAGCCTTCTCCATCAGTGTCCTGTTCATTCTCTCTGCAACTCCATTTTGCTGTGGGGTATAAGGAGTTGTCTTATGCCTCTCGATACCTTGTTCTTTACAGAACTGTTCAAACTCTGCTGAGCAAAACTCACCACCATTGTCATTTCTCACACACTTAATCTTCTTACTAGTCTGATTCTCTACAAGATCTTTAAATTCCTTGAACCGACTAAAGACTTGTGTCTTAATTTTAAGGAAATAAATCCACGTCCTTCTACTGTAATCATCTATGAAAGATACAAAAAATATAGACTTGGAGATTGAAGGAACTTTTACAGGACCAAATCCATTAGAATGAATAAGATCCAAAACATCAGAAGATTTGTGAGAACTAGAGTAAAATTGAACACGATTTTGTTTACCATAGACATAGTGTTCACAGAAGTCAAACTCGAGATTGCAATCATTTAACCCCTCAACGAGATTTTTATTTTTCAGGGTTCTGAGACCCTGTTCACCAATGTGGCCAAATCTCATATGCCACAACATTGTCTTTTCTGCAGGAAGCTTAGCTTCCAAAGTGTTTGCACTACCATCGGAACCAATAGCCATAGACTTCTTCATTGCTTGTTCAAATGGTGAGGATGAAGAACTATTACATAGAGGAATACATGCATCTAGCTGAAATAAGGTACCTCTCCTAGTACCCCTTGCAAGCAGTATCGATCCTCTCATCATCTTGCATCCTTCTTTTGAAAAAACAACTTGCACACCTACATCATTCAGCATACTTACAGATAATAGGTTTTGTGCCAAACCCGAAATGTGCATAACTCCGTTGATTCCCTTTACTCATCCATCAAGAAATTTGATAGTGACCCTTCCGCGTCCAACTATCTTTAGGTGAGAATCATCACCCAAGTACACCTTTCCACCATCAAACTCTTCATATTTTGAGAACCAGTTTTGATGAGAGGTCATGTGAAAAGATGCACCCGATTCAACCAACCACACATCATCAGATGCATGGGCTGCCAAAGCTGTGATGAATGCATCGCCATCTTCTTGAGATCTTTCTGAAGCTGAATCTGAACCTTTCTTCTTCTTCTTCGGCTCTTTGCAGTCTTTACGGAAGTGCCCAGATTTATCATAGTTCCAACATTTTGCCTTGGACTTATTGGAAGTTTTTGACTTCCCACAGGATTTGGATCTACCCTTATTGTTAGACTTATTGTCATTTTTCTTCCCTCTTTTAGTGGATCTCCCATGAACAGCAAGGGCTTCTTTTTTCGAAATGGAAGCTTTTCTCCGCATCTCCTCTAATAGAAGCGAAGACACCACATCATCCATTTTGAAGGTGACTAAAGTGCTTCTGAGAGCCATCACAAGATGGTCCCATGAATCTGGTAAAGAACACAAAAGTGTGTAGCAACGATCCTCCTCCTCTAACTTGACACCAGCTGATGTCAACTATGCAGCTAGTAGATTAAATGCATTTAAATGATCCGTTAAGGATCCACCTTCCTCCATTCGCAGAGAGTACAACTTCTTCCTCAGGAACAACTTGTTCACCAGAGATTTGGCCTGATACACGACCGCAAGTCTTTCCCACAAACTATTTGTGGTTTTCTCATCTAGAACATTCAGAAGAACTGTATCGATTAAACAGTCTTATGAGACCCTTAGCTTTGCGGTCTTTGATATCCCAATCTGCTTGAGCTATAGTTGCTGGTCTTGTAGCATTTGAAGTCGCTTCCCATAGGTCATGATCTTCCAACATGTCTTCCATCTTGAGTTTCCACAACTTGAAATTAGTGCCATTAAATTTCTCCACCTCAATTCTTCCATATGATGAACTTGCCATCTCAATCTGCAAATAAGATTTAGAATGCTCTACAAAAAACTCCCACTCAAACTTGAGATCAGCTCAAAAAACCCTACCCAACAACTAGGATCAAAAAGTTGATCAAGCTCTGATACCACTTGTAAGGAAACTCAGGTGTGGAAACAACTTCCTACACTAATCTCTATAGGAGAGTATTGTGCAAATTCTTATAAATCCTTACAATTTCAGATTCGTTAACTACTTTAACAAAGATATTGCAACCACATACCATACATACAGAACAATAGAGAATGACACAATCATATACCCTGGGGAAAACCTTTCGGTAAAAAACCCCAGCACTCCAAAATCTACACAATGTATTGTCTTCAACACAAAGATTACAATACACTTGCAATGCAAGTTCTTTCAGGAAATGAGAGACAAAGCCAACAAGACTTAAAATTCTGTTATATCTCTCCCATAGGAGCAGCATCATATATATAGACTCCTCTAGACCCAAAAATAGGCACAACCACCAACACCCATGCAAAAATCCACATGTACACAGTTGTTACATGCAATCCCAAGAATAGGTGTCCATCCCTAGAATAGACTATGATAGCTTGTCATAGAATCTGCCAAAAATAACGGTCACAAGAGAAGTGTAAGAGAATCTATCATACCAACCTATTTTTGGCATATTCCCTTACACACACCAACCACTTCTTCTTGGGCACCCAAAGAGGCCCAAGTCATAAGATGCTCTTACACCTGTCATAGCACATTCCTTAAATAGTTCTTACGCATCATAGGAATCCATCATGACCGTTTTAGTCATGATCTCCTTATGCACAAGATGTCGACACATCAAGTGGAGTGACACATCAACATGCCAACTAGACATGTACACTCACACTTAATTACATTATTTGCAAAAAATACATTTACAAAACAAATAATAAGAATAGGAATTATCCAAGGTTGAGACACCTTATTCCTAACAATTATATGTTAATTATTGTAGATATTGTTGATGGTGTATATTTTGGGATTAATGTAAAGTATAATATTATTAATAATTAAATATTAAATAATGCGAGGTATATTATTCTCAATTGTTAATTATTAATAATGAGGATAGGTTATATATATAGATATTGAAGTAATTAATGATGGCATATGCATATATGTCAGGATAATATTACATATGTGTATGAATGAATACAAATAATCTTTTATTGTATATTTGAGTAATATAGTTGTATGATATTAAGTTATTTTATAATACCCTTTAGTTAAGAGTTAGTTGGGAGTTGGTTACTTTTCCTCTCAACCTTTGGAAATCTATTTATATGCACTACTTTCTCATTTAAAGGGAGGAGATTTTGGGGCTGAAGCATTGAGGAGAGGATGGCCTTACTTTTCATGGAGATTTTGGAGAGAAAACTTGGAGATGTGAGGGAGAGTTTGTAAGCATATGTCTTTAAAAATTTTTGGTTATCTTTGCTTTTGGGAGAGAGACATTTTTGTGAGAATTTTAGTAGTTGAGAGAGGGATTCTTTGCTGTGGAATTATTTCTTTCTTTCATGGAGATTTCTGAAAGTGGATAGGGTTTGAAGGATGCATCTCAAGTTTGGATTTGTCTTCTCTTTTGTTTCCTTCCTTCTTCAATTCAACCTTCGTAGGACATGAGGTATGGATTGAATATTTTAGTTACTTCATGTCTTTGATAGATTATGGATCTATTTATATATTATCATTATTTATTATATCTGTACTTTTCATTTCTATGGTTATTTTAAAGTTTTGAATTTTTGTTTGTAAGAATGGGCATGTGTTTTCTTATGGTTTTTAGCAACCCATTTTGGAGATCTATTATTATAATAATTTAAATTGCATCTACAGTTTACTAAATTGATTTTCTAGTAGTAAAATTCATAGATCTCAAATGGGTATCTCTCTGATTTTATTTTTAGGGTCGAATTAATGCTTTATTTTTGACATTTTGGCAGACTATGCCTGTCCATTCTTGATTCCAAATTTTCTATCAAATGTATTCATATGCTACAGGCTGATATGATCATATAAAAGTCTAAATTTGATATCAGATATTCTCCTAAGTCTTATGTTTCATTTACAATTGGTTTGGTAAATTTTAATTATGTTTTGTGAAAATTACAACCGTTTTTGTGAAGGCAGGTTTGAACCCTAACCAGAATTTTCTGTTTTAAACCAGAAGTCATAACTTTCTTTCCCACCATTGGATCGTCCTAAAAATCAAATTGAGAGTCCATAATTATGTTATCTAAACCTCCACCAAAGAGATTGATTTTATTATTTGTTTTGTGGAAGATATGGATGACTGTTCTATGATGACTATTCTTTGCATTTAATCATTGCTTGAAATAATTCAGTTTAAGAACATCATTAAGTTTTAAGGTTTCGTATGGTTACCAGAGGCTATTAAATTTTTTTTTTTGGTTAATTGGATCTATGTATACTCTGAATATGTTTATAATATCACTTGGATGCCTTCTTATATGTTTGGAACATTCTGAATGCCATATTGGGTTTAGGGTTGTCAAGTGGACTAGGGATAACATATGTTTTCCTAAACTCAATCAAATGTTGTTATGGAATTGATATGAATTCTTGATGATGAATCTATTTTGTTCTTATGATTTTTATATGTATGTTAGGGAACCTAAGTACACTAGGTGAGTGGCTCATAGTGAGGGGTCGGGGCCCTAAGTGGCTAGTACCAAGATAACCTACTATGAGTTATTTAATCAAGTGATAACCTAAATAAATGAATTGGGAATGGGAGATTATTGGAATGGGAAATTACACACTAATCAAGATTAATTGTGCCTCACCCATTCCTTTAGTGCTATTAAAGACTAAGGATGGGAGTGGGAGAAGGTACCTATGCGTAGGTACGACTGAATGACCTTGTCTATACGAGAGGCATTCAGTTCCGCATGTGCCTACTTGGGGGCCGGGGCCAAGAGTGGCTAGTACCAGGACAACCCAAAGGGTGAGGGCTATGCGATGACACTCACCTAGCTTTTAGCTTAGAGTCTACCAAATTTGATCATGCCTCTGGTAGTCCTTGTGGTCTTCTTGTCTTTTCTTTTGTGTTGTGACTTTGGGGAAATTTTATCACCACCTTAGGAATTTCCTAGTTGTTACCTCTTGTATGGGCCTTTGGTTCTATCTCCTAGCTTGGGGGAGTGGGCCTATTGGTTCCACGTGGTTGGGTGGTTAATATTTATATCAATGTATTGATCGTGATTCTTTGGATGACCCTAGCACATATTCCTTTCCAGATCTGCAGTTGAAGATTTCTTATTGGATATTTTAATATGTTGAGATGTACTTATGTATTTGTATTCATGTAATTTTTAATCTCCTAAAAGGAGTCTTGTAGTATTGATGTAATCTCAATTTAAAGCAATGCATAAGGGAATGGGTAGTTCTAGGTAAAAGAAAGGGAAAAGAATGTGGAATATTGGACATGTTACTAGCATTAAAAGAAAGTGTTTATGTTATTTCTCTTATCCTCTTATGTTGTCCACGTGTAAAGGAAATAATCTTAAATATAGTTATATATAATGATGTATCACAACAATAATGTATTCTCTCTTGATGAAAGAATCCAAGGAAATTATTGAGAAATGATAGATTAGTGATTGGAATTATTAACAATGAATGGTTATGAAACAATGCAATAAAATAGTAATTTGATTTTAATGTTAATACTTGGTTCATGTTAATGAAGTGCCTAGGATGATGCCTACCTCAATGAATATTAATCTCTTACCTAAATTATTAGAGAAAAGTGATATAAAGGATAGTAGATGTAGATGAAATCAATATGAATTTATGGAATGAGTTGATAAAAGGAATAATGATGTTGGATGGTTAACTTATGTTTAATAAAAGAAATAAGTTAGGGACATTTAACTTGATGCATTAAAATGAACGTAGATCTTTTAAGCTCATGATTCCATGAATATCTTATGCATGTAAATGGTTTATATGATGTTGCTTTAGTAGCGACGTGAGGGGACCCATGAGGACTTAAGTTGTATGAATATTACATTCAAGTAGTAGAAAATTATTTCTTCTTTTAGAAATATGAAGTGTAATGATGAATATTATTCTAGTTAAAATTTAAAAAAAGAAATTTACTACTTGCATTTTATAGAGGTTTATGTCTTGTCCTCTTGGGTTTCCTAGTGGGGCGTTACAATACGTGTCATCGTGAGGTAAATTGATATCATGGGAGTAGGAAAATAAAAATAAATATCACATAAGAAATCGTTATGTACCTAATCATTAGTTATATCATGAAAAGAAAGACACGTATCCAAGAGGAAATATCTATCATTGTTCATAGAAAATACTACCAACATAAATCTCACTAAAATTGAAGTGAGATGTTCTGACATTGAGAAGGTGCTAATAGAGCCAAAAGATGAAAAAATAGATCCATGATTAACTAAAATATCCATGAAATACTATTAGTGTGATAAATGAAATGATCTCCCTAATAGGTAAAGACACAAGAAACCATAAAATAGGCAAGGATCATAGATATATGAATGGAGATAGACAAAAAATAGGGTTTGATTGCAATCAATAAATTAAAGATTCAACTGTGGAACACTTACAAAAGAGCAAGGATCTAAAATATGACAACAAAGTTCCAAACCTTGAGTGAAACACTATATACGTAAGGAACAATCACATATGAAAAATAATAGTAATAACCAAATCACACATAACCTAAAAACTTAAAAATTAAATCTAACTATAAAGGCTAGTCATAAAAATCATAAGAAATTGTCCAAAGGAAATAAAATACACCCTACAAAAATATTTGGTATATAAAAATGTAATATAAAAGACTATCTATATAAAGAGTAGTCTGATAATTTGACTAATGGAAGCTAACAAAGGCAATCCTTAAACATGCACTAAAATTAAAATGAGATAATAATAGTTTTTTTTTTACCTTGAATTATATGCATGTGGATTGACATGCATAAACAATTTCATGTGGTTAGATGAAAGGGATGTCAATGGATGTAACAAAGATAAAAGTAGCTAGTAATGATCCTAGTTGATCGATGATTTATTTGTTTATTGAGTATTTATGACTAAGGTAAAATAATAAATATAGTGGTCATTGAAACCTTGGTTGGAGCAAAAAAAATTTTAAAATGAACTATTTATGTTTGCTAATGTATTTTTAAAAAGGTTGATGTGTTCAATAAATTGTTGGAATAGTTATGTGTAGGGGAAAGCAACCAATAGCTAATCGAGGTCTAATAATTGTTCACTTTTTTCTATAGTGACCCCCCAAAAACAAATAACCCTATAAGTCAATACCCACACATAATTAACCTAGAAATTAATTATTTGACCCCCAATACATGTTCACTCATGAATAAGTAGTTGATCCAAAAAAAAGAATCAGTACTGGTCCTCATGTGATGAACACACAAATCTAGTTGCATAAATAAAGTCAATTAATCATTACTTTAAAACTTATATGTTTACAAAAACCACTTTATGCAAGTGGTCCTAAAGTACAAATGTACTCAAATTACAAATACATGTGAGTAGTTATTGGTCCCTCAAATGAAAATTTAAAAAACAAAAATGAACTTTAAGTTCTATCATATGCACTTTCTCCCAAACTTATTTGCACTTCTACATGCATTAACTCCATATGCAAATAGTACCTACATTGTCAACAACTAGTGTAAGGCTCCCCAATAGACACAAAAACAAACAATAAAAGAAATTATAAGACCAAATCCACACATATCATAATCAAATTGGATATGAAAGTATGAAATGACTGATTGTTTGCAAGCAATAAGAATTCACCTTGCACTACACATTACCTAATTAAGTATGAAATGATTGAATGTTTCCCACCAATATTCAAATTTAAAATTCAACTACCACAAATGATTGCATTCACCTTGCACATTTGAATCTATTTATAAAGGGAATTTGCAAGTTCATTTTCATTACTACGAATACTACCTATCTCTGCTTTATCTGAATATTTTGTACATTGTTCAACGGTGGATGAGGAATTTTATGCACATTCCTGCTCAAAGAGACCTTGTTCAAGTTGGTACACTATCATGAAATGTTTTTATTTGATTTCATAGATTAATTTCTATTGTAAATTTACTTTTTTATATCAAGTTTATGTAATTTTAGGGTCTACAACATATATACTATTTTTAGTGAGTGTAAGCATTTGCATAAATCATGTCATTTAGTGTAAGCAAAAGAGTTCATTGTTTTCTATGAAGATTATTTATTCGTAGGGTCTAAAAACATAAATTGAGTTTACTAGTTTCTATGAAGTACATTTATTCATAGGGTTTAAATACATAAATTGCAACCTCATTCATTTTATAACTTTATATCAATTTCATCTTATAATTTATGTGAAGCTTTGAAACTGCCCACATAAATTATAGTTAGAGCATCAATAAACATTTTTTAATCATATCAAAGTTACCTCCTCCATCACCCACTTTCATTTTATCTCATGCATTTTGCTTTCTTTTGTCATCATTTTTTTCAAATGCCTTCGATTTCATTAACATGTTTACTATTTGGTATATGTCGTGGAGGGTTTCATCTTGTTGTTAAATGATTATCCAAAAGCATCAAGGGTTACATAAAATTGGTGCAATATGTTACTTTGTATATGTATATGTATACATATACATAATTATATATATGTATACATAATTATGTATTTGCAAACATAATTATGTATACATATACATAAATTTGTATATGTCATGGAGGGTTTCATTTTTTTTTTTATTAATTATCCTTATGCATACAAGGTTACATTAAAATGATGAAATCTTCTTCTTCATACGTGCATTTTTCTTTGTTTTTTCATCATTTTTCTAAATTTCATTCAATCATTACCTATATGCATAATTATGTATATGTATGCATAATTATACTGTAAATGTATGCATAATTATAAATGTAGCCATGTATATTGCATATATACATATGAATATACATGTATATAGTATACAAAACTACATAATCCCCAAATGTGTTCAAAGCTTTGGTTTTTAGGGTTCCATAATGTTTGGACATGCATCCAAGACAAGGCATGTACATGGCCAATGATGGACATAACAGGGACATGAGGGATTCAATGTCCACCCTTTCCCAATGCAAAATTGAAACATGTGAACAAACCCATATGCTAAAACACTTTCAATTAGGTACATTGTAATTTTGAAATTGGGTTTTCTTATTAATTATATGTATACATAATTTTTATGTATACATACACATAAATATGTATACATATACATTATTATGTTTATGTATACATAATTTTGTACTAAGGGTTACATTAAAATGTTGTAGCCATGTGTGCAAAATTACATATATGTTTTATTATGATCTACACCTATTTGGGCTCTACTCTGCAACCTTCAGGTAACATTGTGCCCATCAAGCATGTTTCCTTTCTTGTATGTATAGTGATGGAATTAAACAATTATTGTCTCAATGCCTTTCATTTCATTAAAATGTTCACTATTTGGTATATGTCATAGAGGGTTTCAATTTGTTTTTCAATGATTATTGAGTGTTAAATGATTATTTTGATGTAGGTGTATCATCTTAAAATGGAAGCACTTCCATGATAAGAGCATTTAGCCCTGTGATTAAGTGGTTTGGGGTCATGTTAAGCACCTTGATCGGGTCTTTTCATGTATTTGGCTTTCTCCCCGCTTTCCACTTATTTTCTGCTTTGTTATAGGTGAAATTAGGGTTAGGATCTCAAGGATTCTCCTTAATTTCCCTCTTCCATGGCTCTATTTTCTAGGTAGGACTTAGAAATAGGTCCTCCTAGCCTTCATCATAGTAATCATAGGATTTGATGCCTATTCCTGGCATTTTGTCCCATTCTGGTATCATTTCTAGGTCTCCGGGCATCCCCGGGACCTCATGTCCTAATTCTAACTAGATCTGGGCCCAGGGTCAAATTTGAGGTTGATCCTGACTAGGTCGGGATCGAGCTCAAACCTGACTAGGTTAGTCCCAACCTCGATTTTGCCCCCCTCTTTCAAAATTCCAAATTCCTTGATTTTCGGGTGTCGGGTTTCAGGGATATTTGTTTTCTCGCCTCCAGGTTGGCTATTTTTGGGTTTCCAAATGGTAAATCCTCTAATTGCATTTAATCTAGGTATATTTTTTAAATCTTAGGACCTAATTGGGATTTAATTCTCCAAGGTGGCCCCTCTAGAGGATTGTGCCCTAGTTCACTATAAAAGGAGGTCTTCCTCTCTCATTTTAAAAATCAAGTTTTTGGTGAGATCATCAAGTTCTCTCTCAAGCTCTCAAGTGCAAGAAAGAATTCAAGCATTCAAGTGTTCAAGCATTCATCCATCAAGGAGATCCATTGTTAGCCATTGAAGGATTCAATCTCTTTGGAGCCCTCTTGAAGATCCATCCTTCCACATTCATCCAAGTCTCCTCATATGCAAAGATCAATTCAAGATTGGTGTTGAAGATCAAATGCCATTGATTTGAGACATCCTACATCCATTGAACCATTCCTACTTGTGGATTTGAGGATTCAAATCCTCTACAAGGACTTCCACATTAGCAAGGTGATTTGTTTCAATTACTTTGTTTATGCACACTACATTTCAATTCAATTTCAAGGTTAATTCCTAAATTGAGGTTTGACCAAGGCAAACCCTCCATACAAACAAAAAACCACCATTTTCTTGCAGGTACAGGTGCGAGATTTCAGATCTGAGAGTGGATTTGGATACCCTTTTCGGTGAACTTCTGAGATCTGCGAACAAAATCAGAATCAACCTTCAGATAAAGAATCTAGCCTTTGACCTTTTATGAGGGTCAAAGTCGACCTGAGCTCATCTTGGAAAAAGATTTCTGGGTTTTCTCCATCTCGACATTTCCAATCTAGAATAAGTTATAGAATTTCCCAAAAGTACGCACAGACATCAAAAATTGGCATTTTCCAGATCTGCCCTAATTTGTGGTTAGTACTTGTATTTCAATCATTTCAAATTCTAAACACTTCAATTCTACCATAGGGAAATATTGGGTTTTTCTCTCTCTTTCATATTCTCCATAGATTGATTCGATTGTGCATTAACCTTTTGGTTGATCAAATTGGATCTCTCCTTTGGGAATTTGGATTTAGGAGTGGATCTCATATTTCTCCCATACATTTACACAACATACAACATTTGAATAGGTGTGATGCCATTTTACCCCTATTCATTTTGGTGAACCCGACATACTTACTCTCTTTTCTTTTGTGGAATTGGATGCCTTATTGTGCTTTCCTTTTATCTTGTTAGTATTAGATTTTTCCTTTGTATTAGATCTTGCATGCTAATTGGATTTCAAAAATACAAAAATATTCATGCTTTATGTGTTCTTAGTTTAGTTCATTTGCATTACATTGGTTTATGAGCTTTACTACCACTAGTCCTACTTATAACATTCTAGTTAGAAGAAGTCGTAGACTCATGGGTGCCTTTGATCCTAAATCTTCCTCTCCTTTCCTTAGGATCCAGGATGATAATTTGATTCTTCATGATTCTAATCCTACTATGGAGCAAAACTCTTCTCACTCATCTCGTAATGAGGATGACGCTTTAAGAGTTCTTCCTGAACAAGTCCAAAAACTTTCCACTGAACTTGATAAAATGGGTAATTGGCTTATTCAAGAAAACCATAATCAAAATTCCATTCAAGCTATAGAGGCTCTTAAGAAATTTCTCCATGATAGTCATCAAGGTGTTAATCTCTTGCATGGTATTACTCACCTTGTGCATTCAAATGTTAAACCTTTAGTTCAAGAAGCTCAAGATTTAGGGTTGATTCCTCTTATCACTAGTGTTGAACCTCCTTCTAATCCTTTACCTAGTATTCCTACATATACTCCTTCTTTTGTGACTATGACGATTCCCTCTATTCCTATGAGTGTTCCTCTTGTATCCCTTCCTACATCACAACCTTCATATCATAATGTTCCTTTTACTTATTCCAATCCGCTTCCAACTATAGTTCCTAGTGTTCCTCTAGTTGTGTCTTCTATTCTTGCAACTTCTTACACTTTACCTAGTGTGTCTAATATTGCTACTCCTCCTATTTCCTCTAATGATTCAACAATCATCAGTTTGGCTCAAACTGTATCATCCTTACAACAACAACTTGCTTCCTTAACTCAAAACAAGTTTAGTATTCCTACATGTGACATGGGAAGTCCCTTGTCCTGAGACATTATTCGTACTCCTGTTCCTCAGCAAGGTGAGATGCCTCATCTTGAGAATTATAATGGAAAAGGAGATCCTGTTCATCATGTTAAAACATTCCAAATCATTTGTAGTGAGTATCCTCATGATAGTAGGATTTTAGCCAAATTGTTTGCTAGAACCTTCCATGACAAGGCCTTACAATGGTATTGTTCCTTGCCTCCTTATTCCATTGATTCCTTTCCACAACTTCCTAATGCCTTTAATCAACAATTTCAAAACAGTATTGGCCCGCAAGTGTCTTTGACTAATTTAATGCATTGTAAACAAAGTGCTAAAGAAAAATTAATTGAATTTATTGGTAGATTTAAGCATTTGTATGCTCAGATTTCCTATCTTGTTCTTGACATTGATATTCCACGTATGTTTATTTCAAATTTACAAAAGGATATTAGAGATAAGATTCTACTTATTGAATTTACCTCTTTTCAACAACTTTGTGCAGCGCTTCATCATTATCAATTACAAGTGAGTCAATTTGAGAGCACAACTCCAATGGCTCCTGTTCCATTTGATAAGAGTGATGTTTCTCCTAATCCAAACAAATTTCAAAAATTCAACAACTATGTCAAGATAAACAAACAAACGAATGCAGTTGTTGGTCAAGTTGTTGTTGCATCTCACAATGTCACTTCTGCATCCACTGATTTTCGATTAAATTGTACATTTACTCCTCTTTCTGAATCTTTACATGCTATTATGAATAGGTTGTTAGCTGCTAATATGATTACTTTACCTCCTATTTGTCCTCATTTACTTGTTACAATTGCTTCTAAATCTTTTGATCAAAATGCTTTTTGTCAATATCATCGTCAGAATGGTCATGATACTGACAAATGTTATTCTTTAAAACATAAGGTGCAAGACTTAATTGATTCTAAGGCTTTATCTATTGATAATCTTGATGGTAGTGGGAACAAATTTATCTCTCCCCCTAATCAAAACCTTCAAATCTATATGAATCATTTACCTACGCATGATACTAATACCATTGCTCAGCCATCTGCTATGGAAATTATGTATGATTCAAAGATGGATGATCTCAATCATGTTTTTAATCAAGTGGAGCATGTTGTTCAATCTCTATCTCCACCTCAACCTCAACCTTAACCTCAACCTCAGATTCAACCTCAAGTTCAATCTCAACCTTGACCAAAACCTAAACCTAAACTGAAAACTCAACCTAAACCTCGACAACAATCTACGAATAAAAGACCTCGGGAACTTTTGATTTCCTTTGATGACTCTAAGACTATTAAGGCTCCTGATGGTCCCCTTTACATTACTTCTAGGATTTCTCAGATACCTACTCGTGGTTTTCTTGTTGATCCTACATCCTTAGTCAATGTTATTACTGAAGAAAATATTTTTATGAAAATCTTACAATGTGATTCTTATGATACATCAGATGTGTGGATTCAAACTTGTAATGGTTTTCTTTATCCATCATTTGGTTCTATTACTTTACCGGTTGAACTTTGTGTTAAAATTGTGAACACTACCTTTGTTGTTGTTCCTACTTCTGATCTATTTCAAGTTAAGCTAGGTTTGCCTTGGTTGACTACCATGCATGTTGTTGCTTCACCTATCCATAAGTGTCTTAAGTTCATTCATGATGGTGAACTAAAGATGATTAATCATAGTTTATATCAACCTTCCAGGCCTAGAGATTGTGCTGCTCTTGATTTGTTTTGGCCTTCATTACCTAATTCATGTCCTCCTTGACCTAATAATCTTTTTTGATCATATCAAGCCTATAAACATCATAAGATTCTTGAATTAAGCATACCTCGTATGGATCTTAATCATGGTCTTTTGCCTACACCTTCTATACCTCCTTTAACTATGACTTCTAGTTATGTTAATCAAGTTCCTTCTACCGAACCTATCAAAGATCCTGTGATTGTTTCTCCTATTGTTAATAATCCTATTGATCTTCCTAAAGAACCTGTGAAGGATTCTCTGATTGTTCCTCCTAGTTCTCAACCTATTTCAAATAAATCAAAATGTAATCGATCTACTAATGAACATCATAAAAAGCATCATGCTCATGCTAAAGCTCGTAATTCTACTCTTCAAGGATCTCTACCTTCCTCAGATAAACCTATGCATGATGTGTTAGAAGAGGTTGTTACTTATAATGATGTTCACATGCATGATTATGATGATTCTATTCGTATCTTAGATCCTATTTTGATTAATTTGGATGAAGAAGATACTCTTGATGATACTGATGATGTTAATGATGAATATGAGACTATTGACATTGACATTGATTTACCTAATATGCTTTCATCACAATTAACTCTTACACCTAGTGTCAAACATTGTGATTCTCAAAGAGGATCCTTGTTTGGAACTGGCTATTATTCCTATTGTGTTGGATATAGTCCCTCTTGCAAGTTACCAACCTTCCCTAAATGATATACAACGAGATGGGGAGAGTAGGTGGCACGCTTGATTGGCTTGTCCTTCATGGTAGCTTTGTTGTGTGTTTTCCTACTATACTGTGCTTCTCCTGTAATGTGTTTGCTAAATGTTCTTAGATTCTTTTATACGATCCTTGTTACTTAGTTGGTACAAGGTGATAAAGGAATCAAAACTGTTGTTCAAATTCCTCTATATGTATCTCTATTCTTCTATGTGTTGTTCAATGTTATGTTGTAATTGTGCTATTGTTCATAAATGTTTCTTTGTGTCATCTGCTTGGATTCGAGATATGGTAGCACTAGTTCTTTTTGGTCTCCATGTCATGGTTGGAAAAGATTCTCCTTCGTATATCTTATGTGATCTTTCCTCCTTTGTGATTTTAGTTCTACTTTATTTGGGGAATGATGTCAATTCATTTGCAATAATATCATACATATATTATCTTATGATCATACTAACCCCATAGAAGGTAGATCCGTTTTGTGTTCTCTGTATGTTTTTGTGATATTTCCCTTGATTTGTCTTCATCTAGGGGCATCTCGACGTGGAAACGTAATTAGTGGAGTTGTTTATGTTTTCATTAAAGCCATTGCTCCTGTTAAAGTGATAGCAATGACTTTAACGTGGGGGCATATGCTCTACTCACTTATTGCACACATGCACTTTTTGATATGCACATATTTTTCAAGATACTTTTCTCCCTTTTTGGATTAGTAACTAATCCTCAAAGCATGGATTTATATTTTAGGATCTCTTGATCCCTCCAGTTTCAAATATACATATATTTTGATCCCTTAAGGTCTGAGGTGTCCTTAAGACTGGATCTCTTTTTATTTTTTTTTGTTTTATTCTTCTGGAATAGAATATTCCTAAGGATGAATCCTTGATGGGTTGACTAGTGAGTAGCCACATTCACTAGGCGGTTCAATACCATCTTTCTAGTTGTGTCATTTTCTTGTGTGGTTCACAATGAGACATAAGTTCTCATTGGGTGAGGTAATCACACCTTCTTTCTCTCTCTAGAGATGTCTCTCTTATTCTGATCTAGGAGTTGACAAAGACTTGAATCCCTGGGGGCTTAAGGTTTTCCTTGTTCCCTTGGATTACGATAAGATTATATTTTCATTCTGATCTCCTTTACCAAGAGTTTGCATCAAGTCCATACTCTTGCTAAAGTGGGGGCTTAATGTATCATCTTAAAATGGAAGCACTTCCATGATAAGAGTGTTTATGCCTCTGAGTAAGTGGTCTGGGGTCATGTTAAGCACCTTGATCAGGTCTTTTCATGTATTTGGATTTCTCCCCACTTTCCACTTCTTTTCTACTTTGTTATAGGTGAAATTAGGGTTAGGATCTCAAGGATTCTCCTTAATTTCCCTCTTCCATGGCTCTATTTTCTAGGTAGGACTTAGAAATAGGTCCTCCTAGCCTTCATCATAGTAATCATAGGATTTTATGCCTATCCTTGGCATTCTGTCCCATTCTGGTATCATTTCTAGGTCTCCAGGCATCCCCAAGACCTCCTGTCCTGATTCTAACTAGATCTAGGCCCAAGGTCAAATTTGAGGTTGATCCTGACTATGTCAGGATCTAGCTTGAACCTGACTAGGTTAGTCCCAACCTCAATTTTTCCCCCCTCTTTCAAAATTCCAAATTCCTTGATTTTCGGGTATCAAGTTTCAAGGATATTTGTTTTCCCACCTCCGGGTTGGCTATTTTTGGGTTTCCAAATGGTAAATCCTCTAATTGCATTTAATCTAGGTATATTTTCTAAAAGTTAGGACCTAATTGGGATTTAATTCTCCAAGGTGGCCCCTATAGAGGATTGTGCCCTAGTTCACTATAAAAGGAGGTCTTCCTCTCTCATTTTAAAAATCAAGTTTTTGGTGAGATCATCAAGTTCTCTCTCAAGCTCTCAAGTGAAAGCAAGAATTCAAGCATTCATCCATCAAGGAGATCCATTGTTATCCATTGAATGATTCAATCTCTTTGGAGCCCCCTTGAAGATCCATCCTTCCACATTCATCCAAGCCTCCTCATATGCAAAGATCAATTCAAGATTGGTGTTGAAGATCAAATGCCATTGATTTGAGACATCCTACATCCATTGAACCATTCCTACTTGTGGATTTGAGGATTTGAATCCTCTACAAGGACTTCAACATAAGCAAGGTGATTTGTTTCAATTACTTTGTTTATGCACACTACATTTCAATTCAATTTCAAGGTTAATTCCTAAATTGAGGTTTGACCAAGGCAAACCCCCCATACAAACAAAAACCCCCATTTTCTTACAGGTACAAGTGTAGGATTTCAGATCTGAGAGTGGATTTGGATACCCTTTTCGGTGAACTTCTGAGATTTGTGAACAAAATCAGAATCGACCTTCAGATAAAGAATCTAGCCTGACCTTTTATGAGGGTCAAAGTCGACCTGAGCTCATCTTGGAAAAAGATTTCTGAGTTTTCTCCGTGTCGGCATTTCCAGTCCAAAGTAGGTTGCAGAATTGCCTGAAAGTACACACAGACATAAAAAATTGGCATTTTCCAGATCTTCCCTAATTTGAGGTTAGTACTTGTATTTCAATCATTTCAAATTCTAAACACTTCAATTCTACCATAGGGAAATATAGGGTTTTCCTCTCTCTTTCATATTCTCCATAGATTGATTCGATTATGCATTAACCTTTCAAACCTCTTAGTCAATCAAAGCCAAGATTAAAATGGTCTAAACATGACATCAGAGAAGCAATTTCTTATGTAGAAGAGAAGGGGATGTCAAACAAAGATGCAACAATCAGGTGTGGTGCCCCTAATACCAGTTTGAGGTCATGGATAATAGGGATTACAATGACGACTAATAGGGGACCATGTGCCATTTTATGTGAAGTGGAGGAGGCTTAAATTGTCCAATGGTACAAGAAAATGGTAGAAATTGGGCACAGTTTGTTGATCAATCAACTACAATCAATTGTTGCTCAAATTTGTGGGAATAGGTTGAACCCCTTCAACAATGGTTTGCCAGGAAAATCATGGTGGGATGGATTTCATTGTAGGCACCCTAATTTGACTATGAGAACAATGGAAGGAGTGGATAGTGACTAAGCATTTATGCTACAACCTTCTATTGTGTCAACATTCTATAACAACTTGGAGAAAAACTAAAACATGAACCACTATCGATCTAGTAGAATTTGAAATTGCAAGGAGTCTGGTGTTCAAGCTAGTAGAAGGTGTGGAATAAGAGTGATTACTAGATTGGGGTAGAGATGTGTACCCGACTTGATATCAAAAATTAGATAGTGGATTACAATTTTGTCTTGTGTTAGTGTAGTTGGGATGAGTATTCTTGGGTTTTACTTGTTCAAAGAAAAGAGGTACATTAGAAATTACATAACAAAGTGTGAGGCAGGAGCATGCATGGTGTGTCAAGAGCATGCATGGATGACAAAGGAATTGTTTCTTAATTGGTTACAACATTTTTTAGCCTCCATTCCTAGAGGGGTTTCATTGATTAATAGGTTCCTTCTTATCTTTGATGGTCATGGAATCCATGTGGCCTTCAAAATAATTGAAGAATCCAAGTGCTTAGGAATTGAATTGCTAATGTTGCCTGTACATACTAGCCATTGGATATTAGTATTTTCTCTCCTTTCAAGAATTACTTCAAATAGAACAGAACTCAATTGATGTCAAGTAACCCCAATTTGGAATTGGCTTAGAAGAGTTAGCAATTCTTTCAAGTCATGCATTCAAGCAAGAAATGACAATAGGGAACACTATGAGTGGGTTCCATAGGATATGAATTTGGCCACTAAATAGGTATGCACTACAAAATAATATAAGGCCAAGTGAAGAATTTGATGTTCAAAAAGAAGTGAAAACTAATGGAACAAAGGATGATGTGTTCACATTGGAGACTACACCATAACACATTGCAATAGAGGCATTCATGTGTTTAGCGGGGTACATTGAAGAAGAAATTATGCAAACATACCTGCCGAATAAAGAAAATCTAGAGGATTCAGTTGAAGGTATGGAAACCACTTCAGCTAAAGGTGTCGGTGATCCACCACAGACCACCGGATTAGACATCCCTGTTGTGCAAGAAACATCCAATGAAGGTAAAAGAAATGGATATGTAGGTCTCAAACTTCCAGCACAAGCTATCCAACCAGAGTGGATTTCAAAAGAATCCAACAATTTTGGAGTGCAGATAGATTTTAGGATAGAAGATGTCACCCTTTCCATGCCAACCCCTCCTAAAATTGACCCAATAGATGCAATCCATTACTTCACCAACGCAAGGGATTAGGATGATGAGAATGGTGTAGATTGTAAAGATGAAAATGAGATAGGTGATAAATAAGTTGGATACATGTTGTGCAACCAATAGGATGAGAAGTGAGTCTCAACATCAACAAGCCAATTCTTGAAAATTCTAGTGCAATAGGTGACTCCATCACGAGGAGGTTAGATAGGAGTGCTTCACTTGAGTAGGTAGTCCTAAATTTTGATGTCCAATAAGTAGATTCAACTGTTCAATGTCTAAGAGGTAGAAAGAAAGAGGAAAGATGAGTTACACATGCATAAGAAGCAGCAAATGATGGAGAGAAGGACAGAATGTGAAGCAGGCCAAATACAAAGGGAAGCATTAAGGGTAGAAAAAGATACAAGAGAACTACTTGAAAATGAGGAGAAGAGGAAAAAAAAGGAGAGGTTAAAGAGACAAGGAGGCAAAGGTTGAATGAGAATGCAAATAATCTACAAAGATAGAAAAACAAGAAAAGAAAGCTAATGGATATGTGACCCATACTACTTTTCAAACTAGTATGGGCAATTGAGTAGCAGCTATGCATTTTGTATTTTGATCAAAGAAGTGGGTTTTTTTGCCATATGTCCTAGTAAACCTCGACCTCCACTATAACATTAAACAATAAAAATACTAGACTTTATATTATGCTTAATCAATCTTATCTCTTGATCAAATCATTATTCTATCATTTATTTGATGACATCCTAAAATTTGACCACTTTATCCTAAGCTTTGTTTGATTAAAAGAACATGTCCCCTTTTAATTAAATAGAATCCACTTTATCCTATGTGTGCACATGAAAAAGGAGTTTCCTAATTTAAAAAGAAAAAGGCTTTTTGTCTTCACATGAATGGAATCTCTTTTGACTTTTAATCCTCACCACTCATTTCTACCTAACCATTCTCATTCATTTTATTTTTCCTCTTGAGAATCTTGTGCCCTAAAGTCAAAATAGGGATTATTCTCGACCCTTGAATTTTTCCTCTTAATCTTGGCCATCCACTCATTTCTAAATTCTTTAAAAGGAGGCTCTCTCCTTACTCTTGCATTGCTAACCCTAGATCTTAGACTTATGCTATCATTTTGTTTAATTGCATTCTTAAGAGCATTTTAGTTTACTTGCATTCTAGCTTAGCATTTTCTTATTGCATTTAACATAGCTTAACTAGGAGGTATTTTAATCTTGTTAGATTATATTTTCTTTCTTGTTCTTGCATTTGCATTCTAGATTAGATTTTGCATTTCATTTAGATCTCTCCTTCTTGCACCTTCACTTTGAATCTTCCATTTTATTGTGCACCTTGCAAGGTTTTCTTATTGAGGTTCATTTAAGAGACACTATTCATAATGCTTACATTCTTGCACGTCATAAATAGGAAGCTATAAGCCACCTCTTGGGATATCCTCTTCCATGAACTCTCTCAAGAACAAGGGTTTATATAAGTGTGTCACCTATTGATCACACATTTTTGGTGCCCACCATGGGGCTTGATATGTTTTTCTAGCTCCATTTCTTGCATTTTTAAATTTATGTTGTTGTAGGTTCGTCACTTCATTTTTTGTAGCTCAAAAAGTCATACGACATTTTAGCATATACTTGTGCGATATTTCTTAACATTTCTAGGTGATATTTCATACTTCCTGGAATATTGCTATGTTATATATAGAGAAATATCGTATTCCTTATGGCAAAGTGTCACACGACTTCTTTAATGTTTGTCGCATCATTCTAAAATATCGCTTGGTTCATAGAGGATTATCGTACAATTTTCTTGGTAGACTGTAAAGTTTCATCTAGATTTATTTTCTATCACAGTCTGAGTTTTAACTAAGTTTGCTTGCATTTTTTTGCATTTTCAAGTTTTCTGGTTTTCTAACAAAATCTAACAAGCTATTTTTCAGGTTTATTGATTTGATTTAATCAATACTATTTTGTGCCTTATCTTGTGATTTTGTAGGAATTACTTGTCAAATAAGTTGCATTGCTAAAACTACTAACTTGTGGTTTTGTAGGTTGTCTTGGGAGATACAAATAAATATTGTGCTTGCATATACTTGATTTTCTAGGCACCTAGCTTAATTAGTGTTGTTTTGGTAAATGAACAAGTTTTTTATGTGTTTGGGAGACGCTATAAAGTAGGAGAGTATGTTATTTTTCTCATGGAAAATCAGAAATCTAGACCTCTACTAGTTATCCATTTACTTTCTTGCATTTACCTTTAGAGGGCCTACCAAAAGAGAAATATTTTGGGAATGACCCAAGTGGGGAACAAGTGAGCCTTACTGCTCAAACCACTATAAAAAAATGCTTCCTTCAATCCAAAGAGAGGGAAGACATGGCTATTTCTACTTCTAATGCTTCTTCATGTGTAGGGCCTAGTTGCCTAAATCTTGCTAAGAGAGACTAAATTTGACTAGGCGCTTATTTACAAGGGAAGTACATTCAACTTGTGTAGGGCTAAGAGGTCTAAATCTTTCTTTCAAGACTATGTATTTTGGGTTCTTGTAGAGCTGTAGTCCTTAATTCTACTTGCGAAACTACATGGGGTAGTCACAAATGGAAACCCTTATTAAGAACCTAGGACTTAGAGGCTGACTATTTTGGTTGTGTGACTTCCTTTGTGCAAGGATTGATCTAAGTGGACTTAACCTGAATCATCCCAAGACACTCACCATATGTGTTCCCTGGGATGCTAAAGCTTTAAAATGGCAATATGGAAAGACGTGTGATTCAAGCATTGTTCTATTCCAATTAATCCATAACTTGCAGTCTTAGGAAAAGCCACTCAACCACCTAATCATAGGGCTAAGAACATCAAGTTGAGGGAAAAGGTTGAAGCACTTCCCTCTTGACCTTAGGTATAACTTTCTTGATGTGTCTTCAATTTGTGCAAGACTTGTGGAAATCATTTGAACATACACATTACGATTCTATTCATGGAGTTTTCCTTTGAGACCTCACAAATTCTTGTATCATGCAAGGTTTCTTTGTCCCTCGCTTGATTGTTTTGAGAATACTCTATGTGCCAAAATTCCTTTGAAAACGTCAAACGTGTTGTGAAACCTATTGTTACACATTGTCACTTTGTCAGATTGCTCAAAAAAACTAATAAAAATGAATATTTTAAGTCAAAACTAATTCTTTGTTATTTTTTGATTAAATGTCATCTGCCTTCAGTGAGAAATATCGCACGATGCTTTGAAGTGTTGCCTATAGTTTAGAGAAGTGTCACCCCATTGCACTGGGGTATATCATCCCACCTGTATACATAGTGTCGCATTGTCCTAAAGTATTGTCCTGCTTCACTGGGGTATATTGTATAGATTTTATCTTCTATCTAAGTGTTGCCTAGTTATTTGAGGTCTATCGCCCAAATTCTGATCTGAGTGGGGCTTGGTCCAAATTTTCTCTTAGCTCATTTAGGGATCTAATATTTGACTCTTTTTGGCCTCTTAGTCTGAAATTGAGATAATATGATTTGTTTTTAGCTAAAACGGGTTACTTATATTCCTTGGTTATATTCTTGACTAATAGAGTTGTTCACTTGTCTAAATTTCTCTTGGTTGTCTTATCTTATCTTGGCTTTATCTTTGACTCAAGTTGCAAGTGTCATACCTAGGGATCTTACCCGCATCTTGGGTACTTCATGACAAGTCATCTTCATCTATCTCTTTTATTCTCTTTTTCTCTTTTCTTTGACAAGTGAATACTTCACTTTTCTAGGGTGGACATCAAGTTGTCTTGTGTCATCTTAATTGGCTCTTTACACTCTTATTCATGTCAATAAAAACCAGATACAAAATTGATCAAGGAAAGCAACCACCAGTCAATTTTGACAAATTACCCTTTCTCACTAGGCGTCAGTGTCATCACGACAAAGACCCCCAAGTCATCTTTGACAAGGAAGAGGAGAATACCAAAATCTAGTTTGTTCCTTTTGGAAGTACTTTTGATAGTGCCTATGAGACACCTATTGCCTCATCAAAAAATGAAAATGTTTTATCTTTCACTGTGTCTAGAGAAGAGCATAACAAATGATTCAATGATCTTTTTGAGCAAAATGAAAGATTAAGACGAATTGAATTGGAAAGAAAATCTTATATGGAAGAACAAATAGCCCGATTGCCTCAACAATTTAATGACAATTTCTATGGAAATAATGGAAATAATGGAAATGATGGAAATAATTCACCACCTAGATCTCCTCCAAGATCTCGACACAATGGATTTGATTCACCCCCAAGGTCTTCGCATTCTAGAACATGAAATGGTAGCAATACAGAGAAAGACATTACTGAAGAAGAGCTCCTAAATTTTCAACAAGATGATCATTACCAAAAGCTTATGTTGAAGACATTAGAACAAAATTGTGACCAATACTTCTTACACCTATCTTATAAAATATTGAAACTCCCACATGACTTTAATGTTGATGGGTTGATTCAAAAAAGAGAACCCTAAAATTTAGATATTACCAAGAAATAAATACAAAGTTTTAAAGATTAAATATCAAGCTTAAAAAAGGAAACAAATAAGCCTAAATCATCATTCTTGATGGAATATATATGTGCATTACCATTTTACAAGAGTTTGTACATGATGCCTTTCCCAAGGGATATTGAGATCCCTAAATTTGACAAATACGATAGTAATGGAGATTTGCATGATCATGTCAGACAATTTTATGCTCTAAGTATGGATTTCATGCATGATAACACTTATCTTATGTGACTCTTCCCTAGGAGTCTAAGTTGCCAAGCCATGGAATGGTTTACAGAGATTACACCTCCACTTAAGTCTTTTGATGAGCTTGTGCAAAGATTTATACAACAATATTCTTATAATATTCACTATCCAGTAACAATGCTCAACTTATGCAATATTAAGAAGAGGCAAGGTGAACCCTTTGTCACATTCTTGCAAAGATAGAAGAAGTTGCAATCAAGATATCCATGACAAATCCTTGGAAATGAAAAGATTGACATCTTTGTGAATAATCTTATTCCTGAATTGCACTATGACCTTAGGAAGCAAGTCTTCTTTACTTTTAATGACATGATTGAAAGTGTTTTTCGCATAGAAGACATTTTGGTCAAGAAGGGTGAAATCACTCTAATTAAATAAAATTCCAACACCAGTAATGGATATAGAAAAGATAAGAGAAATCCTTGGAACAAAACCAAGCATATGGTTAATGATGGTGTTTTGGATGAGACCAAAACTAAGGAGCCCATTTTTAACTTAGCTAGTGCTATCTTAATGAATTGACAACAAGAGGCTACAAATATCAATGATTCTAACAAGACTAGACCTCCATGGGCACTTAGGCATAAGCGAGATTTTACACCTTTGGGAGACTCGTATGATGTGGTACTTAAGACATTTATCTCCAACAAGATTATCACATTACTAGAATTTACTAAGCCTTATGAACCTGAGGTGAAGCCCAAGTGGTGGAATGATAATCATTACTATGAATATCACAAGAAAAAAGGACATAAGACTGACAACTACATAAGGCTAAAACATGCTATCCAAGATCTCATCAAGAATGGGAAAGTTGGAGTAGATGGTCTTGTCAATAATTCTAATCATAAAGCTTTTAAAGATCCACTCCCTAAGTATGATAAATGGGAGACATCAACATTCAAGAAGGAAGGAGCTAAGATCAATTATACCTACACGAACAATGACAATATCATTAATATGCTTGAACCAATAGATTAAGGTGTTAACATGATGAGAGATAATGGACCCAACTATGATTCAAATTTTGATGAGATGCCTAAGGTCATCTTAAGAAGTGCTAACTCTTCCATGCAAACACAATCTTTTGATGAGCCTAATCACATGATCATGCTTAGGGGTGTCGATTCTTTTGCACCTAGGGAAAGTCTTAATAATATTACCAGAAGTCAACCCAAAATCATGCTTAGGGGTCTGAAATCCCTAAAGAAAGCAAATCCCAAACAAATGACCTCTTCTAAGAAAACTTCTAATAAGTCTAGCTACAATCTAGTGAATCAACTCCAATGAACTCCAACTCAAATTTCCATATTTGACTTGCTAGAACTATCACCTACGCACAAGGAAATCTTAAAGAAAGCTTTGCAAATAGCTAGTATCCCTAAGAACATTGATTTTAATCAATTCCAGACTATGGTTAATCTTATCAATGGTCCACATTTCCTTTCCTTTTCAGAGGAAGATGAAAAATCTTTAATCCATCCACACAACCTTGCCTTGCACATTGAGATTCAAATCTATCAAACCCAAGTCAAACATGTGCTAATAGATAATGGCATTGGGTTGAATATATGCTCCTTTAATGTGATCAAGAAACTAGGATTATCAAAATTCACTGTTGATTCTAGAAAGAAGATTACCATCAAGGCCTATGATGAAGTTGAGAGGTCCTCTAAAGGACTAATTGTGTTACCCATTTGGGTTGGTCCAATTGAGAAAGAGGTGATGTTTCAAGTTCTTGATATCCCTCTTGTCTATAACATATTAGTAGGGAGACCTTGAATTCATGACATGCAAGCGGTCCCCTCCACTTATCACTAGTGCATAAAATTCCCTTTCAATGAGACTGAGATCTCTATCCCAAGAGATAATTCCATGTCTATTAATGCACTTATTGTTGATCCCTTGGTACCAAACAACAAGGTTGATGATGAAAACAAGATTGATCTTGCTGATTGCAAGAGAAATTTGAAAATGTTGGACCTTGGAATGGGATAATACTAAATTGACTCCATTACTACACTCCCAGTTTCCCCTCACTCTTATGGGAAACCTTTAGAAGATAACAAACCTTCATCTTCTACCATGAAATGCTATGGTACTTTTGTTCAATCCTCAATACCTTTAGAAGATGAGAGAGAAGAACAAGTTGTTAGGGAATGGATCTATAGAGGAAAAGAACCTAAAGAAGTTGTGCTCACTACTACAATGTCTCTTAAAAAATACATAAAAGGATATGAATTATTAGCTTAAATGGACTATCCTAGTCATGGTCCTCTAGTTGATAAGAAACAAGCTCTTGTTGAGCCTATGATTCATACTAATAGGAGAAAATCTAAGGATAAGACTAGACTAGGATTTTCTGTGCACAACCAATTTTTGACCCATCTCTTGAAAAAAATGAATCTGAGAAAGAAACTTTGTTTGCTACTATCTCTAATCAAAATGAGGAGAATTTTGTTCCTTCTACTGCTATCCTTTGGAATGAAGAAGGACCCTCACTTGAAAATGATGATGAAACTTCTACATCTCACCATAGTGAGGAGCCAAAAGTTGAAGATCCTAATAAGGAGCGTATCTGCAAAAACATGGTGCAACTGTTACAAAGAGATAGAGATGTTGAGCCACAAGAACCTAAATGGGATTCTCTCTCAGTTGAATCAATGGAATTAGGGATAGATTTGGTTCATACCTATGAAATCCAAACCAAGGTGGTAGATGAGAGTCAAAATTACATGCCACCTTCATTGATCAAGCTAACCACTCTAGGAATCAGATCGATCTAGGTACTTTCGAAGGAGACCTTATAAGCTCTTTATATCTTGTCCCTAGAGATGATTGCCCCCATATCAATTCCTTGGAGCTCGTCCCTTCCCTCCCACTCACGTACCCTGACCTTATTGATTGGTTGCAAAAAAACTAATGACCTACATTACCCTCCTTTCAGAATGATTATGAAATTGCTTGCTTCCTCAATGCTATTGAACCCATTGTTTCTTCCACTAGTGAACCAGAAATCAACATGACTGAGACATATATCAAGTACCTTAGTCACAAAATAAAAAGAAAAATGAAAAAGAATAAGTGTTCTGATGGTGAAAACCACTTTGTGATGGTTTTAGAACCAAAAAAATTAAAAATAAAAGATGTATCTGAGGGTGAAAACCTCTTTGAGGCACCCAAAGATGAGGTACTTGGTAGTCTGCCCAGTTACTTTCAAGAAATATCTTCAGTCTTGATAGAACCCACACAAGTTGTAAATATTGGGATGATTGAAGCACCTCAGCTTATACATCTAGCTTAGTCCTTGTCAACAGATTAGAAACAACAATTTATTGAATTTTTTAGAGAAAAGAAGATAAAATTTTCTTGGTGATACAGTCAAGGATGGAGAATCCAATTAAGGACTATCCAAACTTGCAACCAACACCAGCACAATAGAATAACACAAAACCAAAACCAGATCTGAAAGAAAATAGATATCTTTATTCATCAAATAACAAATTACGTGCAATGTGTCAGGTTGTAAGGCCTTCCCAGTTACGGCCAATTACAATGCAAGAAATAGTTCTACAAGATCACATAGGATCCAACACACTTCTCAGCTAGTCCAAGTTTGCAACACAACATAACACTGGTAGGCACCCCAAGAAAGATCTAAACTTGTGCTCGCAAGCCACCAAGAAATCTTCTTGTTCCTAAGCTCACAAGCTACTAACTCTTCTACCTTCTATCCACTAGATCTAATCTGATTCTAGATCTCTACTCTACCCAAGCACCCTTTAAATACTAATCCAAGCCACAATTTGGCTGGATTAAATAATTAACCCTTACAAACAAATATTAAATGCAATACAAGTCAGCCCTCAAATAGCCTGACAATAATTAAATTATCCATGTCGGCCTCTAGATCTACATAGGAGAATGTGACATCAACTACCACTAATAAATGCACCAAGTTAGCCTCCCAAATCTCCAAGAACAACTATCAGTAAGCCAAACTACTGAGTGTCAAGAAATATACCGAGCACACATACTAACCAAGCAGCACAAGCATTACCGAGCACCAAATATGTTGAGTCTCCTTCAATGACCGAGCTTCCTTCAATGACCGAGCCACTTTAGTGACCGAGAAACAAACATGAACACCAAGACCTCATCAATAACTGATCACTGAGCAAAAAAACACCAAGTCACTGAGTGACCATCATCCACTGAGATCCACCAGAACTTCCAACTGAGAATCACTACCCAAACCATCGAGCTCCATCGATGAAGCAACACAAACTTCAACTGAGAAATATTACCCAAATAACTGAGTAAAAGCAGGTCTTTACCGAGCTCATCCACCTCCTTGACCAAGTGCCATAAAATCACAAGGAACCAAACAAGAAGCCAGGATGCCACTGCATCAGACTCCTGAGGTACAAAGAAAAGTGTGTCCCACACTTTCTCACCAAAGGGAACATCTGAAAACCACCAAATCCACTTCATCTTCACCAAAGGTTTCCACTCCATCACAAGAAAGAGAACCAATCTACAACTCAACCAATCAGCATGTCCAACATCAAGAACAAATTGAACCATCAACCCATCACCAAGGATCAAAGAAGAATTCCATCTCAGAATCTCATCACAAGACTTTTCACTGTTAACCAGTGACTCAAATCTGCAACCAGAAAACAATCTCAGCACCTCAACATCGAATAGAAACAATTCAATAACACCAACATCAGGAAGGTGTTCAACAACACACAACTCTTCACCAACAACAACCTGATCCAGCACAACCAAATGCTCTGCAATTTCCATGTTAGGCACAACCGGCTGAACATGAAAACTAATCTCCTTTCCAACCTCAACAAGGTCAACAACATAATTGGTAATCACAAGTATCTCAGCAACAACCACAAGTTTCTCCACAAGTTTCATGTCAGACTCCACCAACTAAACATCAAAACCAATTTCACATACATTTTCAACCTCCCAACTATTACAGGAAACTTTTTCAAGATGTCTTCTCTCTCGGACCAATCTACCAACTGGCCAAAAAACTTTCCTCTGAATTGGCATGTCCCAACTTCAGTAAGCTCTACAAAGATCAACAACACTTTCCTTTGCAAGGTTCTTAACTCAGTTCAAAAAATCCATTTCCAATCGAGTAAACCTCTTAGAAATATTCATCTCCACTACATCATGGAGATCTGCAATCACACCAGGGTTCAATCCTCTTGGAGACATCTCCAAAGATCTTTGAAAACCTTCTGCAACAAACCCAATCAACCACCTTGTGACAACCTCCAAGTTGTATGCAAGTTAGATCGCAACCCGCCACCTTGCAAAAATAACCAGGCCACGATTTCACAAGTTTAGTAGTTCATGGATCTACAAATCAGATCGCACACAATCTCTTCACCAGTCCTTCTCCCAACAAGATCAACTTTGCTCTGATACCACTTGATGTAGTCAAGGATGGGGAATCCAATTAAGGACTATCCAAACTTGCAGCCAACACCAGCACAGTGGAATAACATAAAACCAAAACTAGATATGAAAGAAAATAGATATCTTTATTCATCAAATAACTAATTACATGCAATGTGTCGAGTTGTAAGGCCTTCTTGGTTATGGCCAATTACAATGTAAGAAACAGTTCTACAAGATCACATAGGATCCAACACACTTCTTAGCTGGTCCAGGTCTGCAACACAATAGAACATTGGTAGGCACCCCAAGAAAGATCTAAACTTGTGCTCGCAAGCCACCAAGAAATCTTCTTATTCCTAAGCTCACAAGCTACTAACTCTTCTACCTTCTATCCACTAGATCTAATCTAACTCTAGATCTCTGCTCTGACCCCCTTAAACAACTGCCCAAGCACCCTTTAAATACTAATCCAAGCCACAA
This sequence comes from Chamaecyparis obtusa, assembly GCA_027943335.1. Classification (NCBI taxonomy): domain Eukaryota; kingdom Viridiplantae; phylum Streptophyta; class Pinopsida; order Cupressales; family Cupressaceae; genus Chamaecyparis; species Chamaecyparis obtusa. Next base: position 166,543 of record BSBK01000961.1, read on the forward strand.
GTCAGCTGGATGAAACAATTAACCCTTACAAACAAATATTAAATGCAATACAAGTTGGCCCTCAAATAGCCTGACAATAATTAAATTATCCATGTCGGCCTCCAGATCTACATAGGAGAATGTGACATCAGCTACCACTAATAAATGCACCAACTTGGCTTCCTAAATCTCCAAGAACAACCGTCAATAAGCCAAACTACCTAGTGTCAGGAAATATACTAAGCACACATACCAACCAAGTAGCACAAGCATTACCAAGCACCATATATACTGAGTCTCCTTCAATGACCAAGCTTCCTTCAGCGACCGAGTCCTCCAGTGACCAAGCCACTTCAGCAACCGAGCAATAGACATGAACACCAAGACCTCGTCGATAATCGAGCACCGAGCAACAAAACACCAAGTCATCGAGTGACCATCATCCACTGAGATCCACCAGAACTTCCAACTGAGAATCACTACCTAGACCACCGAGCTCCATCGATGAAGCAACAAAAACTTCAACTGAGAACTATTACTCAAATAACTGAGTAAAAGCAGGTCTTTACCGAGCTCATCCACCTCCTTGAATGAGTGCTAGAAAATCACAAGGAACCGAACAAGAAGCCAGGATGCCACTGCATCACTTGGACATATTCAGACATATCAGGGCTTGACACTAATCTTATTATGCATCATTTATCCATAGCTCCTAGTATCGAGCTAGTACAATAAAAATTATGAAAGATGCATCCACATATAGCTCTTTTGGTTAAAGAAGAACTAGAAAAACTCTTGAGTGTAGGATTCATAAGGGCTATTGACTATGTTGAATGGATATCTAACATTGTTCCTATTTCTAAACATGACAAGTCCATTCGTGTATGCACAAATTTTTGAGATCTTAATAAAGCATGTACAAAGGATGAATTTCCACTCCCTAACATAGACATGATACTAGATATGATTGCGGGCTATCATATGTACTCTCTTATCGATAGTTTCTCAGGATATAATTAGATCAAAATATCTCCTGAAGATCAAGAGAAGGTTTCATTCACATGCACAAGGGGAGCCTTCTGTTGGAACGTCGTGTCATTTGGATTGAAAAATGTAGGAGCTACCTACCAAAGAGCTATGACTACAATATTTCATGACATGATGCATAAAAACATGAAATATTACGTGGATGATACCTTCGCTAAGTCTAAAAAGAGGAATACACATATTGAAGATTTGAGTTTGATATTAGATAGGATCGAACAGTTTCATCTCAGACTAAATCCCAAGAAGTGTGCTTTTGGCATCACCTTAGGAAAACTACTTGGATATATTATTTCAGAAAAAGGAATTGAGGTTGACCCTAAGAAGGTCCAAGCAATAATGGAGATGCCACCTCCCAGGAACATAAGTCAACTAAGGAGTCTACAAGGACACCTTCAATCTATTAGGAGATTTATATCTCAACTTTCTAACAGAGCTCAACCTTTTAACAAAAATCTACACAAGGGAGTTACATGTACATTGAATGAAGAATGTGAAAAGAGTCTCTTACAAATCAAAAAATATTTGGCTAAACCTCTAATTTTAATCTCTCCTATCCTAGGGAAACCTCTCATTTTGTATATCTCAGCTACAACTACATCCTTGGGGGCATTACTAGCACAACAAGATGAACATGGGAAAGAAATAGCCATATACTATATCAACAGAACTTTGGTTTCCTATGAGATCAATTACAACAATATTGAAAAAGCATGTCTTGTGGTGGTGTTTGCATCTCAAAAACTTAGACACTACATGTTGGTACATACTACATAACTTATCACAAAAATTGATCCTCTGAAATATTTTCTAAATAAGGCTACTCTTACTGGTCGACTGGCTAAGTGGATGATGATTATTTCTAAATTTAACATTGAGTCTGTTGATCGAAAAGCTATAAAAGGACAGGCAATTGCTAATCAATTAGCTAAATTTCCTATACCATATGAAACTCCTATGCAGATTGACTTTCCTGATGCATCCATCATGTATTTGACAGAACACACCGAGAAAATGTTATTTGATGGATCTCACATGCAGAATGGTGCTGGAGCTGGAATTCTATTTATCTCACCTCATGGATATACTATTCCCAAGTCCTACAAATTTTTATTTCCTTGCACAAACAACATCATTGAATATGAGGCTCTTACAAATGGAATCAAGCTAGCTATTGAATGGAGGATTGATGAGTTACATGTCTTCAAAGACTACTAACTCATTATCAATCAGACTAATAATGACTATCAAACAAAAGATGAAAAATTGATCCCTTACAAAAAGATGATTTATGACCTAAAAAGATACTTCTCTTTTGTCACATTTCAGCAGATTCCTAGAGCTAAAAATAGGGTAGTTGATGTTATGGCCACCTTAGCTTCTATCTTACAACTGGAATAACATGAATCAAGATTTCAATTCTTGGTGGAAGAACTACCCTACCCTACCTATGTATCTCCTAACAATCATGTGATTTTCACTATCATTGGTCATGATTCATCTCACTATGTCAAAATCTACTCCTACCTACATAACCAAATCACCCTTGAAAACTTAACCCGCAATAAGAAATGACAACTCATTTGCAAAATGCTTCCCGTTACACCGTCATCTATGGTGACTTATTTAGGAAGGTCTTAGATGAAACTCTTCTTAGGTGCTTAGAGAAAGATGAGTCTGAACGCGTGTTAGTTGAAGTCCACAATGGCGTATGTGGGTCTCACTCTAATGGTCTTGCATTAGCTCATAAACTACCAAGGGATAGTTACTATTGGCCTACTATGCAAATAGATGTTATGTGTTATGCCAAGTCCTACAATAAATGTCAAATATATGGAAACTTGATTCATGTTCCAAGTCGGGAACTTATTCCTTCAATTACACATTGGCCTTTTCAGTAGTGGGATTTTGACCTGGTAGGATAGATTCACCCTAACTCTTCCAGTAGACACAAATTCATCATCATTGCAATAAAATATTTTACAAAATGGGTTGAGGTTGTTCCTCTTTCAATTGCTACAGGAAAACAAGTGTCCTTGTTCATACTTAATCACATCATGTGTTGCTATGACATATCTTCCTCTATACTTACTGATAATGGAAGACACTTAAAAAATAAGGACCTCAAACAGTTATGTAATAAATTAAAGATTAAATAGAACTAGTGCTCAATCTACTACCCTCAAGGTAATGGCCAGGTTAAAGCTTCTAACAAAATACTATTGAAAAATCTTACATGGGACAGTGAATAAAACATGAAGAGATTGGAACTTACAGATTAATCCTGGCTTATGGGTTTACAGAAGTAGTGTTTGCCCACCTACAGGAACCATGTCCTTTGCACTTGTCTATGGATCTAAAGTTTTCCTACCTCTTGAGGTTGAGATACTTTCCCTAATAATTTCACTAAGAGGTCTTATCACTAATGATGACTACAGAATCATGCATATACAAGAGTTAGAACTTCTGAATGAATGAGGAAAAGCTACATTTGACCACATGAGGGTATATCAAAAAAGGATGTCACAAAGTTATAACAAGAAGGTTCATTCTCGAGAGTTTCAAGTTGGAGATCCTGTTCTAAGAGAGAATCCCAAGAATCAATAGAATAGAGCACAAAAAGGGAAATTCGAACTAAACTGGTTGGGTCCCTACATAATCAATGTTGCTTTTGGATTTGGCGCTTATTAGATTTCTACACCTAAGGGAGAACAACTTCCTGAACCTATTAAAATCCTTCATCTAAAGAATTTTTAGGCATGATGCTATAGAATCTTTGTACATATCTTAATGTCCTAGAAAAATCATAAAAATTGATATATGATCCTGAAAAAATCCTAAAAACTGTAAAAAGTCTTGAAAAAATGATCATCTTAGTGAAAACCTAGCAAACAGGTGCTTTGATGTATCAATCAAAAAAATTAAATATTCAAAAATACAAAAAAAATGAAAAAACAAAAAATTAGAAAAAGAAAAAATTGTGTCTTGGTGAAAACCTCGAAACAAGCACCTTGGTAGAAAAAATAAATAATCTTCCAAGTGGTGAAAACTTAGAAACGGCACTACTTGAGACCTATGCGCCTATATCTATCAACTTGTCACTTTGCACTTTGAACCCCTTCGACTCCCATTTTCTATCTCCTCGTCTAGAATTGGTCTTCATCTTGGGCTAGGGGGCATGAACTGTACTCTTCCTTGGTGCATGATGTTGTCTTTTAGTAACTCACACCAATGTTTTTCAACATTATCCTAAAATAGTATTTCTCAACACTTCCTTTGACATCAAGTGATTCTTAACACTTATCAGATATACTATCTTGAGTCGATACTTTGTTCACAGTCTAGGATTGTGTGATATTTCTCACTTACAGGGATGAGTCCTAGCAAGTCAAAGATTATATTATCTTTTTCACACTGCGCTTAAACTGAAATGACTGAGACATGTTATGACTTATTCTCTTTGTGTGTTGTCTAACTGATGATTTTTCATTGAGTGTTCCCTCCTGAGTCTCTTCGTGATATTACGACTAGAGGATTGGGGGCATGTGGATATTTTCTTTGATTTCTGCCTATGGATATCACTTTAATGATTCTAGGTGTCTCTTGCTTTGATTCCTTAGACACCAGGGAGATTTAGAGCTATATCCTTGACTGTTACATTGTGTTTGATTACGCTAGACTGTACTCATGGTTATCTTCATTCTTATGCTTCGATACTGGTATAATATTGCAAAATTAACTTGGAAACCATGTTTAGGACATCTCAACACTTATATTTTGATGCTTATATATGTTTTCTACATTCTATCTAATATAGATCATATTCATATCTTCATAGTTGTGTTTTCACTAGTGATGGTTGTACGATCTTACAATTATACACACTAAATAGTGCACTTCTCTAAGTCATTACTTCCAAGGGAATCCATGAATGGGAAACCTTGAGAAAGTGACCTAGAGCTCCCTAGGCATGGAGTCACAAGGATGTTGATGGTGCTCTCAGCTAGAGCTATTGAAGCATGCAACCTTGCTAGTAAACCACACAATGGGAGATTCAAAGAGACAAGGGCAAGAATGACAATATCTTCAAGAATCAATGAAAATGCAATGCAACTATGCTAAGAATGAAGATGCAAGCTAAGCTATGAAAGGAAAGATGAAAGTATTACAAACCCTTGCTAATTAAGCTATGTGAGCTAATCTAAAGCATAAAGGAAACTAAGCTAGATGCCATGAAAGCTATGATGCAAGAAATGAAACTAGAATGCAAGAAATGATCTCCAAAAGCTCCAAAGTCTCCAAGAAATCCTCCAGCATAAGATTAGCATAAAAAGTTGGGATTCTAGAATGAGAAAAGAGCTCTCCTTTTAAAAGAATTGAAAATGAATGGACCATGGAGATTAAGAGGCAAAAGATTTAATCAAGGGTGGAGCTTGAAAGAGGAGCAATCTATGTGCACAAATATCCTCCAATGAGAAAATAAGAGTTGACTTTTGTGTCCATAAGAGACAAAAAGTGTTTTTCTTCTTTTTATAAAATAAGAATAATGCTTTATTTGTGCAACTTAAGATAAGAGGAAAAGTGGGGGCTTTTTATTTAATAAAAGGGGAGGAAATTCCTTTTAAATAAATAAAGACTTTAGGATAAAATGGTTAGTCTATAGAAAATAATCGAATAAATGATAAAAATAGGATTTGATCAAGGAAATTGATATAATTGAAAAATGTTGATTTTTGAAAATATTAATTCAGGAATTTGATAAATTGTTGAATGGGGGCCCAAAGTCTAGGCGACCATTTTAGGGTGCATACATTTTCCCCTCTTTGACTAATGTGAGATCGATTTGGGATCACATGTGGTCAAAGAATGGAACTGAAATGTGAGATCGATTTGGGATCACAAAATAATCCAGACATGTGTTCGATGGATGGGAACATATTAGGACAAGCATAAGCATAAACTGACAAAGATAAGCTGAAAGATAAGACCAACACCTGTATAGCTAGGTGACAATCAAGTCTCAAATAAGAGATAAGAATCTCAAGCAAAGCTGATTGATAAGCTGAATTAAAGATTAAAGCTGATAGGTACTGCCCCCTCAGAATCAGAATCGAAATCAGGTAGAGGAGAACAACAAATTGATAAACTTGATCAAGTCACTAGAAATCATAATCGAAGGTGAAAGATGATAGGATAACCAGCAAGCAGCGAAGATATACGCCAGTTTGACTAGGTTTGACTGAGAAAGATACAGGATAAAGATAAAATCAAACCTCAGAGAGATGAAGTGAATGAAAATGAATGAAAGACTAGAAGATTGAAAGAGATGGGGATGAATAAATGAAGATGCCCCAACGAAGATCAAAGGATGAGGCCTCAAATGGTTAGCCAACTGCGCAGAAGAAGGAGAAATTTGGAAATGCAATTTTGACTATCAAGATGAACTCAAATTTTGATTTCGATCTTGAAAATGGATCCAGGACGTCGAAATTAGCTAGGGGTGCAATTTTCATGAAATTCTGAGATGTCTGATAAGATTAACCCCTTGTGATGATAGGAAACGGATGTGATGTGAAAGATAAGGAGCGAAAGACATGATTGAGAAAGGGTGAAAGGTGAGCGTAGTTGACAAGTCAAGTCCATGAAAGATGAAAGGAGAGCTCTCTCCATATGCAAGCTGCAAAACTAAACTATCATGAACCTAAAAAATGCAAGCTACTATGAAAAGTGGTTTACTTGCAAGGTCACAAAGCCATTAGACTCTAATAATCATCATCGAGCTTTATTGGTAGCATCACAAGATCATACAATACACTCTAGTATAACTATGTGAATCTAAATATGATCTATATCAGATAGATATGTGGGAATCCCACCTAGGCATCAAAGACATATAAGTCAAGATGACTAGTGCAGTGAGATTTCCTAAGTTTAATATGGCAAGATTATACTCGCATCGAGACACAAGGAAAGTCAAGATGACTATAAGTATGCACCTGCAAAAATAGTCAAGGATAATACCTTGTAGATCCCATTGTCAAGTGGAACAAGCATAGATGCTAATGATAGTTAGGACCAACAAAATATACCCATAAGCAGAAAAAGCAATAAAACATATCCTCATGCCCCTAGTCTTCTAGCTCACCATCATCGAAAACTATTAGGGAGAGAACACTCATCAAAGAAATCATCATAGACAACACACAAAGAAATAAAGTCAATCAAGTCTCGGAAAGTCGAGTGTTTAAGTGTGTGTGTGTAGGTCATAGAGTCAAACTTTGAGTATCACATCTGCCAGTGAGAAAATATCATATCATGCTAGACTGCGGGTAAGATATTCGATAAGTGTTGAAAAACACTTGACACTAGGATAGTGCTGAAAAAAATAGTTGGGGAGGTGCTGAAAAACACCTTTTGCAAGATGTCCTAAAGACCAATGCATCCTAGAGACCAAAGCTAGCACAGTGATGTCCCCTAGACAAAGACAAAGACCAATTCCAAACCAAGGCAACAAGGTCAAGGCATGATGGAGAAAGGCTAAGTGTCGAGGATGCATGCTAAGAAACAAGGGTGCAAAGGCCTCAAGTAGCACTTGTTTCCAAGTTTTCACCACTTGGAGATTTTTTATTTTTTTTATTTTTTTGTATTTTTGCTACCAAGGCACCTGTTTCCAGATTTTCACTAAGGCACTTTTTCTATTTTTTTAAATTTTTTTAATTTTTTTGTGTTTTTTCAGGACTTTATATGCTTTTTAGGATTTTTTTAGCATCATATATGAATTTTTTTGAAATTTTTTCAGGATCAATAAATATGTACAAAGGATGCCCCCAGACATAATGAGCATCAAACTCCCAAGCAAGATCACATCGTGTAGTCCCAATTTCTAGCAAGGTGGAGAACAAGATGGATTAGCAAGCTGGTGGAAGAGATGGAAGACAAGAGAATGAAGGAGAATGAAGGGAAGAAATCCTTAAGGGTGAACTCCTCAAGAGTACCCAAGTTAGGGAAAAATTGTCATGTAAAGCACATTTGGACAAGCAATGAAAGGCCAGCATAGGATAAGTCACAAAAGCGTAATGCAAAAGAAGGAAATGATGCAGTCCAAAGGAGTAGACATGTCAAGAGACTTCATAGCATCGTGTTTTACTCTTTTTTATTAGATCAAGACCAAGGGGAAAAGGATAGCGAAAGGCTAGAATGAATGGAAGAAAATAAATATGAAGGCTAAACATGAATGGAATGAAAGCAAGATCATCATAAGATAGCTCACAAGATAGCCAAATGTTTGTGTATAGGTCAACATTGTCAAGATCAAAGAGAGAAGACAGAATGGATGAAATATGTAGAAGAACTACGCATGATGCCTGATTGTCAGGTTTTCATCACGGTACTTATCCAAGGCACCACAAGGGAGTGGTTTTCACCATAGGATGAATTTATTTCTCTTTACTTTTGCTACCAAGGCGCCTGTTTCCAAGTTTCCACCAAAGCACAAGGCACATTTTAATTTTTTTAATTTTTTAATTTTTTTTTGTTTTCTTTTTGAATTTTTTAATTTTTTTGAATTCTTTTATTTTATTTTACTTTTATTTTTTGGAAGGCAAGCTTTTTAGATAATGCTCCTTGAAAGGATATACCATGATATGCCAAGGATTCAAAATGATATGCTCAAAGATGTTGATAGGGAAAGGAAGATGGAAGAGAAAAATAGAGGATAAGGTTTTATGTAAAGCGAGTGAGGTTGGAAGATAGGAGGAATAAGCAAATGAGGAAAAAGGATAGAAGGTAGAAGGATAATGAATGGAATGATTGTGAAAGGGTAGATGGAAAGGAAGGCAAGATCAACATCAACACACACCTTGAAGGGTGGTGAGAGGATGGAGGAAATGTGAATGAAGGAATACGTGAGGGAATATAGTGAATGAATAGTAGAGGTTGCGGTTTAGGCACATGGAATGGAAGAATGTTTTTGGAAGAAGATAAAGTGGAAGCCTTTGGAAGCTTGAATGTCAACTTCACTTGTTGTTCAACATTAGACTCTTTCAAGAGAGACTTTTGAATCCATATAGTTGTAGGCTTTTCATTTATTTTTGATGATTTAGAGAGAATATCTTCAATGATGGATTTTGGAACCCATACTTGTCTTGTAGTTTTCTTCTTAGATATCTCTTTTGACTTTATGCTTCCATGTCGATTAGAGGAGACATGGTGATCTTCTTTTTTTGATGGATTCTTGTATTGCTTCTTTTTCTTGTATTGAACATTCAAGTTACTTCCAAAAGACTTGGGACTTGTGGAAGAAGAAGGAGGATATGACTGGTTTAGATGGGTGGGTGGATGAAAAGGATTCAAGGGTATGCATCTATGTTGATCTTGAGGAAACATAGGAGATGGAGGAATGCAAGGACCCAAGATAAATGAATTAGGAGAGTTAGGAGGGGAAAGTTAAGGGACATAAGGGCCCAAGATGGAAGGAAGATGTGAAGCTCTTAATATTGGTGGAGGAGGTCCAAGGATGGACATGGAAGATATGAAAGGATAATCAATAAGTTCATCATCATTTATATGAAAACCAAGGACAAAAGCATCTCTAGAGTGAACATTAGAATTTGCAATAGGATCATGAACATCTTGAATAGGAGCAACTTCTTCGATAGGATTGTTCAGAGCTTACAAAGACATAGGAAGAGTAGAAAGTGGAAGCGAACATGGAGTGGTAGAACAAGAAGATGGAAGACTTTGATCTTGAAAAGGAGCTTTGGATAGCATAAGCATACAATTTTTCTTTTGATTTTCAATAGGCTTAACATTGGAAGTAATAACCTTAATGAAAGTATCATTTTTGGAAAGTGCAAGTGTAGTAAGGTTATTTTGATTGTCAATAAGCTCAATGATGTAAGTCATAGCTTGCTCTTGCTTAGGGAAAGACTTAAGACATGGTGGAATGAATGAGGAAGGGTGTAGAGGATCAAAAGGACCATGAAACGGATAAGAGACATCATGAAAAGAATTGGATGACATGGAGGGTTCTTGATCTTGATCTTTCTTTATGTTCTTTTCTTTATTTTTAGAGTCCCCTTGACATGGAGCCACTTCTAAGGATAAGGAAGCATGTTGGAATTGTATGGAAGACTCTGGAAGAGATAGTGAGGAATTAGCTGAAGTAGGCATTGTAGCGTATAAAGGATTAGGCTCATTAGGTGTAGCTTTATTGAAAGTATTTGTAGCCAAGTGAAGGTTAGCTTGAGTTTCTTTAAGAGGTAGCCCTTGAGGATAACTATAGGGAACTACATGAAAAGCATCAGGACCTTTGTTGGACGAAGGATTTGTGAAAGATTTGGAGACTTGGAAGCTTTAGGAAATGTATGGGATGGAAGGGAACCATCACAAGACAAAGGTACATCATCAACATAATCTTGCTTGAGAGGGTAATCTTTGTTTTCAGCAAGAGAGTCCTTAGAGGAAGGATTCTTATAGTATTTACACTTCATATCTGTGCGGTACATTTTATATTCCTCAATAGAAGTGGATGTATCATCTAGGTATTTGTTCACAAAAATCATCAAAATATCTTTCAAAATTAGAATCATATGAGTCACCATCACGATCTATCCAATGTGACGACCCATTTCCAGTAAGCACGAGCACATGATGAGGAGGACCCTTAGGAATAGAGGTGTCATAGGTATCACTACATTGTCCATCATCATAGTCATCATAGTCATCAAAGACGGGTGTGTCACTCTTCATGGAAGAGGTATCACAAGGGCTATCATATTGCTCATCATGGTATGTCTTGAGATGAGGAATAAGACTCTTGGGAGAAGTAGAAGAGGAATGAGATTGTGAAGAAGAGGAAAGTGAAGACCTAGTGGAGGAAGAAGACTTGAATGATGAGGAATGTGAATAATGTCTAGAAGAGTCATGGTAAGATTTGGAAGATGAGGAAGAATGAGAAGACTTAGATGATGAAGAATGTTTGGAAGAGGGAGGTCGTGACATGATCATGTCTATGATCCTAGCAAAGGCGTCTGATTCAATCATCTTTTGTTTTATTTTTGCTTTAAGTTTTTCACCCATGAGATATCCAGAAGGACTATTGGAGGAATAAAATTCTTTGAATTGAGCAATGAGTTCGAGATCATCCATTCTCAAGAGAGGTTCCATAACAAGGTAGTTGAAATTCATGGTTGTAGAAGAGAAGGAATCAAGCATTGAAGAAATGAATAGAAGAGATGAAATAGAAGAAGGTAGACTAGATAATAAGAGGAAAAGAATCAAGAAGACATGAAGAATTTAGGAAGAATCATGAAGAAAGAAGAGAAAGGATGAAAATGGAAGACTGGGAAGACATGGAAGAAGCGGAAGAAAGAAGACTAAGTCATTTTTTTCAATTTGATACAATTGAAATTGATTTGGATATTGAGCAACATGTCACAGCACCTAAGATCTAAGATCTGGACTGGCCAAGGAAGACTGGAAGTGACACAAATCAACTTCAAATTGCAAGCAGCAATGAGACAACAAAAGGACTCTATGTGATAGTTTCCAGGCTAACAGAGTGATATAATTTCTCTACGGGATATTTCACATAAGATAGTGCAATAATTTCCAAGCAGCTGGTGCGACAGAATGTATAATAGGCAAGCAATACAATAGCAGCGATGAAGTATCACGTGATATTTCTCAGGAGGGTGTGCAATGGTTTTCTAGTATCATACGACTCTTAACCAGTGAACATAAAAAAACTCATTTTTGAAGGCAATTCGGTCAATGTTTCAATTTGATGGTTCAATTTTTTTACTCCAAACATAGTACTAGCAGTAATCAGACAAGTTTGCAAATACTAGGTGATCAAAGATGTCATAAAACACTTGCACAAGGGTGAAAGCAACCTTGCCAAGACAAGCAATTGTGATATCAAAGTGAAAAATCCTATGATGCTACCATGATGTTTGATGTTTGAGAACGTTTACACAAGTAGATCACAATGAGAACACTTCAAGCACTTACTAGCCTAGAAGGACAAAGGCTCAATACTTAACAACTTGGCCCACACTTGATGTCCCATTGCCTCACACAAAGTGGTTGCCCACAATAGATATTGGCTTTTTCGTGGAAGTGTCAATGACACAACCAAAGGAACACAGATGGTGAGTAATCTTGGGGTGATCCAGGTTAGTCCACTAGGATCAATCCTTGCACTAAGATGTTAAGCAAAAAAATAGGGTAGCTTCTATCTATGGTTCTTAGTAAGGGCTTCCATTCGTAATACCCCTCTTCCTCCCCAAAGGGACTCCTTACCTTGTGGCAAGTAACGGACCTCATGGCCATAAGAGTACCTTAAGCATTCTTGCTCAACGTTTTGCTTATGGTCACAATCCCACAAGTCCTCACATTAAGCGAAGACAAGTACTATGTCTACCAAGGTTTTGTGTCCTCGATAGCCTTGAGATTATAGTGGGTTGGAATAGCTCAGTATTAGCTTGTCCCCACTTGGGTCGTTCCTCTTGATTGCTCAAGAGCAGGCCTGCTAAAGGATCTAAAAGCTAAACAAAGAGTGGATGAACCTTTGAGAGTCAGGATTTATGGTTCACCACAAGGGTGAAGAGCATACTCTCCTATCTCAAAAATCTTTCCCAAACACACCAAGCAAAGGTTCAATTAGCCTTCTTGCTTTCGAAATCTAAAGATGGGTCAGGATTTCTGGTTCACCACAAGGGTGAAGAGCATAGTTTCCTACCACCCAAAGATTCTTACAACAAGATATTAAGTGCCTATGAAAAGAAACATTTAGTATATGCCGCACTTAAAAATGAAAGCAATGAACAAAAACACTTGATTGTTTTTATGCGTTGGGCAGCCCTACAAAAACAATTAGTATCCCTTTTCCATTTGGAGCTTTGACATGTGTTATTTTAAGCAAATATTTCAAGAAATGAAGGCACCTACAAGCACAACTTGTTAGCCCCACAATGGTTAGCACATCAAAAATTAGATAATCTACAAGTAAAATAGCTGATCAAATAGCAAATTTTGAAAATGAAACCAGCATGGTTGGATCAGGCTCAGAAAGAGCTTTCCAATGATATATCAAACTTCAATTTTTGATACCATATGCGAAAATTTCTCAAAAATGGGTGCCAGTTTTGTGGAGTGGCACAGATTCTGAAAACACTAAAATTTTCAAAAAAAAAAAAAATAGATATCAAAAAACTTGAAACTTGCAAGATAAAAGAGCTAAAAACAACCACTTCCACGTCTGGGCGACATTTCAGTGGCCAGAAGAATCGTACCATACTTCTCTGTATACTGGTGTGATATTTTTGTTCTAAAAAAAATAGAGAGCCAAAACAACAAGCAAAAATTGATGAAAAAATAGCGGAAATGCATGAAAAGAAGGACAAAACAAAGTTGTTCTGCCCCATGGTGGGCGTAAAAAATGTAGACACTAAATAGTGCAGTTCTCTAAGTCATTACTTCCAAGGGAATCCATGAATGGGAAACCTTGAGAAAGCAACCTAGAGCTCCCTAGGCATGGAGTAAGGATGTCGATGGTGCTCTCAGCTAGAGCTATTGAAGCATGCAACCTTGCTAGTAAACCACACAATGGGAGATTCAAAGAGACAAGGGCAAGAATGACAATATCTTCAAGAATCAATGAAAATGCAATGCAACTATGCTAAGAATGAAGATGCAAGCTAAGCTATGAAAGGAAAGATGAAAGTATTACAAACCCTTGCTAATTAAGCTATGTGAGCTAATCTAAAGCATAAAGGAAACTAAGCTAGATGTCATGAAAGCTATGATGCAAGAAATGAAACTAGAATGCAAGAAATGATCTCCAAAAGCTCCAAAGTCTCCAAGAAATCCTCCAACATAAGATTAGCATAAAAAGTTGGGATTTTAGAATGAGAAAAGAGCTTTCCTTTTAAAGGGATTGAAAAGGAATGGACCATGAAGATTAAGAGGCAAAATATTTAATCAAGGGTGGAGCTTGAAAGATGAGTAATCCATGTGCACAAATATCTTCTAATGAGAAAATAAGAGTTGACTTTTGTGTCCATATGAGACAAAAAGTGTTTTTCTTCTTTTTATAAAATAAGAATAATGCTTTATTTGTGCAACTTAGGATAAGAGGAAAAGTGGGGGCTTTTTATTTAATAAAAGGGGAGGAAATTCCTTTTAAATAAATAAAGACTTTAGGATAAAATGGTTAGCCCATAGAAAATAATCGAATAAATGATAAAAATAGGATTTGATCAAGGAAATTGATATAATTGAAAAATGCTGATTTTTGAAAATATTGAATCGAAGATTTGATAAATTGTTGAATGGGGGCCCAAAGTCTAGGCAACCATTTTAGGATGCATACAACAATGTCCCTTAATAAGGCTCGATGATAAAAACAAGGCCCTATTAACCCTTGCAAACTGCACTTTGCATTTTCATGATAGCTTGCATTTTCTAGGTTCATTCTTAGTTGCATTCAAGTTTGGAGAGAGTCTCCTTTATCATTATTGGACAAATCAAGCATCTGTACTCGATTACGTATCTCCTTTTCTTCTATCTCGATCATGTCTTTTTCATCTCTTCGATCCTTTTCTCTTTCACTCTTTCCTATCATCACAAGGGGTTAATCATATCATCATATCTAATCTACTCGAAGGATCACATTTCAAATCATGAGATTCATAACATATATATCAGAGTATAAAGAATCTACAACTACAAGAGCATTACATTGCAAGTAATAAAGTAAAAGACACAAGTACATAATCAACATCATATGATACAAGTGCAGACAATAAAGATACATCCATAAGCATCAAGAAAATGAGACAAGTATATAACACAATGAAAAAATATGGTATCTCATATATATAAAAAATGGATCATGTTTGAGTACAATAAATGAGATCAAAATCTCGAGTCAAAATGACAGATGGGAAGCCCTAATACAAAACTATGACTGGCTTCCTCCCTCCTACATAGGTAGAGCAAGAGGAGGAGCTTGGGCCCTGTCTAGTGCTCGTATGAACCCTCTGATCTTTTTGCACTTTAAGAATAGTGTGGAACCCTTTGGCCTATAGGAACTACAAAAATGTAAGCAACATAGTAATAGGTCATTCTGGCCCCATGTTGTTGTGCCTACTATCTCACTTGGTCTCACTCCTTTCTAAGCTCCTGTATCCGGGCACTATCATCAACCTATTGTTGATCCCTCATGACAATAATAATATGTGTCTATTGTAATGTTGCCTCTAGTGTTATCACTCTTTGTGCAAGCCCATCATTGGAAGGTGACCTTTGCTCTGGTTGTGCTGCATGTCTCTCCTCTATCCTTCTCCCATGTGGTCTCCTAACTAGGCACTCCTCAAGCTCATCAATATCTATAGCATCTTCCATCCCTCATGACCTAGATATGGTAGGTCGACTGCTGGAAAAAATACTACTCCTAGACCCTCCAACACCTCATCCTCTCCTCCCTCCTCCTCCTCCTCCATCACCACCCTCATCACCTCTATCTATGCCGCCTCTAAATCTCAAATCTATCAGTGCCAAAAATCTAGGGAAGGGGTGATCTCAAATCCATCTCCTATACTTAGAAGTAGTCCCTGCATTCGTCACCCTCAACAGTAGGTCGGGCACTATCCTCTATAGTTGTTGTGTCTCTTGTAAACAAATTTCATATCCCAGCATGGTATGGTGTATGGTGTATCTCCTATATGGGTTTGCTGAATAAACCTTGGATACCTAAAAATGTAGGGCCACCCTCTCTATCTAGGTTGTACCTTGGGGAAGATCACAAAAATACGCTCCCATGCCCACACCTGTACCACAATGGCCCCTGTCAACCAACTCTTCCCCTCCCTACAATATCGTGAAGCTCATGATACATGTCTACCAGGAGAGAGGGTCCTCATCCTAGCCTTCGAGGTCAAGATAATAAGTCCATAACAAGTCTTCCCCAGCCACACTAGAAGCCTCTCTGACTCCTTTCAGTACCTAGGATGTGGCTAATCAAAGAAAAAAGAATGCATTGCATAGGGTACTCATCACCGTAATTATCCATCATGTGCTCCCAAAGGATAACATGGTCCAAAATGGTGAAATCTGCAAATATGGTCAACATAGCCATGATCCCATTAGTAGGAGATTGATCAAAATATATCTGCAAGATTAAATTTCAGTATCAGTATCAAGATCAGTGACAATGAAGCATAACATATGATTTAATCAAGAACTTACAATCATCAAAGAATACTTACCACTTCTCCATGCCAGGGGATGCACATAATATGGTACACGTCCTCGAGTGTCACTGTCACCTCTCTAGTAGGAAAATGGAATGTATTATGCTCTGAATGAAACTACTCAGCAAGTGTCATCAACAACCCATAGTTTGCCTAAATATGGGGCATCTATAGCAGCTCTCTGAGTCCCATGGACTATAGAGTACCCCTCTCATCAGTAGATAATCGACGCACAAGGTGAAGACCCACTGGGTGAGGAGCCCTAATGGCTAAGTGTGAAAATTGATGTTGCATCAAAAATAAAAGCAAAAATGCATCAGAATACATCACAGATATGTCAGAAAGTGACTAAAAGCATCAACAACATATCTAAGCGCTTCCAGTCTAGTCACCAAGTAGCCAGGAACTAAGAACAAGAAAAATGACATTTCACAAATCAGATTTATTTTGTACGACATTTCCTAACATAGTGGTGTGACATTTCAAAATGATGCAACATTTCACACCATATCGTACGACTAATGGGTCCTTTTGGTTCGATACTTCATAAAAAAGCCATTACGACACTTCAACTTTGTGTGAAATATCGTACAAGATTTTTCAGTAAATTCATGTGATAATCCATAATTTCATATGAAACAATTCAAAAAACTACCAAAAATGTGATAAAATAATAATAAATGCACCAAAATGGGAAAAAATTTTGATGACTTACCACCTATGGGTACCCCCAAGGCTGGTTATGCACCGGCTGAGCTCAAATCTATGTTGCTCAACTGGAACTCATCCATCTGCCATCGAGAAGCTCTAACTCACTCTGGATTCACTAAAAGACAAAAGCAGAAATGATTTGAAAATGACCCCTTGGGCCCCTTATATAACATTTTGACCTAATTTTTCAAAGTCTTGTATTTTTGCAAAAAATGCACCCCTACCTAATTTCGACGTCCTGGATCCATTTTCAGGATCAAAATTGAAATCCAACTTCATCTTGACTATCAAAATTGTGTTTTAAATTTATTTTTTCCCTCCTATGCATAGTTGACTGACCCTTTTGAGGCTAATCTCTTTGATCTTTTGAGGCAATCATCATTTTCTCTCTCTTCCATCCTCATTTCATCATCCCTTCTAATTTTGACCTAACATTACTGTTATATCTTCTCAGTCAACCTTATTCAAATTGGGGCAAATTCTCATCACTGGTAGTCCAACTTGGTCTTATGTACTTAATTGATCATCTTAAACCTTACCTTATCTTGATTTGATCAAATCTATCTCATTTTTGCATCTCCTCTACCTTATTTTGATTTCAATCCCGAGGGGGCAGGAATAATCTATCATCTATCTCTTAAAACTATAATCTTACCTATCTTCGCTAGTTCTCATTTGATCAGGTTTGGGAATAGCTACTTTTTTGTGCTTCATTCAATCAAGTTTAAAGTCAGATCTATCTTATCAACCTTTACTACTTCTTGTTCGATCAGGTTCAGAATTAGTTGTCTCTTTGTGCTTCGTTCAATCAAGTTCGAAGTGAGATCTCTATCAGTTATCTTATATATTCTTTAACTCAATGTCTTTCCATATCACTCACACATTAGTCAAAGAGGGGCAAATGTAATCACCCAAAAATGGTCTAGTAAACCTTGAGCTCCACTCTAACATTAAACATTAAAAATACTAGACTTTATCTTATGCCTAATCAATCTTATCTCTTGGTCAAAGCATCATTCTATCATTTATTTGATGATATCCTAAAGTTTGACCACTTTATCCTAAGTTTTATTTGATTAAAATACCATGTCCCCTTTTAATTAAATAAAATCCACTTTATCCTATGTGTGCACATGAAAAAGGAATTTCCTAATTTAAAAAGAAAAGAAAAAGGTTTTTTGTCTTCACATGAGTGGAATCTATTTTGCCTTTTAATCCTCACCACTCATTTCTACCTAACCATTCTCATCCATTTGATTTTGCCTCTTGAGAATCTTGTGCCTTACAGTCAAAATAGGGATTATTCTCCACCCTCGGATTTTTCCTCTTAATCTTGACCATCCACTCATTTCTAAATTCTTTAAAAGGACGCTCTCTCCTCACTCTTGCATTGCTAACCTTAGATCTTAGACTTATCATATCATTTTGTTTACTTGCATTCTTAAGAGCATTTTAGTTTACTTTCATTCTATCTTAGCATTTCCTTATTGCATTTAACTTAAATCACATAGATTAACTAGGAGGTATTGTAATCTTGTTAGATTAGCTTTGTTTTCTTGTTCTTGCATTTGCATTCTAGCTTAGATTTTGCATTTCATTTAGATCTCTCCTTCTTGCACCTTCACTTTGAATCTTGTATTCTATGGTGCACCTTGTGAAGGTTTCTTATTGAGGTTCATTTGAGAACCACTATCCATAATGCTTACATTCTTGCATGTCATAGATAGGAAGTTATAAGATGTCTCTTGGGATATCCTCTTCTATGGATTCTCTCAAGAATAAGGGTTTATAGAAGTGTGCCACCTTTTGATCACACATGTCCAAACCAAAGTTCATAAGATGTTTTACCATTACCTTGTCTAATTTGAACTCTATTCATTGTGTAAACTACGGTGTTCACTACTTCTCTCCAAAAGATATGTGATCTACATTACCTTCAAGCATCATATCTTTAGCTACCTCATTGATTGATTTGTTCCTTCTTTCTGCTATACCATTCCATTGTGGTGTCATAGGTGCTAAAATTTGTCTCTTAATTCCATTTTTTTCACAAAAGATATTAAACTCATTCGAAGTAAACTCTCCTCCTCTATCAAATCTCAAACATTTAATCTTTAAGCCAGATTCATTTTCAACTCTATTCTTCAATAACTGAAACTTCTCAAAGGCTTCAAATTTTTCTTTAAGAAATGTAACCCACATCATTCTTGTAAAATTATCAATAAAAATCATGAAATACCTTTCACCATAAAATCCTTTTGTTCTTGTAGGTCCACACAAGTCTGTGTGCACAATCTCCAACTTGACTAATGTTGTCAACATTTTGCTCGGAAATGAATTCTTCCTCTATTTAGCCATAACACATTCCTTGTAAAAAATGTTAATAGACTTCACAATCTTAGGCAAGTCTCTAACTGCATTTGATGAGCTGATGTTCATAATGTTATCAAAGTTGATATGAAAAAATCTCTTATGCCATAGCCAACTGTCATCCACTTTAACAATCAAACATGTCATTTCAGTAGGACACAACTGAAATACATTACCTTTTGTCTTTATACCTATAGCAATTATTTTGTCATCACTTTCTTTAATAACACAAGTCTTCTCCATGAAATATAATATGTATTCTTTGTCCATAAGTTTTCCAACACTCAAAAGATTATGTTTCAATCCATCAACAAAGTAGACATCTTCAATGTTAGTTTTTCTATCAAGTGTAATAGATCCTTTTCCCTTAATCTGACATGGTGCATTATTTCCAACTCTAACTATTCCTCCATAATATCTAGCAAGTTCAAAAAATTTATCCACATCTCCAGTCATATGATGAGAACATCCACTGTCAATAATCCCATCAGACTTTTTCTATTCCACATGTGAAACTAAAGATTTTTCTTCTCTTCTTCTTCATCAAAATTTTCATTTGTAATAGAAAAAAACCCTATATCATCTTCATTTTCATCATCACTTTCTAAAAATTTTACATCTGTAAATGCAATTTCTCCTTCTTCATCAACATAACAACAATTTTTAGTCTTAGGTTTATAAGGTTTTCTATATCTGATCTTATTTTCTCTCTTAGGACATTTAGATGAAAAATGACCTAATTCTTTGCATGTCAAACAAGCAAAATCTTTCTTACCTTTAGGTTCTCTCCTTGCAATCAGTGTCATTGCATCATCAAACTTTCTTTCTTCTTCTTGTTTAGTTTCCCAATCTCTAGCATAATCTCCACTGGTACTTGCACTTCTTGTCAGCATAGGTTTGTCTTTTTGTATGCTAAAAGTTGTTTCCACTGTAGGTGTTCCTTCTTTTTGTTTCAGCCATTTCTCATGTGCCTACAACTTTCCAAGTAGCAATTATTTTGTAAAATCAATTGTAATCATTTCTTCAATAATCTATGCTTTGCATTTAAAGGCTGGTGGTAGAGATTTCACTATCTTCCATATGACTTCATTATCTGATTTTCTTCCACCACAACTCTTAATTCCTGCAACAATCTCAATAATTCTGCTAAAGTAACCTCTTATAGTTTCATCTTCCTGCATCTTAGCACTTTCAAACATACTAATATAATTCTGCAATTTAGCTTTCTTCAAAGTTTCATCTCCTTCAAAAATATTTTCCAATTTAGTCCAAATCTCAATAGCAAGTCTTAGATCTTTTACCTCAGTATATTCTGTATCTGGAAGAGCTAATAAAATAGCCTCTCTAGAAAGCATATTGTACATGTATTGGTTATTTTCCTCATCTGTACATGAATCAAGTTTGTCTTCTTCTACAACAGTCTTCTTCATCTTGATAGCCAGTCAATAATCAATTCTCATGCATAACAAATGTGTCTTCATTCTTTCTTTCCAATAGTCAAAATTTACTCCATCAAACTTTAGACTTTCTTTCCTAAAAAATGTAGTAGCCAGGGATCTCCTTAAGCTGATAAACTTTTCTTTCAAGTACCTGATGCTCTGATACCAATTGTTAGAAAGAAAAGTCCACCAACACAAGTGAAGGGGGGGGGGGGGGGGGGGGGGGGGGCAGGTGAATAAGTTGTGAGCTTAATTAACTTAAATTCAACTCTATCAAATCTTAAGCTTGTAATCAATAACAACAATAACCACAAGATAATAAACATACACAATAACACCAAATTTGTTAACTAGGGAAACTCTTGATCAGAGGGAAAACCTCGGTGGGAATGATGCCCACAAGATGATGTACTAATATAAAATTTCCTTGTGAAAGGTTAAACCTTGTTAGAAGTCTATTACAATACAATCAGTACATATGAGTCCTTGTTAGGAGGCTTTGGATCCTTGCTAAAAGATCCCAAGCCTGTGAGGAGTTGATTGAGAAACACAACAAAGACAACTGAACCCACTATCCAAATTGCTTCAAGATTGTCCTCACTAAAAAAACTTCAGGATAACACATCCAAGGGTGAACTAACTAAAAAAACAACTCTCTTTTCCTGTACAGTTCATTTGAAGTCCTCAACAAACTAACAACATCATCTTCTACTCTGATCATAAAGATTTTGCATTCAAATCTTGCACAATATTTCATGACTGCATGATATCCTTATGATACCCTTAAACTTCATTTCCTTTATACCAACTGCTAATGAGTATTGAGTCGGCCAAAAGGATTTCTCAATTTATATTTAATGATATGGGACATCAATAATAATTTACAATACACATTACATTACATCTAAACACTTCTATAGGATTATTAATCTGTAGTCAGCTCACAATGAAGTAACATGCTTCACATTGTCCACAAGTTTTCACAGAATGAAAAGTAGATTTTTTCATGTTAATCCAAGCATCCTGAATATCTCATCAAAAACATATCAACCTCATTACACTAGCTTCAACCTTGCCAAAATAATAAATCTCAAATAATTGTCACCAATTCTTGGTAACTCTCATTGTGAACAGTCTTTAGTAAACTTCACATAACTCAAACATATCTGCATAACTTTTTTAGCACTTACAACCACATCATCAGAACATGTTCCTAAATTCAAATATATCTTCACAAAACTCAATTCATCAACATAAAACCTCACGAAACAATATTGTGTTTGTAACTCTGTTAATTATGTCCAAAGAGCATATATGTTGACATCAATGACAAACCCAGTCATGAATGTAACATATAAGAACTCAATCATCTTTGATCAACATCCAATCTGCCCTACTAAAAACATTCATAAACATTCATGCTAATATTGTTGTTTAAAGGAATTCAGTTATGTATACCGAGAGGATCGATGAGAACTAATTTGATAAAGGAGAAGCATAGTAGTGGTTTAGCTAGACACTTTGGCATTGATAAGACATTGATTTTTCTTAAAGAAATGTATTTTTGGCCACATTTGTATAAGGATGCTCAAAAATTTGTGAAGATTTGTGGAGTTTATCAAGTTGCAAAAGGATTAAGTCATAATACTGGATTGTATACACTGATTTATGTTCCTGAGAAACCTTGGAGCAATATCAACATGGATTTTTTTCTTGGCTTACTGAGGACAACAAGAGGTAATGATTCCACATTTGTTGTTATGGAAAGATTTTCCAAGATGGAACATTTCATACCATGTAGGAAAACATCAAATGCAGTGCATATAGATGATCTTTTCTTCAAAGAGATTGTCAAATTGCATGGATTACTAAGGAGTATCATCTCTGGCTGAGACAGTAAATTTGTTGGCTATTTTTGGAAGATTCTATGGAATACATTGGACACCGAGTTGAAGTATAGTTCTACATTTCATCCACAGACTGATGGACAAACATTTCTTGTAAATATATGTTTGGGTAACCTATTGACATGCTTAGTTGGAGACAAACTGAGTAATTGAGATTTAATGTTAGCACAAGCAGAGTTTGCATACAATAATTCAGTGAGTAGGAGTATTGGCAAGACACATTTTAAAATTGTTACTGGCATACAACCGAGAGGTATATCAGACTTGAAAGATATTGTTGGAGAAGAGAAGAGGAGTGTTGAAGGGGAAGAATTTTCTAAATTTATGAAGTCATTACATGCGGAAGTGAAACATAAGTTGGAATAGAGTAATCAGAAATACAAGGATAGTGTAGATAGGTCAAGAAGACATAAGATTTTTTATGTTGGTGATGAGGTAATGGTATATTTGAAGAAAGGAAGGTTTCTTGTTGGAACATATAGTAAGATGAAGATGAAGAAATTTGGTCCCTGCAAGGTACTGAGGAAGTTTGACAGTGGAAATGCTTATGAAGTAGACTTACCTGATGACATGGACATATCACCAATATTCAACATTGCATATTTGTATGAGTATCATGAGCCTGATGAAGAAGTGGCAGTACCAAGTGTTATCCTAAGAAGCAGATAGAAAAAGTTGAACAGATTTTGGAGCAAAGTGTTGGCAGAAGCACAAGAGGAAAGGATTGCATGGAATACTTGGTAAAGTGGAAGAACAAACCAATTGAAGACTCTTCATGGATTTCCCAATCCGAGTTGGATTCATCTCAGGTTGTACCTCACTCATGATTCGAAGAATCATTTATTTTCAACCCCAAGTGTTTGATGCAGGAGCATCTTGGGTTTATGGAAATCTTGTATCTCGGTAGCTTGTTAGATGTGCTCGGTAACTGCTTTAGAGTTCTTAGTGGAGTGTTCTTGTTTTATTCACTGAAAATCTTGATTACCTGTCTCTACTCAGTGGTGCCTTTCACTAAGTGGCTTTGTTGTGTTCTATTATGCTTAGTGGCGTTCTTCAGCGAGTGGGTTCGGTGTGTTCAGTGTTACTCGATAGCCTTGTTCACCGACGCGTTTATTTTGATTATTTTGGCTGGCCGACTTGTGTATTTAATTTTAGTCATGATCTTAATGTTGGGATCGCTCATTGAGAAACATGTGGACCTAAATATGGGTCATTTCTTTCTCCAATGTTGGATCTTTAGGATTCTTTGGGCCGGCCTATTCAGTAGCCTTGAGTATAAATGTAATAGTTTGTTCTAGATCTAGGTAGCTAAGTGGAGTTAGAAGAAATATAGGAAGTTGGAGATCGTGAATCTCGCATGCATTAGGATTGTTCTATGTTGTAATTGATTTCTATTGTATTGGTTGTAACCAGGAAGGCCTCACAGTTTGGCATGTATCAAGTTTGAATGAATAAATGAAAATGATCTTCTTCCTTTCTCTCCTTTTCTGTGTTATTACTTCTGTGTTGTGATTCTGCAAGGTGGTCTGGTAGTTGGGTGAGTCTTTGGTCCCATTTATTTCCCTCTCCTTGTGTTGGTATTTATCGACCTTAGCACAAATATGAAAGTTAAGAATCAATACAACCAAGAAAGGAATACATGTATTCACTTAACAAGATTAATTCACTAAGATTAACATAATCATATAGTGTTGCAAATAATAAAATACGTCCAAATAAATAAGGCAGAAAGACTACACAAGCTTATTTGGGTCAAAAGTAGATAAAACAACAGTAGTTTCTATTGAATAAAGGAAATATATTTACAGAAGAGAACTTTGTAAAAGAACTAGTAAAAGAGATCATAGGAGAATGTACAAACTTTTCCTTTATAGAGTTAAGGCATAACCCAGATTGCTCATGAAGTTCAAACCCTGACCAGGGTTGAGATATAGAAGAACACACCAAAAGAAATTTGATCTCTGCAAGTTGATCTCATAAGTGACAAGAAGAGGCCACAATGAATGCCCTTGCAACCACAAGAAGTGACCTTTGCACTAGAAGCAACCCCTATAATAACTATGTATCCCAAAAGTCTTCGTTCTTGTACTTTGTTGCCATATGGGATATGATCTCTAAGCATCTGCAATCATAATGACCATGAAACAGTTGGAAAAATAAGATCAAGACCAACTGGTATTAATGATGTCATTGAATAGGTCGACAATTGTGGACAAGTCGCTGAAAGTAATTGAAATGTTAATGCTCTAGCCCTTCTGTTTGGTATTCATTGAAAAACTCCCCCAATTAGCCTATGTGTTCCTTGGCACCCAAAATGACCATCCACAATAAGACAAGTGGCTCATAGGCCCACCATTCCTCGACCACCTTCATCATTGTTTCACTAAGCACCAAATATCATTGTGTGAAATGGCAAAAATCATCATTTTCCAAGGCCTCTTTTCGCTTCTCATAAAATTTCTATTTTGCAACATTCATTTTTTCCTTCTGCCAAATGGTGAAATCACTATTTCGCAAGATTCCAAATCACCTCCTGCAAAATGGCAAAAATTGCTCTTTCACAGGACATCACTCTACCCTTTGCAATTTGGTAAAAAAATTGTCCTATGGACTACAATATTCATTTCGTTGAAGCTTGAGCCAATGACCCAAAGGATGACTGTTTTGGCAAGACCCAAAGATGTCTTGGTGAAACGCAAACCCAGATCGTTGTGTCATGCCCAAAATTAGGGCAAAAATACACCATTTTTTTTAAAAACACAAAAGTCAACTAAGGATAGCAATATAAGGTGAACTAACATGAACGTCACATTGAACAACACAAATTTACACTCAAGAGGTATCATGACAAACACTAGCTTGTCAACGTCCCTTGTTTGAAAACTACGTTAGATGACTAGAGAACCTATTTAGGCCTCTAAATTAACCTAACAAGGTCAAGTTAAAGTCGTTTAAATAAAATAAGTGTTGAGAGATTAAATTAATTATCTTATATGACATAGGGTCAAAAGCCGAGTTAACATACCCATAAGGGTTTAATCAATAATCAAATAAACATAATGTGGTTACAACCATAAAGGGATCCTAAGCAAGTACTAGGTTACACGATTTAGGGTAAGATTGCAAAGATAGATCAAATTAATAAATTAGGGTCTTAATTAACCCTAAGCAACCACCTTGGGTAACAATTTTAAACCCACTTTAATAATAAAGTTCTAATAGTTTAATTAAAATAATACTCTTTTTTTAAATATAATTTTTTTCTTAGTTAATTTAATTAATTAATTTAAAAGATTAAAATAATCATCATAAATAATTAATTATAAAATATAAATTTTGGCTAAGGGGAAAAAGAGAAATCCTAAGTCCCAATCTAGGACAAATAAATTATTCCCTCTAGAATATTCCAATATTAAAACCATTAAAATAATACTTGAAACTTTATTAAATAAATCCATAAACATTATACATCATTAAATTTCCCTTCTTAGATTAACTATTTAAATTTAGTTTCAAAATGTTCAAATTTTAGATTTACCTTAAATGTATTAAATCTCAAATTTAATAATTTCATTCACAATTAAAATAAACACATTTAGCTAAATAATATATTATTATATTCCTCACAATTAAAAATAAGTAACAAGTTTCTAGAATTCAATGAAACAAAATAATAAATAAAATATTCAATTAATAAGGCAACTCACAAAAGTCAACACAACAAAAAATAATAATAAATTGGAATTCAAATTTTCAACAACTCTAAAAGAAACAATTTAAAATATCAAAGTCTCAAAAAGCGAGCCCTAACCCTAATTCGAAATCAGGGTTTGGCTAAAACAAAAAAATTACTTTCAAACCCTAATCTCTCATTTTGTGAGTGCAAGTCTGCTTGGAAAGAAGAATGGAAGAACCAAAAAGATATACACATGAGTATACATGTGTGTATATACACACCAAGGGTGTACACACATATATACTTCTATATATATGCACAAGGCCGCATGATGAAGACAAAAAAAATAGAGAACAAACACAACAACAACAATAAGAGGGTATTCAATAATCTTCTTCCCCCTCTTCTTATTTCTCAGCATTTGCTTGCAGACTTCCTCTCTGCAACCGCAGTGATTGAATATTTTATTCAATCTTTATATTATAGATTTGGCAACTGTAGCTGGGCCGACCACGGCCTCAAGGGTCTGCGACGACTACCAGCTCACGACCCTGCCACCCGCGTCCCATTGAAGGGCGGGCGCTGCCTTCAACCGCAAACCCCCCAAAGCAAAAAAATTTATTAACTTAAAAAAAAAATCTTATGTTAATGTTAAATTTGTCAACATATATATGCAGCACGTATATAAAAAAGATAATGTATATACATAATTAGAGATATATATACATTATATATATGCAACACGTATATAAAAAAGGATAATGTATATACACAATTAGAGATATATATACATTATATATATATATATATATATATATATATATATATATATATATATATATATATATATATATATATATATATATATATATATAATGTATATACATTATATATATGCAGCACGTATATAAAAAAGGATAATGTATATACACAATTTTATATATATATATATATATATATATATATATATTCTTCTTTTTTTAAATGAAAATTTACAAGCAAACAAAATGAATCTTTTTCCATTTTTGCAAAGGTAAAGAAGAATAAACAACCACCTTATTTTGTTTCTATGAAAGTAATAAAATCTTTTTTCTTTCCTAACTATAGTATGTACACATGCTTTTTCCATTTAGTTTTAAAACATACAATTTTTTTTCTCTTTTTAATGACAATCACACAAGAAAACAAGGGAGAGATAAAAAAATTACAACAAGATGTCTCCTTTCATTTCTTTTTCTATGTACATAATAATGTAAAGGAAAATATTATCTTTGATTATACAATTCTTTCCCAAGCATGAAATATACAATATAGGCATTTGCATAGCCTTTGCTTCACTAACAATACATTTACAAGGGCATTATGTCATTTTGAACAACAAAATCTACAACTTGGCTTTTAGGAACAAGACAATATTTTACTATTTCTTTCAACATAACAACACTTTTTTTCTACACATAACTTGCAATAAAACAAACTTTTGACCATGGAGTCTCACCTCCCAACCTAGGCCATTTCATGGCCGCCCCTGAGCTTGGGGAAACAAAGATAGATGAGGATACAAACACACATAATACATACGAAACCAACTTAAAAATACATAAAATTCTCATTTCTCATGGTTTCACAATGGGTCACCTTGGACCCATGAAAAGGGGTGAAGGTAGAAATGAACCCAAAATAGGAGAAGCCATAAACAAGTGAACAATGTCTTCAATGAGGCTCAATAACATACAACAATGCTTTCACAAGGCTAAACAAAAACTACCATTTTTTCAATTTCACACACAAAATAAAATCCTCTTATAGCCCCCAAATGTGTAGTAGAATATAATGGCAACATGAAGCTCATACATCCATGTCATATCCCCTTCCTCCATGAGGAAGGACTCTACATTATTTGAATATTCCCAATTTTTGCTTCACCCTCAAGGCTCTCTTCCCTCCCAAGAGTGAGTCTAGTCTTGCACACCCCAACAAAGACAAGAAAAACAAAACAACAAGAAGAAAACTTCACGAATCCATCAAACAAGCTTGAAACACAACACAATACAAGAACTACAACTTCACAAAATTTACTCATATAAAACATGAAAAGGAAACAATGCATTCTATGATAGGAGCACCAACCTTACTCCAAGCTATGGCAAAATAAAAACTTGAGAAGAGCTCTCTTCCTACTAGCTTTTTTTTCATTTGGCTAAGTCATCCAAAATCCAACCATGTCTACTACAAGTCTCCAACTTTGGAGAGTGGGCAATCAACCTACCAAATCCTCTCCATCTCCACTGAAAGGAAAACCCTACCTAACACTCTACCTAACCTCAAAAATGATTGGACACACTTTCCAAATGTTCTCTCTCTCCAACAAGAGGAAATTCAAATTTGAAAAAGAGGAAGACATGACACACTTCCCAAATTCGTCACTTTCTAAAAAGATATTTTTAGAAGAGGCAAAAATGAGATATGATCACTCTATTGGTCAAAATTTGACTCCCAAACCAAAATGCACCTATGGGGTTATCTTATTTTAACCCTAACTAACCCCTAGAGCTACATTTAACCCCTCAAAAGTCCACTAAAAGTTGACCTACGAAAATTCAAAATAAGATTCCCTCTCATGACTCTACAACCAAGATACATAACCTAGGAACACTACAAGGTGACACAAAGGTGAACAACTAACCAATAACAAATTACTCGGTCATGCCATCTCACATGTACAAGTGTTAATTGACACCACATAAAATCACATCACATTACTACACACATGGCATGCCAAGTGGACATATGCGTAAATAAAATAAGCACAATCTTAATACATTCAAGCATTACATTTACAACAATAGCACATAACAACAAGGTTAATTCTCCCCTTTGATTTTCACATACATTCATCTTTGATTTCCCCTCATTTTAATTTCATGGTCAATTTCCTACACACTAGATCAAAATATCAGTAGTTCAAGAAAGAAAAATTATATATATATATATATATATATATATATATATATATATATATATATATATATATATATATGCAACATTAATGATCACATAAAACACATCATATAATCCAATTGCATTTCACATCATATGAAATTCACTTTACTCAAGAATGCATTTACTCAATACTTATTAAATTTCAACATCATGAAATTCCTAGAAACACATTTATTAGAAATATGCTAAATCATTTACATGGTTCAAAACACAAAACATTTCAATTGATTAACATATCTACTAGATTCTCATTTCTTGCATCAATATAAAATTAAAACATAACACAAAGAATTATATAACTTGTCAATATTGTGGCAACAAGGCCCGTAAATCATAAGCATAAAAAGTACGTCATATATCATCATTCACATAATATAAAATCATCACATAATATCTAAAAGATGAAATCCCTATCCAAAAGAGTCTAATATATCAAAATAATGTGTCAACATGAAAATTATGGAAATGTCAACTATGCAATGATGGTACGGGGTGAGGCCTCACACGCTACTTCCAACCAGATGTTGCTACTCTAATGGAAACTAACCCAGAGGGTTAATAGTGACAAAAAAGGTCAACATTAACTAATGTTGTAGTGTCTCAAGAGTTTGATTATGAGTTTGGGCCTCATATATGGTTTTAAGGTGATCCCAAACATCTTTTAGAAAGGTGCTTGTTCTAATGTGAGTTTGAACCTCATCAAACACTCCAAAAAAAATTAACTTGGCATTTTGATTGTCCTTGTCAAAATTGGTTTTATCTATATCAACATGTGTAGGTCTAGCTAGATGCCCACAAACTATATCTCAAAGGTCCTTGAACTCAAGTTGGGTTTGCATCTTTTTTTCAAAACAACATAGTTGTCAACTATCAACACTTGGAAGTCAAGTAGCATGACTTTTGATGCATTGTAAGCAATTTTATAAGTTTTCAAGGATCCTTGTCCCTCAAAAAAACCTTACAGCTCCCAATTTTTTGGTTTTCAAAGAGTTCTTAAAACTACTAATGGATTTCTTACAACAAGAGAAATGTATAATTTTGCTCCCAGTTTAAAAAATCCAATTGCAATGATATATTTTTTTATTATTAATAACTATATTAAATTTTGCAAAACATAAACCAAAGAGTGTAAAAAATTACACATTTCATGTATTCCCTTACCTTTGCAACACCTCTCAAGCTTGCAACGACTCCAATCGATTTACTTTTTCACCACTTATATAAACATTTTCAAACGTTGAGTAAAAAGGTTTCCCTTGCTACGTGAGATAACCCAACAATTGAGCACCCTAACTTTGCACTTCTCATAATCCCACGTGGAATTTTCAAATCACTCCCAATTTTTTACATTAGCTTACTTGGCAAGTCTCATGTTTACATTAGCATGCTTTTAGCAAAGGTGTCCAAAACAGCCCAAAAAGCGGCGAGACCAATGATTGTGCAAAAAGACACCCATACTTGTGCAGCTGATGTTGCATCACATGATTGGATGATTTTTACAAGGGTACATTTCATTCAATTATGGGTAGTCATCATAGTGTTAACAACTTTAAAGTCAACTATTGGTGCATTGTTGTCAAAAAAATTGGACATTAAATTAACAAGTGTGAGTATTAAATAAAAAAATGTAGATATTTAATCAACAACTCCTATCACAGCCATTGGAACGCATTCAGATACTCGGCCCTTTCTCCTAGATGAAAACTTAGGCCGGTAGGAGCATGACAGTAGGAAGAATTTTGATACGTGAGTTGCATTAAAAAAAATTCTCTACACTTCGTTTAAACAATCTACATTAAGCTTGTAGCTGAAAGGAAATGTTGATTTTTGACAAATCCATGTGCTTCTTAAAGTGCATGATAATCATGTATTTTAATATATAACATGATAATCATGTATTTAATGTGTACGTAGTATTCTTGAATCTTACAGGTGCAATCCAGCTACACTATTTTTGCATTAATTTTGATTGTATTTTTTCATTAATTTGGATTTTTCATAAAGGTTAATAAACCATAATGTAGGACTTATTGTGAGTGAATGGATGACGATTCCAACATTATCTAGATTCAAGGCCCTATTTCACCGCGAGTATTACAAAAAAATATGCGTATGCATGTCCGTAACTGCTTAGTGTGCAGTCCCAGGTTATTTTGTTTTGATATAGGTTGCAATAGTGAGATCGTTTTCTAGGTTCTTTAGTGCATTCATATCCCATATAAGAAATCTTGGCTCACGTCCCTCTGGATAGTTCCACAAGAATGCATCTCCCTGCCCCCCAAAACTCAAGAATTTGTAGGTATGAAGATGAGACATGACCGCATCCACACCATTCCTACACCACCTAATAGAGGCAACATACACAGGGCCATCTCTTATCATTTATAAGATGAAATCCTTCTTGTGCAAGGGCTATCCCAGGAAATGTTTTCCCGCCAACCCCGCACCCTCAGAAGGGTCAGTAATGAGACTCTTTACCATTGTGAAGACAGCTAGCAGATCACTAGCCATCCCTCCAGCATCCTGCAAGAAATATTCCCACCCCCAAAACTAAAGTCATTCAATTTATTAATTTATAAGAAAACCACTTTTAACAAAATTTAATGGTATTTCACATGCCTCCATCCATATGAACTTGACTTTTCACATGCCTCTGTTATGTAAGTAGAGCATGTAAACATTTCCTAGTGTTTGCCTTCTTGAAGTTCATCTCAGATTGGAGTGAGTTACTAGAGTAATGTTCCATAGGATTGCACTACTGAAAATCCTTCATATGTTTCTAACAATCAATCAAGAGAGCACTTCTCATAGTCAAACAGTTTGTTTTCTGCTAGTAGAAAAAGAATTAGCAAGAACGTGGATAACCAGCTCCTTCAGAAACAGGTAGGATACAAGTATGATCAACTCTATCAATATTATTTATAACTTGAGAAAAATCTTCAATGAGGTGCATTCTTTCCTGATAGTTGTTCCTGCTATTCAACGTTGACGAGGGACAAAAAAGTCTCTTTACTTATTTTGTTGTAGATGCTAACAAGTTTTACCAAAAAGTTTTCATCTAGATGTCCATAACTATCCTTGCCATTATGACACCAAACGGAATATTTACGAGGTTTCATTATACATTTAAAATATATAAACTTAATTCCAATTAGTTTATGAAACCAGCCTTTCTAGTTCAGACATTTGAATATGGTCTGTTGTAAGAATTTCCTCTCGAACTTTTATAACTTATATATTTGTGTTGCGCACCCCACCCCTACTATCCCCAAATTGTGAACCACAGTCCCCCATCCTTGAAAGCCATTAATGTAAAAAATAAAAAATAACAAAGAAAACCATTAGATCCTACCGATTTTCACCAGCAAAACAATAAGTGCTCGTTAAATACAATATGAATGGCAACAATAGTATATAGGTCCAAACTATCATTCTCGGGTCTCAATTCACTACATTATGTGAGAAGTACTTGTTGCTTTCAACAGTTTTAACTATGCAACTCTCCACGGCCTTCTTGTAACAAAACGCCAGAGAGCTCAATAAATACAGTATCATCGAAGGTAATGTTAAAAATTAAAAATAACAAACAAAAATATTACACCTGTAAGTGCAAAAAATAACAAGTAAATGATTAACCATCCGTAATGTACAAATTAAACACTTTTCTACAAGGTTTAATAGCTCTCAGATGATCTTTTAGATACAAAATATTACATAGTTCTATCATCACAGATAGAAAAACACTGTTAGAATATATGCCAAAATGAACATGTCTACAATCCGATACACTTCAGAAGATATTCCCAACATCCTCACGAAAGGTGTGCATTCATCATTTCCCGATGCACCATGTCAATGAAATGCTCATTCTGTAAAGTGAAACAAAGAATAACAGAGATATGCATTAGCACCGGAAGATACCAAATAAAGCCTACAGATAATCTATCCGTAGGTTAATTAGAAGAAAGATTAAGATATTCTCATCAGCAACAGTAAATATATGTAAGTTTTATATACATATAAGATATATTTTGAAATAAAGCTTATTTTTTAAATAAAAGTTCAAAACTTGTTTGTATTAATAAAAGAAAATATGCATCATATCCAGTCTAGAGCATGAATCCCTGTGAGAACGGAAAGAGCTTTTCACATAAGAGATTAAATCTTAAAGGCAAGAGGAGATAGAACAGCAAATTAGTCAAATGAAGTTTGAAAGAAAAGCTACAGAACGTTAGAGATGCATCCTTCCAATTTTATATACAAGATGTGTCATAAAAACGTTCACTTTTACCTATTACTCACTTTAGAGAAAGTACAGTATATTTGTCATGATTGCTACCACTAATGACAGTTTTTAAGAACAAAGATACAGGAAAATTAGAATTAAAAGAACCTCGAATGAACATACAAACCTTTAGTAATCTATGTAGTGCATTACGAACTCCATCCCTTGTCATAATTGGCCCGTGACTCATGCTTGAAGCTGGAGTAAGAGATGGTGATGGAGCAGGAGGGGGGAAAGGTTGAAGAAGTGGTTCCCCATGAGAAGGCTGCAGATTAGAAGGGGTTTGAAGTGGTGGAGCTGTTGGCATTGAGAAATTCAGTGTTGAAGAGGAATGTGGTGGTACAAAGAATGAAGGTTTCAAAAGAGTTGCGAGGTGGCTTGTGCCAACATCCACTTGACCCATGTAACCCATCGGCAAAGATGGAGCTGGTAAAGGAGGTGATGGAAGAGGCATTGGTGAAGAACTTCTCAGTGAACGACTTGGTAAACTGTATGTAGCTGCTGATGGCATCAAGGAAGCCGATTCCTGCAAACAAATTTCAGATAAGAAAAATCTTGAAATGTCAACCATGCATTTAACATCATGCAAAGAACTGCATGTAAAGATGCAAGAAGTGGATAAAATGATAGGCATTATCTAAGTTTGAAAAACAATTAAAAGCATTTACAATTGTGAGATGATAGTACTTATGCGAAAAAACTGTGATTAAAGAAGTTTGATCATCAACATTTGTCCACTCAAAGTGAGCATCATCATGATGGATCAGTAATTTGGAGGTAATTTCAACATGGGGCAGAGCAATTAAAAAGAAACTATTCATCCGCTCAGCCTTTTTACTCCTTTGAACAAAAGCTAAGATGTAAGGCATCAAAAGAGCCCACACTAACATTAACTGTAAGTCTAGAACCTATATTCCAACTACATTAAAACAGCTTATCTAATATACATACAATTGATCATTACAACAGATCATACTAAAATTACAAACATAAATTATCACTGATTTTCTCCATCCTGCTGAAGATGCTATTTGTAGACTTACAAAAAAGGGAAAAATCTGTGTTACGGGATCCTTCAGTGGAACCCCAAAGGTCCCAGTCCTGTTCAAACCGGGTCGAGGTCCAGATCCAGTCTGCTGTGGATCCGGGAA
The DNA here is from genome assembly GCA_027943335.1 of Chamaecyparis obtusa. Lineage (NCBI taxonomy): Eukaryota > Viridiplantae > Streptophyta > Pinopsida > Cupressales > Cupressaceae > Chamaecyparis > Chamaecyparis obtusa. Next base: position 201,365 of record BSBK01000961.1, read on the forward strand.
TTGGTTTGTAGTTGTTTTTAGTTTATAAGTCTAGATGGCTATGCCACCAAGGCATTAGACATATATTTCATTTCCAACATTCTTTCATTTCAGGTTCGTGTGATTTACCACCACAAAGATACTGTCCTAAATCATCCTATGCTCTCACCTTGCTCGCATCAACATCACAGTGATCAGAATGTGTGAGAGATTATTGCATTTTATCTTAAAATTGTTTTCAAACCATTGTATGCTGTAAGCTCACCTACATCAGAGTCTTGGTGATCAGAATGTGTGACATTATTGCATTTATCTTTAAATTGTTGTCTCAACAAGTATATGCTCTCACCTTGCCCACATCAAAATCTTGGAGATCATAAAGTGTGAGGGTTCATATATTTCATCAAATATTTGTTAAAAATTCAAAAAAATCTAGATCAAGACCTTACACAAAGTGTGTGTGAAGGTGTACAGGGTGGTCTAGAACATTCCTAAAGGCTAAGAAGTAAGATGTAGACTGATATGTAATGACCCTGATTTGAGGAGATGCCATTGCGCCCCAGCAGTGTTCTACAACACCCACTTTTTTTTTTGTGCTTACCATTAATGTTAATAAATTGGAAATTTTAAATAAATAAAATTATTTAAATTTCCTATAGTCAGATTTGGGCTGACTTATCCTTCTTTAGTTTGAACCAACATGAGGTCGGCCATCCTCCCTAACCGACACAAGACACCTATTAAGGTGTTGATTGAAGGAGAAAAGACATGATTGATCAATTACACTGCCTGAGAACATGTCTAGGCATGGAACAACAACTCCAGGTCTGCAGAAGGTAGGACGCAACCCCAAACCTTGAGCATCAATCAGCTGAGCAATGTCTTGCGATATTCTTAATAAAACATCTGCTTCTTATTGCAGCATATCAACAAGGAGAGCAGTGAGTTCGTGGAGCTTGAAGAGGTAATATTGCAGAGGCAGCAGTACGATAGAGGTCATTGAGTGACAAGGACTGATCCAACGAGATACAGCACCTGAGGGTGACCCTGACTTTGCAGTGTGCCTTTGACACCTGCAGAGCCGAAGTAGGCATCGAAGGGTAAAGAATTATATCTACTGTGGAATTCAATGGAAGATTGGGCCTGCGAAGCCAGATAGCAGAGATATCATCTTCTAGACAGGTCTGAGAACTATTCTGGAGCGAATCACACTATCAAGAGCAGACATCAAGAAGATTTCTCAAGAACCTCAACTGTTGGAGCATGTGCCTAGCTCGATATCACATATTTCTAAGGTTGCCTTGGAGCATTCATCTCCAGAAAATCAGTATGAAATTCCAAATCTGACTCAACAGAAAGTTAGGCATATCCTAAGTTGTAGAAAACTGAAATCTCTGCAAAAGTATTTACAAACTTCATTTCTATTCTGGATACAAATTTGTGGTTGAATCTGAGCTATCTAATTTCAGAGGGGGAAAAGAAAGGGTACCAGTATGAGTGACAAAGGTGACGATGAGGTGAAAGCCAACTTTAAGAGGTCTGAAGAGCTTCAACTCAGTGTGTCTCAAACATTAAAACAAGTGATCTAGTTGTTGAGAGCATAGTTCAAAATATCGTTTTCGGCAACTTATCACCAAGGGCAAAAAAAATATGTCAGCAACTTATCGCCAAGGGCAAAAAAAAATATATCGGCAAAATATTGGAGATAAATTGACAACTTATCGGCAAAATATCGGGAACTTAAAAAATTGAATATATTTAATTAGAAATGCATTTTTTTTTTGCAAAATTCAATGAGAAGATGCATCTAATGAGTCAGTAAATGAGTAAACAAAATAAACAAACTGAGTTTAGATATATTTTAATGCAAATATCATACAAAATGGCATCTTCATGTGGAATGCTGATGGCTGGTAGCAATACCCTGATAGTCTGAACTCTGAAGCAAACTAAAAATAGCAAATTGTATTTGTAAAACTATAACTAAATACAAGTACAACATCAAAATGGTCTACATCTTCTTCCCCTTCCCAACAGCTCTAGTAAAAACTACTGGAGGTTCAGGAGATCTAGTCCTATAAGTCCATTGTGCCTATGCCTCCTCCCTCTGCACAACTGATGGTGACTCGACTTATATTATCAAACACAACAATAGGCATTTTATACCAACTACATCATCCCCCCTCAAAAGAAAAAGTCATCTTCCAAACGACAAGTATACATCAAGTAATATCCAAGAAGACTAATGACAAGACTGTAGATAATGACTTGTACTGCACAAACTCAAAGTAGATATATCACTGATATTTCTGCGCTATTTTAATCTATGGTTGAGAGGACTCAATTAGAATGGTGAAAAGCCTAAAAACAATAGGAGTGAAGGAAGTAATTCTGATGGAGGGAAGCCTGTTGCTAATGGAGAAAGAGTCTCAGCTAATACCAAGATCATTCAGGGCTAAATTCTTGTCAAATGAAGAAGTTGGTGAAAGTCACCCGGATCAGTACAATGAAATGGATTGCCTCTTAGCCGAATATAACGTCTTGAGTGAAGCTGTCAAGAACAATATGATCGACACTGAATATTGTGGACTGAATCAAAAGGTGGACATAGGAGTAAAGGGTATGGTGGAAGGAAAGGCATTCACCATTCTTTGGGGAAGATCACAATTCCCAATTTTGATAGAACAAGTAGCACAACAGCGAGGGCATGGTTAGAAAAAACTTGACACTTATTATTCCTTGAACCCAATGACGGAGGATGAAGCCATCAAGTTTGCCACCTTACACTTAAAAGGAGTGGCCAATGAATGGTGGTACCATAGATTGGTAACTCAAGGGCATGATTCAATTTCCAAACCATAGAAGAATTCAGTCGAAGATTGATCAAGAAATTTGACGGGACAGACCTAGAAGTTCATTTCAAAAACCTAGCCCAATTGAAACCAGAAGGCAAGGTGGAGGATTATGTAGCTGAGTTCCAAAACCTTTCTGTCAGGGTACCCAATGTGACGGATAAAAGACTCATAGTGCTCTTTGCAGAGGGCCTAGCTGAGCCTAAGAAAGGGTTGCTCAAGGCCTTAAACCCTACAACTTTCCAAGAGGCCATCACAACAGCTCTTAACTTGGGAGATTCAGTTGCAAGGGACAGTATCAATAGTAAGAGGACAGCTCCAACTATGCAGTTCAGCAGGCCTTTCCAAAGAAATACAATACCTCTAAGGATGCCTACAGCATATACAAGTCTAATGAATGGAAGTAGAAATGAACTAAGGAGGAAAAGGTTGTGTTTCTCATGCAAGGAACCATGGCAACCGGGCATTGCTGTTTAGGAGAAGGGCAAGCGCATTACATCAAGATAATCTCCAATGAAGAAACAGAAGGTGAAGAAGCTGGTTCTGAAAATGAAACAAAAAATGTTTAAGGGCCTGCAGGAGACTCTCTTGTAGTTCTCACAAGTGAACACGTTATAGTGTGCTCTGCATAAAAGGGGTCTTAAAAGGACAAAAGGTAATCATTCTCATTGATAGTGGGGCCACTTACAACTATGTTAATGGGGAAGTGGTAAGAAGATTGGGACTGAACACATTTCCAATTGAAGGGTTAATGTGGAACTCACCAGTGGAACAATTCTCTCATGTACTCGGAAGGTACCCCAAATGGAGTTGGTGATGGGGGAATATAAGTTGAAGGATGATTTTTATGTGATAGACATGGAGATGGAAGTAGTTTTGGGATGTCAATGGCTGTATGCAGTTGACAAATATGAGACCAGCCACTGAACCATAGAGATCCCTTTCCAACAAAATGGGAAAAGGGTAGTGTTACATGGAATATCCAACAAAGGGGGGGCAATGGAAATATCAGTAAAAAGGATGGAACGAGTTTTCCATAAGGGGCAAGTGGTGTGGGCAGTGGAATGCCTCATCACCAATACAAGTGCTGCTAAGAAAGAAGGTGTTACCAACATGCAGATCCAATCTATCCTGGACAGGCATACCAAAGTGTTCAAAGACATTCCAATAGAGGTTTCCAGCACCTTATTGGGCTTGAAGAAGGGGCAAAACCAGTGATGATCACTCCCTACCGCCATCCAAATTTGTCTAGGAAGAAATTGAAAAGGCCATCAAAGAATTATTGGATATGGAGCATATAAGACCTAGTTCCAGCCCTTTTGCATCTTTTGTAATACTAGTCAACAAGAAAGATGGAACTATGAGGATGTGTATTGACCATTGAACTCTCAACAATAGGACTATTACGAACTGCTACCCAATATCACGCATTGACAAGTTAACTGATGAGTTACATTGGGTTAGATACTTTCCCAAAATTGATTTGCATTCAGGATACCACCAAATCAAAGTTAGAGATGAGGATGTGCACAAGATAGCATTTAGGTGTCATTATGGGCACTACGAATTTTTGGTAATGCCCTTTGGTTTAACAAATGCACCTGCAACTTTCCAATTATCTATGAATTGGGTATTTATTCTACAACTAAGGAAGTTTGTTTTGACTAAAACTTGGGAAGATCATTTGCAATGCTTGGATGAGGTATTAAGTATTTTAGAACAGCAGTCCTTATGTGCCAAGGCATCTAAATGTGAGTTTGGGTTGCAAGAAATGTTGTATTTGGCATTCAAAATCAATGAACATGGTGTGAGTGTGGATGAGGAGAAAATCAAATAATTACTAACCACACCAACACCATCAATAAGATGCATATCAATAAGTAAGCATCAATTGAAGTTAAGCTTACATTAAATTCCAATTGACCACGCAAAGAAAATGGCAATCAGCAAACTACAAGCTGTATGGATTAAGCAAGTTTCACAAAGATTCATCCAAGATTTCTTTCATTCAACTATACTAATTAAAGCAAATTCTAAAATAAATTTGAGTATTCAAAGAACCACACAAACACTCCAAAATCTTCACTAAATCACTATGCTCCACAGAGTTTTGGAGACCGGGATGGTTTAGAGGACAGGGACTTGTTTTCGATATGGGTCAGTTTAGGGCCAATTTTTAGGTGACGGCTATTAAAAAAATAGGGGGATTTTTATATAGAGAGGGAGAAATTTCAAATATGCATATCATAACATTGATAAACCATTCATCATAGGCATTTTAGAAGCTTAATACATAGCATTAGACTTGATTTCAGATTTCATTTCACATGTGAATCAATAAGCAAAATAACAAAATTCAAATGCTTTCATTGTCAATATATGGCATACATATAGCAAAAATGCACAAAGGCTCCAAATTTCAACCATGAAATGGCATAAAATATTAAAAAGTAAATACTATAACTAAACTACTAAACAGTAACCATAGAAGTACGCAATAATATATAACTGTCCATAATCAGTAGATGGTAGGTCTAATAGTCTAAATCAAGTAGATTTGATGCCCTAACCTCCCCTTTCAACTGTTGTTCACTCCTTGACCAGCTGCTCCTTGCTGCTCTTCTCCTTTACGAATGTGAAAATGGATTTTTTTTCTTCTTTTTGGTTATTTTATGCTTAGATTAGGTTTTGCCTTTGGTATTGTTAAATGTGGTTTGGGTGTCCTTGTGGGCCAGCAAACCTTTTTTTCAAATTTAAAAATGCCTTATTTTTTAACGCTGGCAGTCCAAAAATGGCTTGGGCCGTAAGGGACAGCCAGAAGTCTCCGGGACGGGTAGGGGACTTCTAGCCATCCGAGGGACTTATAGTCGTACCCTCGTTCCCTGCTGCTCTCAAAGTGGCATTTCAGGGATGGTACCCAATTTGCCCATTTTGAAACACCATTGGGGATGGCAAAAATCTGTCCCTATACTATACCGAGGACGGGATCAGGTCTAAAAGTCCAGGGGACGCATCGCCATCGAGCACAACCAAATCACCCAGCTTCAATAATTTATTTCAATTTTGGCAATATCAAAGTGACAATTCTCCAAAGACTCCCCTACAAATAAGAGGAGGGTTTATATAGGAGTCCCAATTAAAACAGCCAAGATTGATTTGAAACCAATGGCCAAGATCATTCCAACATAGCCCTAATTAGGGCTGCTAAAAATATTAAATACATATCATTAAATATGATGTAGAAAAATGGATTATTCTCCTTAAAACCAATGAGAAAGTGCCTAGTCATCTAATAGATCATCTTCTAGAATGTGCATGCCTTTATCCTTTTCTCTTTTACAAAATTCAATGAACCTGAACATCACTTCATCAAGCTCTCCTATTGCAATACTTGATAAGCTATTATGCTGCAATTCTATCACCTCCAATCCTTCCATGCAAATATCAAGAATGTTGTCCCAATCCAATGTTTGCTTCTACAGGTCGTTGATGGAAACCATGAGAGAAACAAGACCATCCAATTGACTTTTCTTGATGAATTCTATCCTTTGAAAGTAAATTGATTTCAACCCTTCAATTCTTCTAAGTTCAATTCACAAGAAATGTCAACATCATGACCCAATAGCTCCTTAATTGATATGTGGATCTTCGAATGTATGTCAAGGATAGGTCCTTCGATCCCAAGGCAATCCTCTTGTGCATGATCAAATTTAGATTTCGTCATCGCCAAGGAACAATAACAATGACTAAGGCCATATGCATACCCTTCTTCAATTATCCCTTCTGGAATGAGTGTTGATGTAGGAACCTTCCTTAATGCTTTGAGGCATGGAAGTGTCTTCTTTTGAACTAGTTGGAATTCTTCCCATACTCTTTCCAAACTTTGAACCTTGTTTATGAGTAGCATAGTCCTATCATACGCTTGGACCATTCTAGTAAGGAAATCTTCCACTTGTCTTGAAATGCCCTCAATCCACTCTTTTACCTCTTGATGTGCATTCCCCATTGCCTCATAGGTGTCAAATGATTCCTTAGGAATGGTGATAGGTGGAGCAAGTATAACATCTTCCTTCAATCTTTTGTTCCCTAACTCTTAACATTTCTTTCTTTTCTTCAAGCCTATCCATCCTCTTTTCAATTGCACCAGCAGTATCCTTAAGTTCTTGGAATTCTTTCTTTTTTGTTGATGGTCCAAGATCAAATGTTATGATCTTATAATCCATAGGAGTCATTTCTTCTCTAGTTTTATCAATTGTTGGGACAGCCACCTATAGGATGCGAGCTCTTGAACTATCCCTAGTGATTTGGGAGAACTTCTAGGATTTATTTTGTTCCTTAGTTTTACCAATTTGAGCTAGGAATGAATCAATGTCTTCAATTAGTTGTACCTCTTCTACCTTTTTCTTCTTCAGGCTATCCCTCAACCAATCAGGGACTGGGGACAACTCCAGTACATCCTAAAGTTGATTATCATCATTGATTCTTCAATGCTGAAATAATCTCTCATTCATTGGCTAGAATTTCCCAAGTCTTCTCCCAAATCAACCTCAAGCTAGATAGTAGGGGATGGCTGGTTGCTCTTCCTCCTCCTCATGCTGTATTGATTGTGATGATGAAGACTCATCTTGATCTTCTTGAGGTAGTATCTTCATATCATTATCCTGTCTTGATTCATCCTCCCTATCCTACATATCAATCTCCCTAACTGATGAGGAAATCGTGGTGGATTAGGTTGTAGTAGACTTATGCTTCTTAAGTCTAGATTCTACATTGGTTACTTCCTTATTCCTTGCTTGTGATCCTTCAGCTATCCCTTCCCCTTCCCTTGAAGCTTGCTCTTCTTCACACTTGTTCGATCCTAAGTTGCTAATTGTCCTTTCATCTCCCTGGGAAGAAGACTCTTCACATTGCATCTTTCTATAGGTGAAGGTAACACCCTATTTCCTCAATTTGTTTATATGTTTATGAGTTTTATCTATCCAATCCCTTGATCTATCCACCACTTCTCGCATGAGGATGTTCAAATTTGTTAACTCTTTTACTTGTGACCAGTCAGGTGGTAGAATCGCCTTATCCTTCTCTTGCTCATATTGGGGGTGTATATGACTTTCATTGTCTTTTACTTGATCGGGAATGGGGAAGATGTTACATTTCCTCAGTAAGTCTACAAACATCCTGGACCACAGCTTTCTCCTTACCCCATGGTCATCTATGAGGTTTGTCCAATAGTCCTCCACATCAACCTTATGCTTGTACTTCTTTCCTTTAGCTATAAGAATCCTATGAAAAGGATCAAAATGATATCTAGCCTAGTATACTCTAAGCTGATAAAATTGGAACTCTATGTTAGTTGTTTCTACTACTAAGGTTGTGGGGCATGTCTCCAACATCTTGCTAAGTGTGATAGGAAAGGTCATACCTTGCCTATGCTTCTCCTCCTAAATATGATCAAATTCGGGGAACTGCCTCACCACCTCAAGCAACACGAATTTGTCTGTAGGATACGTTGGAATTTTATGAGGCTGGAAGGTATATCCTTGAATCCTTAAGTAGGTGAAGGTTGGGAATTGAATGAGCCAATGATCATATCTCTGCACCAATGCAATTGCCTCCTTGGACAACCTCTTGTGCAATCCTCCTTGCAACAAACAAGTGATATACATAGCAAATGCATCATTTACTCTCCTGTAGTGTCCCTTTTCATGAAACTAAAGTTGTGGATGGCAATCGTATATCTTGAGTTGTCCCTTCATGTTCCCTACTTCGCCCTTGCACATCAAGCCCATATAGTTGATATTCCTTGCTAACAAATAGATCATGTAAGAGCTCGTGTAGAAGGTTTTTGTTCTCTCCAAGTTTCTCAACTGAATGTCCAAGTTGTCACTTACCACCTTTGCCCAATTCATCATCACTATTCCAGTTGAGACCTCCTTTATGAAGTAAAACATCCAATTCTCAAAGAGTGCACCTTGAGGAGTTCCCATGACTCTGTTCAACAGGAAGATCATGTCATGGTAGTCATCTTTGAAATTTGTACTTATGATCTTTTTAGGAAACTTGGAATGATGTCTCCTTGGTTCAGTGACCCATTCTTTGTTTAGGAGGTCCATACATGCATCTATTTTTTTTTTCAAACATGGCTTGAGCTTCCTCCTTTGTCCTCATCTACATCCTAGGATGAAAAAGAATTCCAAATGTTTCCCTTACTACCTCCTCAACTAAGAAATCCAAGCACCACCCCCTTTGAAGTCTTGATTATCCTTGTTTGAGGACCATAATTCCATATGCGCTAAACCGTAAGCTTAGTGCATTGAATTGCTGGTGGAAAGCCTGTCGCATGATATATGCCGTTTTTAATGATGTTAACAGCCAATGCAAAAGGCATTTGATCTTGAGTTCCATACATCCTTCGCTTCATCTCCATCATGTCTAGGTGCTCGAAGTTAGCATCAGCAACCTCCTTCCATTTGGAAGACATCTGCGATTCTGGGTAGTAACCTTCAATGATCCTCTTCATTTGTGTCTTCCTAGCTGCAACTCCACCCTTTGCCTCAGCCATGACCCCACACAAAGCTTGAAATCAATGATTTTTCAAGGAAATTTACTTGAAAATGCTTATCTTCAGACTCATTAACTTCTGATTTTGGTGTACGATTTCAGACCTCTAGACTCAAAAATCAGAAAATTGAAGTTGCAAACAAAGAAATCTGAAAATGTAAGCCTGAAAATGCTTAAATTTGGAAACGAAATTCGATTTCTCATTGCTTTAAAGTCTGATTTCAAACCTTTAGACTGAGAAAATCGGAACATCACACTTGTAAGACATGACTTAGGAATGAGATTCTCCAGAGTTTGGTTTAGATCATGGATTTCTAATTTCAGATCTGCAATGCTGATATTAAGGATCGAATCAAATTTGGTTCTTCTTGTGGAATTCATATTCTAGGTTAGTTCTTACATTCTTCAATCTCTGATTTTCTTCACAAATCTGATGACGTCCTCTACCTACTGGTTGCCATCAATCAGACTTTGCCTCCTTGCCGCATCTTCTATTTATCAGCCTTCAACGATTTTTCTTAGCCTTCAAACTTGAATTGCCTCCTTGTATTGTGTTTAATCTTTATTGTTCAAGGGCAATTTAAGGTGATTTCCTCTCAGCTGTGCAACTCCATAGCAAGTGTGGGACTCAAAAAATGACCTCTAGTGGAGGTTTGATGAGCATAAGGACATTTTCCTTCACATTTTCTCTTAATCTTTTCATTACCATGCTGGTGGAAAATCGACCGGCATAGGGAGATCTTGAATTTTCAAATTTTTTTCTTTCAATTTGACCTTCAAGCCTCCACCCAATCCATCAAAAGAAAATCGATTGTCATAAGGCCAATTTTAGTCCTTGATCTTTCCTTTTAAACTTGAACGAGTTGCTCAAGTGGAGATTTGATAATCATAGGGACACATTCAGATTGCACAATTAATCTTGTTTCACACCTTTCACACCTTGCCCAGCTGGTGGAAAATCGATGGGTATAGGGACATTTCACTTTGCCCTTGAATTTACCTGCTGAAAGTCAATCATATCCCCAAGTGGAAAATCGTTCATCATAGGGACAAAAACTTGGTTCCCTTTAACTTAGTCATTTTCTTGCATTTTAGTCTTGGAGGAAAATCAACCACCATAGAGACATCATTACACTTGCCTTTGAATTCATCAACTTTCCCTTGCTGGTGGAAAATCGACTAGTATAGGGACAAATCAGTCCCTTTGCTTTATTTACTCATTTGTGCATATTTGGAGGGAACTGGAAAACAAACCCTCATAGAGACTTTGCGTTTGTCACTCACTTTGATCCTCAAAGGGAAAATCGATGGCCACAGGGACTGGTGGAGATTTCATGTTCATATGGACAAGTGGAAAATCCATGTCCATAGGGACTTTCCCCTTTTACACCACTTCCAAATTTCAAAGTCTGCTCAATGAAAAATCGACCTCCATAGGGATTTTTAATGTTTTGTGTCATGTCCCCTTTCTAGAGACATGTTCGTTCATGACGGGTTTGCCTATCATCGACTCTCGTAGGCAAATAGTTTGGAGAGAGAGTCATTGTGTGGATCATTTGATTGCTTATTGCTGACAGAGCCTACATTCGGCAGAGCCTACATCCAGTTTGAGGCCTACATGCAGTTGTAGCGGAGCCTACGTCCAGAAGCGAGCCTACATCCAGTTCGAGCCCACATTCAGTCTAGTTGGGCCTACATTCGGTTATGAGACATCTTGGCCTACATTGTTATATTTTTGAGTTGAGAAATGTACTTTATTATTATAATGTTATTTTATTATAAAGTACATTATAATTAGATATTTCTAGAAGTTCTAGTAACTTCTCAAAAAAAAGAATAAATAGGGGGCTTGGGCTATCATTTCTACATGCTTGGATTTGGGATTTCTTCTACTTCTTCATTGTGAAGCAATTTGTAGCCTTGTGGTTTGCAAATACTATTCGATCTTTGGGAACGAATCACTCCCCTAGATTGGCATAACTGAGGTAGTGAAATATCTACTAAAGGGTTGCAAGTTTGGAAGTGGTATTCAGCCATTTCAAGTTGAGCTTATTTGGAATCCTCAGATTTACCTGAGGGTTTGAGTTTTGATTGCAAGAGGAAAAAAGCAGTCCGAAAAATTATTGCAGCCATCTACAATCAGGTTCCTCATTTCTCCTTTGGCATTTGGCATATTTTCTGAGAAATGTATGTTTTCAGCTGAGTACAAAATATAGCTTCAGCACTTTACTATTTTACATTGTACTTGTCTTTGTTTGCCATTTGGCATTATTGGTAACAAAGGAAGGCTAGGATTTTGCAAGTGAAAGGGCATTATAATTTTCAGTCTATCTATATTGCAAACCTAGGGTTTGATGATCATATCATTGACTGAAAAATGTATGGCATTGTTGCAAATTGTTGATATATGAATGGCATATGGTTTTGAGCAATTTCCTACATCATTGATAGTGTTTTAGATGGTATTTGGTTGCTATCTATTATTCTGAAATTTTGGGACAACGAACTCATATATTGCAAAATAATTTCCTATATTCAGTATTTTTCTTTCAGCAGTGTATTCAGTGCATGCCAACTGTTTGACGAATTTTCTCAGTTCAGTATTAGTGGTTTTTAGTGGCCTTTATAGTAAGGGTCATTACATTTTGACCTTACTCCTTATGTCCAAGAGTGGAAAATCGATCCTCGTGGGAACTTAATAGGATTCCAACTTCGATTTTGTTTTATCTTGCTATCCAGGAGAGGAAAATCAATCTCCATAGGGACTTTTCATCTGGACATAGTGGAAAATTGATTTCCATAGGGACTTTTGGTCTAAATGTGGTCGAAAATTGATCCTCATAAGGACTTTGCACTTTACTTGCAAAATTTCATCGTTTTGGTCCAAATTCACAAGTAAAATAGGGCATTAATACACCATAGAAACTAGTTGACTAACCAAAACACCCCAACACTTAGGAGTTTTCCCTCAAAACTAAACCAACTTTTTACACTTTAACCTTAACAACTTCAAACCCCTTATGAGTTGTCTATGCTTGCAATCTCAAAGACCTGGAGGCTTGACCACTCCTCAATCCTTAAAGCTCAAACTGACACTCTATTGCCACAACCCTACAACTAACAAGTGAAAAGAGGGGTCTCCATTTGCAATGGGGCAATGGTGTGAAAAGGTCACAACAGGTACCTTGGAAAAAAAAACTACTTTATTGCTCCCAACACTTAGCTAGAATGAATCCTACTTCTTTCCACCAATTTCATTGAACACCCTTCACACCTCTCATGAACATTGGTCCACCATAAATCAACCTCCACATTTTGATGTTTCTTCTCCACCATCTTCTTCCTCTTTTGTGGAATTTAACCCACCATTGTGCCTACACCAAAAATCATCTTTAACTACACTCAAATCTTCTTTCATGGGATTCAACCCACCATCATCTACTCACCTACACCAAGGGCTCTTTCTCCATTCTTTGCTCTTCACTTAACCTACACATTATCTATCATAACCACTTTTACCAAAAATAATCACTTCCCCATCTACTTCTGCAAACACCACTTTATCAATATTAACATTATGAAAATCAAGTGTATTTATCACACCATCTCTTCATCTACTTCTTCCTCATTTGCACACAAATCATTACAATAAATTTTATGAGAATCATAAAATTATATAATTAGTTCTTTCTCCTCTTTGCCAACTTCTTCATTCTCTTTCCTTTCATGCATTTAATTGCACTTCATTTATCAACCTCCCCTCGCTCTGTAAGGAACTTTCAACTAGTACATTGTTCTTATATCTTGTAATATATGCATGTAAATCAGTGCACAGACATAGGCAATTGTAGATGAAGGTGTCTTGATCCATTATATTATCCTCCTCCCCTTTCTGAGTTTGTTTCCTCTCTGCATGATGGCATAAGGTCAGTTAACCGAGGATTCTGTGTTCGGATTAGGTTTTTATCCTCAAAATGTTTTCAACATTTCATTCGTGGAGTTGCCAGATGTTGTGACCTAATCAGACATCGCCCATCAAAGATGAGACCCCTATTCTTTTGTTTGCTTGTTCCCTTTTGTTTCGTGTCGTCTTGGTAGCTCTAGTGACAGTGTCCTAGGTCCTTAGCAGTTCCATTTGAGAAAAGACGAGTTTTGACCAACTCTTCAGTTAAATTCCCTGTTGTTCAAGGTCTCAATTTTGAGGTGTTTCCTGTTGGATAGAATCTTAGGGTTTTGAATCCTTTGAAAGGTGAGGCAGTTTGGAAAAGACACCCAATACCAATGAAGGAACACAGTGATTAAGTTCGAGGAATATCTCCTAAAAATGCAATTTGAAAGTGCATTAGAGGTAGGAGAGAGCATCAAATTTCACTAAGGGGTAAGGGAATTCCCTTGGTTCTTATCAAGATTGAAAATATTGAAGAAAAGGTTAAGTGTTGGCTGAATACAAAGTCAAAGAGCTCGAGAAGACACAAGAGTGAACGAGTTCAAAAATCTCCATAGCAGGTCTACGGCTTCAAAGCAAAAGATTAGGAGGCTAAAAAATTCCAAATGATTGTGGAGAAGTAGTTTTAAAACATCATGATGTTAAACTGGCAAATTAAAATCCTAGAAACTATGGAAATTAACAGAGTAACATGCAGCTAAAGAACAATTATTTGATGATTTGGAAGAGGGCATAAATGCTTCACAAAGCTCCATTTACTCTCAAATTTACGCCTAGGCACAAATAATGACAAATATTGTAAGGCATCCAAATGTATTACCGAACCCACCTATGTCATCTTGCGCTCAAAAGTATGGAGCAAATTGTGCCAAAGATGGATCGACCAAGCGAAGTCCTCAGCATGGCCATGAGTCATATGTGCACTCCAAAGTCCAAACACAATCCCACTCTAAATGAAGGAGTACCATGTAGAAGATCGAATCAAATGTTGTCCCAATCAAGTTAAGAAACTTACCCCAAATTGCAAGGAATCAGCTCCTTCAAACAAAATGCACGTGGTCTAACTTAGTCATGGAAAAGGAGAGGAAGCCTGCTCAAATGAGGGATTCTCACGGGAGGTTCCTGTATGCCCAAATTGATGCATGAGTTCTAACACAGGGGCTGCAATGAGCATCCAGCTTGTTCCTAAGCCATAGAACCAGTCTTCAAAGAGTAAGAGCCCCAAACTGCGCTATGAGTGCTAATCCACAACATTCTTTGAAAGAGTAGAAGCTCACTGGCGATTGATTATTTTGGAGAACATTCGCTAAGAAAATTCTTGCATGCACCCCCGAGTGCAGAAATGAAAATGTTAAGGAATTTTGCAAAACAAGGATAATCAGCCAATTTCCTTGAAATGCAATATACCCGGGCACATTTCCAGCAGCAATGAAAGAGACAGAAGCCATCGCCACAAACATGAATCACCTCAAGACAGAGTTTGTGCAAATTAATGAAAAGTATTGTGGAGCGAGGGAAGTACGAGAAGGGAACGTGAATCCTGTATGAAGGTGGTATTATGCAAAGTAATTGGTAAAATTATTGATTGTTGTATTAACAAATGATCAATGTGATCATTATAAAGAATTTACAAGAGATACAAAATAGAAAGTTTCTAATAAGAAACTTAAGAGACGATCTTATCTACAAAGATATACAAATATTACATAGATGACTATTAAAGTAATTAAATAATATATTAATACCATCCCTTAATGGTCAATCTATCAACAACACCAAGTTGTACCCTAAATTTAGCAAACTTATCTAGACCAAGAGGCTTGGTGAGAATGTCTGCAGTCTGATCCACTATTGAACATACTGCAACTGAAGTGTCTTGTCTTCAACCAACTGCCAAATGTAATGACAATGAACGTCCACATGTTTGGTTCTTTCATGGAAGATAGGGTTCTTGGCAAGCTTGAGAATGTCCTCGTTATCAACAAACAAGGGAGTCAAACCTACTTGAGACATCTGCATATCTGCAAGCATCCGACAAAGCCAAACTACTTCGCAAGCTGCCTTAACTACTCCTCGATATTCTGCTTCTATCGAGAGAGATATTGCCTGCTACTTTTTACTAGTCCATGTGACTGCACCAGATCCCAAATTGACCACATGTCCAAAGATTGACTTCTTATCATCAACCAAACCTACCCAATATGAATTTGTGAACCCACTAAATCTAGGATCACGACTCCTAATGTAAAGAAGTCCATAATCAGGGGTGCCCTTCACATAACGTAGTACATGCTTCGTCGCTACCCAATGATCAGCTTTGGGGGCTATCATGAAGCGTGACATGTAGCTCATTGCAACACCGAGATCAAGTCTAGTGACAGTGAGATAGATGAAATTGTCCACTAGTTTCCAGTAAGTGGTTTCATTAACAGGAGGAGAATCAGACTTGGTTGACAACTTCAGTCCTTTCGGCATGGAAGCAGGTTTACAATCCTGCATTCGAAACCTGTCAAGCAAGTTCCTGGCATACTTAGACTGAGAAAGAAAAATGCTACCATCAATCTGCCAAACCTCAACACCTAAACAATAATGGAGAAGCCCCAAATCTGTCATATCAAAATCCTTGCACGGGTCATGTTTGACTTCAGCAATCAAATGTGTTGAACTACCAGTAATGATCAAGTCATCCACATAGACAACACGAAAGAGAATATCATAACCAGAGCGTTTGATATACAGATTACTGCCAGAAGGGCAGCGCTGAAAACCATGAGCAACCAAGTACTAATCAATCTTGATGTACCACACTCGAGGGGCCTGTTTAAGTCCATAGAGTGCTATTTGGAGTCTACATACTCGGTGTTCTTTGTTGGCAACCTTGAAACCAGGAGGTTGTGTCATGTAGACTTCTTCCTGTAACTCATCGTTGAGGAAGGCACTCTTAACATCCATTTGATAGACTTTCCATCCAAACTGAGCTGCAATGGCGAGAAGAAGACGGATTGTACTCATCTTGGCAGTAGGAGCAAAAGTCTCCTCATAATCAATGCCCTCTTGTTGTGTGAACCCTCAAGCAACTAATCTGGCCTTGTATTTATCTAAGGTACCATCTGCATGATACTTGACCTTATACACCCATTTGCAACTAATGGGCTTCTTCCTTGGAGGAAGATCAGAGAGAACCCAAGTGTGATTCTTCAAAAGACTCTGGTATTCTGCAACCATTGCCTGTTTCCACTCTGGAATCCCTATTGTCTCTTTAATTGTCTAAGGCTCATAAATACTATGAAGGTTAGCCATGAGAGAAAAATTAACTGTAGTTTGTTGCTTGCCCTTATTTCTAGAGGATCTACCCTCAATGAGCTCATCAAGACAAAGATCACTGATGGTTTTAGACCGCTATTTAGGTCGGAGAGTAGATGTGCCAACCTCAAGAGGAGGAATAATTGGATGTAGAGGTGGGGGAGGATCTGCAACAGGTAGAAGATCAACATCATCCGCAATCTTAGCATACACGGGATTTTGATCAAGAGAGGATAAGATACCTTGGTATTTTGTTCTATTGTTGGTGGGTCATAAAATGCACATCAACAGTACCTCAACCTCAACAACAGGTGCAATATTCAGGGAAACACTGGGCATAAGTTTTGTAACTGTTGTAATAATTGCTTGACAGCGGCAATCAGACATTTGACAAACTTGAGGTCCCGTGTCCAGAAATATTCTGATAGGCACCAACAAATGTAATTGCTATAACAGCTACACCATTTTCAATTCTACTCAATTCATTATTCTCAATCCTAATTTGAGGTCCCAACTAAGAGGAAAATTAGAGGAAATACGGAGTACCTCTACATCATGCACACAGCAGCCAAAACAAAAGCAAAACTGCAACAACAAATGAAAAAAAGGACCTACAACACAAAAAAATTAGAAGACCAAAATTTATTAGACAAAAACCTTTTTGGAACTACAGGATGGTACAAGCCCCAGAATGCTTCTACATTGCACAAATAACCATGTGAAAAGAAGTGTTGAGCTTCTCCCATCACCACTGATTGCGCTCTCATTGTAGAACTAAAAGGTGGACTTTCTTTGTTGAAAAATGGCCTTCATTTGACAAAGCATGATATTTATGCAATCATATATTTCCCCAAGGCTGGGAGTGTCGAAGTTCCCACATCTAATCACCATGATAATTAGGGATATGAAGAAAATTGTATTTGGCACCTAATCAAAAAGTGTTGCTCTTCAACACTTCTTTCACTCAACCCATGTTGTCTATGACTTAGCACACCACCTCCATTTATGTATGATAATTATAGCCTTCATTTGGCCAAGCATGATATCAATGCACTGATATGTGTCCCCCAAGTTGGGAATGTAGAGTCACCATATCTAATCACCATAACAACTGGGGATATAATAGAGGTTATGTATTTGGCATCTAACCAAAAGGTTTCTTAACAGCTTCCTTCACACCCAACCCCTCTTGTCAGTGACTTGGCCACCAACTCCACTCCTACTTAAAGATTAGTTGCAAGAGCTCTCTCAATCATCCTCTCTGATAGAATGAAGTAGGATGCATATTGGGTGTCAACAAGTTTGATAAATAGCATCTTGGAGGATCAAATAGTACATGACATATGGTGATTATAGATAAGCACTACACATCACTTACATCCATTACAACTTGTTTGATCTACTCAATTCTGTTGATGTCCTTGAGTACATTGTTCATGGCATATGCAAATGATCCACACAAAATGGATCCAACAGATATGCTTCTAGACAACTTCTCAATTACCCTACACATATTTTGCATCGATCACAATTTGCACCACAATGTTAAGGACAATATCCTGAATAGCATTTCTAAGGAAATGAAACTACAACTCTACATCCTTTTGATGCCTGAATAATCAGTTGCTCCAAAAGAAGTAAAGTCCCTCCTTACATTCACAATGATGTTGATAAGCATGTGCTATCTAGTGTTCATCTACCACTCCATGATAATGTTTCATTCATGTAAAAACCATATGGCCTTCATTTCCTCCATTAGAATATTTATCTTGGAATAGTTGGTATCCAAGATAGTTAGCCTCAATCTTGTCCCCTTTGGTGCCACATATGAAGGCCCTCCTTATGCAGCCTTAGACATAGCCTCCTCAAGAAGAGAGTTGTTTTCGACATGGAACAAATAGCATCTCTAAGGATCTGAAACTAGAACTCTACATCCTTTTGGTTCCCTAAACAATCAATTGGTCTAAAAAAGCCCCTTACATTATCCACAATACTGACATGTGTACAATATTTAATGTACATCCACCACCCCATGACAGTGTTGCATTCATGTAAATACCGTGTGGCTTTCATTCCCTCCACTAGTACATTTATCTTGGAATAGTTGTTATCCAAGATAGTTGTCCTCAATTTTGTCTCGTTTGGTGCCCCACATACAAAGGCCCTTGTGCAAACTTCAACATAGCCACCTCAATATAAGACAAGACAGTGACATAGAATGGAATGCCAAAGACAAAGAAGAATTTTCCAACAACATCATTTGCCTCGTGTTTGGCTTCTACATTGAACATATCTACTAAGGAGTTTGGAGATAAATCTATGGCCTTACATTTCCCCTTAGGCTTTACTACACTGAATGCAAAAACAGGAACATGCACACGTCCAGTACTAGTAATCCTAGAAAGTGCTAGTGTCAATGTGGAAAGTATGAAGATGTAACCATTAAAAAATTTCATTATCTCAACTCTTTGTTCAAGTCAGAATAGATTACATACACCAACCCCTTTAACAACAAGTGAAGAACATGTACATTGACTCTTTTAATGATGCCATAGTATTCAAGGGCACAAAATAGCATTTCCATTGGTAAGTTAAACCCATATTAACTATTGTGTTGCTATGTAATCTTGTTGCAAATTGCCATAAAAGGGTCATCTTATTGATTGGGCACTCAGGAAACTTTTCCAGCACCTTGGAAAGGAAATCTAAATTCATAGCACTCCCAACTAAACTACCAACATCCCTTTTCCCTCCCTCAGTTCGACTACCAATTTGTAGATACACTAACATATTAAACTCCTCCTCATTGTCAATTGCACTAATCAAACTCATTTTGGCACACTACAAAAACAAATAAAAGCTTACTATTTACTCTATAAAAAAATGACTCAAGACACAAGGATTTTCCTCTTGTTTTTCTTACCCTAGGTCACATGAAGTATAGAAGCAAAGGATACGAAGAAATTGAAATCCTTATTTGATCTATTATCACCTAACTAAGATTCCTAAGACATTGTTTGATTTGCCCAATACAACTAAAAATTAAAAATAACCAGTACAAACAAATGGAATTCCTTCCATTTTTCTTACTTCAAGTCATTTGATATGCAGAATACTACAATCCTTCTTTGAGCTATCTGAAGACTCCAAAGACTATTTGATCAGCCCATTCCAACTAAAAGATAAAATCAATCATCAGTTGTTACAAACTCAGAATTTTCAATTTTCTTATATTTTCTTACATTAGGTCACACAAGGCACAGAACTCGAGTATGCATAGAAATTGCAATCCCAGTCAGCAATAATTAATTTTTCACTAATCCTGATGATTATTTGATATCAATAGCTAACTGCATCCGACAAACACTTTAGAGAAATTCAACTTGATCTGAATTCATGATCCTTTATTTTCAATTAGTGGATGATTTCTAGCCATGACTTGCTTCGTTGTATCCTTAAAGAAATCACTTTTGATATGGTTTTATATATCATATGTCAGAAGGCGATTGGCCTAAACTAATCCATTTATTTTTAATTATCAACTTTAGGAATTAAGATTAGTCCACTTATTTCTGCTTGGGTTCTTCTACAATGACCATAAGGTTACCCTCGTTCAGCTCCAATTTCTTTATGGCACATACTTACCAGTAATCACTTTTTCACAACAGAAGCTTTACCCAAGCAGGAACTATGCTTAGTAAATCCTCTGTCGGGATGAATGCCAGATAGAAGTGTTAAATAACGAGTTATGATTTCTTCATGAACCATGGCTTTCCTTGAAATATTAGATCCTTCTCTCATTCGACGCCTTTACAAATACTTAGGACCGATCTCTATTTTAAATTAGCATTCATTCTCATTTTTGGATGGGAACATTGGGAAGTGAGGGTTTTTTAGCAAAGACAAAACTATATTACACAGGGGAAAGAATAAAATAATCAGATCAGTTCCCAACCATGAATGGGCTCAGGGGTAATAATTTTAGCATTGCCTCATATATATAGCTCAGCTCATACAAAGAATTCAAATTAATGAAAAGAGGTTAGGAGAACATATCCATTAGATTCATTACAAAAAAATTAGAAACACATATAAGAGTAATGTGGGATTTGGAAACGAACTACTCCAAAGAACTGGCACAATGGAGAATAAAATCAAGAGAAATTAACAGTGGCAGATGAGAACGCCTAGTAAGACATTTTTCTTCCCCACACTCTTTAAGACGTCAAAATTTTCAACCAGAATCATGATTGTGAGGGTGATTAATATAAGAAGTAAGAGATTGAAGATTAAGTTGCCTCATAGTACAAACCATGACATGGGCTCTGAGAAGCCACTGCTTGAGCATGTATATGGTTCTTTTCCTGACATGAGAGTCCATTCAATGACAGGAGGATCAGTTAGGCACAATGAACTTGACAAGGGATGCCTTTCTCCTCTTGAGCCATTGGGCTGACGGTGACCTCATTTTTCCGGTTTAAAAGTGAATGTAGCAACCCCTTTCCTTTGTTATCTCAGCATACCTTCACCTGGCAAAATCACAATATAGAACATTTTTAATGACCGCTATGTGATGTTGCTAACAGTGAGATGCAGCCACAAGCTAAAGGATGCAGCTGTGGAAAGCAGGGGCACTAAGCCCATTCTTCCTGGTTTCTTTACCCCAGTATTTTAATCACCCTGATAATAGAGGTTAAGTATTGGCTGAGTTAGGCAAAGCTTGATGCTAAGTAGCTCCAAGGAATATGTTGGCTATGTTGCTAATGTGAATGGATACCCAATATCCACTGAATTTGGGGGCTTGTTCATAGCTAGTGCTAGTGTTTGCAAGATGGGTGGTAACTTTGCAATATATGGAGCAATCCAAATTTGTTTCAAGTACATGATCAACTTATGCTTATTTATACCTCAGATGAGCTTTTCAAGATTCTAGATCTAGGGAATTTATAGACAGCCAACATGGACAAAATGATCAAAGATCTCTATACAATGTGAAGCATAATCATCAAGAATAACACCCAATTTTTAGCTAAGTTTTTCATGACATCCTGTGCTCAATTTTATTTATAAGTACAAATATAGAGAAATTGATATGAAATCAGGCAGAGCAAGATGTGAAAAATGATTAAATCTCTTAAATGCAAAAGGTAAAGAATGTACAGAAAAGATAGAACTCTAACTGATCAAAGGACACAGCCTGATTATTAAAGCCACCAAATAAGGTATTTACATCAGTTTCCAACTATATATAATTCTCATTCTCTAGGATTAGTTCATGCTAAGTTAGCCTTCTATTAACCAACTTTGGTAAAGAATACTAGAATGTAAAAAGTACTTGAAAGACCACAACAGATTTTAAATATGAGCACAAATTATTTCCTAGTCCTTAAATAGCATTTCCTCCAAACTGTTTGGACATTTTTTACCCATTTGAAAGTGGATGAGTGGAACACTTGATAGTTTTGTGTAGGTGATCAATAATAAAAATGCATTACATCTTCTAGAATAGTCAGCTCAGATATCTTTGGAGTTACGAATTACAATGTTATACAGCATTCAGGAGTCAGGGACTCGGGACTATATATTATTCTGGAAAAAAATGAAACAATTGAGTGCAATTTGACATGTATGGATCATTTTGAATGTTTTCTAGAAATAGATAGATATTGCAGCAAAGCTAACAAAATTCTAAAGTAAGGTTTTCTTCAATTGTTTAGTGTTAATTAAGCTGAAGTTCAATACCAACATGTGAAAGATTTTTATTATGGCATTGAATATTTGTCTAGCTTTTATGTCTCATTACAAAAAGAATTAATATTTTTCTTGCAGGTTGATGGTACTAATTCCAATGGAAAACTGGCAAGAAAGGATATATGTCATGTGTGATCCTCAAGCCACATGCCCTGATTTCCTTTTATTTAAGAGCATGAGAAGCTTCATCTAGAGTATCTTGTTGAAGCTGGAAGAGTTCATTCAAGTTGACGGACAAAGATGTTTTAAGTTTTTGCATGCAGTTGGATGATGGAAAACAATTTACAAAGAGAAAAAGGCGCATTGAAAATGGGGCAAGCATGGCATGTTAGGTTTTTTGCTAATATTCCTTTGTGCAACATGGCAAATGACATATAGGCTAGCTTTACTAAAGTGTGAGATGCACATTCGAGTTGCACTCTCCTGAGAATATGCACACACAAATGTGCAGCCATGGAAACAATATCAGTATATACACTAAAATTGATTACTGTAGCCACAATAATAAGGGTTGTGTACTCTCTTGTATGCAAAGTGGGAAGCTCCCTCTCAGGCATATAATAAAGAAAATGACATTGAAGCAACAGAATTTATGAGGTTCTCTTATATGAAGAGTGCAAAAAGAGAGTTGTTTTTTAGTTTGATGACTGACCATGTGCAATGACATGTCTTTGCATTGAAGTCAGCAAATAGACCACAAAAGCATTGGTGATGACAAGGATGTCCATGAGAGCACCTTGTCACCTCATTATATCCATAAGTAAGGTGTTTCGTATTGGCAATGCTAGTCAGACTGGCAATAAGTTATTTATTAAGGTGAAGAATAGATAAGTTGGTCATATCAATCTTACAATGAGGGAAGGTTTAAATGAATTATGAGTTGACATCTAGAGATAATCACAACTAGAACAGAAAATAGGGTACACAAGCAAGAGGAGCAATGTAATAAAATATTAGAATGTTTCTAATATTAGGAAGATTCCGGTTTTTAATGCTCTTTCCTGCTGCGATTCTTTTGCAGTCTATCTTTAGATAGTTGCTATTTATTGTATCATTAGTTTTGTATATATGAGCCTCTGGCTCTTTGTAAAATTCATTCAATACAAAATAATCTATTCACATTATTTTACGATATCAGAGCTAGTTGTTCGAAATCGCAAGTCTGTTCACGAATTTGTTTGGGTCGAGATTGCTAGGGCTTTCTCCTGACTTCATACCCCCGCGAAATCTTCGTGTCAGAGCTTGCTAGGGCTTTGTCTCTGCACACGACCTTGTATTCACGCGACTGGTGCGACTTTGTATTCATGCGACCTGATCGCGACTGGTACCTTGTCTTCACGCGATTGGTGCAACTTTGTCTTCACGCGACCTGATCGTGATTCGTTTCTACACCTCGCAATCTGCTTCAGATTGTCATTTCTACAACCTACAGCCCGTATTTACAAACGTCGCCATTTTTTGGTGTTTTCTCTGCTGAAAATCTGACAGGATTAGGTTGTTTGCAGACGCCATTGGAGCTTCGATCATTTTCTAAATCATGAACATTTCTTGGTGACGGGATTCTCTGGGTGTTTTTTTTCGTTTGCACGACGAAGAGAGCTTCACCATTGCTTAAACCTGCTCTTCCATGGCCACTGATTAAGGTTTCCTGCGAAAACTCTATTTTTTAAACTCGAAATTTTTTTCTAATTTTAGATTTGTGGTGGGTTTTTCGAGATCTTGTCTGGGTCTTCGTCGATTTTTTTGGGTACCTCGTTTTCCGTGCCTCAATTTTCGAGCCAACGGATTTGAAATTCGACTTCAAATTTCTTTTGGGTTTTCTGTCAACTTTTCTAAGTACTTGTTAGTTTTTTCTGGGTCAGCCAAAAATTTACCTTGAAATTTGTGCCTGTTATTTTTCGTTCTTGAAATTTGTACCTGATGGCATCTTTGACCAACCTGATGCTAGAAAACAGTTAGCGTTTTAATGGCAGCAATTACAACACCTAGAAGCAGTGAATGTTAACCATCTTCGAATACTGACGTCTGGATGCGCTTGTTCTAGGCACACAATCACGCTCTACCTCCGTTCAAACAGATCAGGATAAGTTTGATGATCGGAATCGAGAAGTTGTTATGCTTCTCAAGCTATCTGTCACAAATGATCAGTTGCCTCAGATTCCCTCTGGCAAGTCTGCTGCAAACATCTGGAAATATTTGAAGGAGTTGCATGAGACATCCGACAAGAGTTGAGCGTTCTTTCTAAAGAATCAGTTGTTCTCCATTATGATGGATGAACATATGTCCTTACAGGAACATCTCACGAAGATTAAGGACATTCGCGATCATCTTGACGCTATCGGTCGGAAGATGGATGAAGAAGATATGGTAGTTATTACCCTGAAAAGTCTACCAATAGCTTATGAGCATTTCATAGAGACTTTCAACATTACCTCAACTAATGTTGATCTGAAATTCCCAGAGTTATGCACCAAACTTCTACAGCAGGATCACTGGAAGCAGCAATTTAGTAGCCTACTCTCAACATTACCTCAGTCATCACACCAAGGCAGTTCACATCAATCCTCAGGCAGCGCTCAGTAGAAGAGTGTTCAGTGTCATTACTGTCATAAGTACGGCCACATGAAGAAAGATTGCCATCAGCGACTCGCTTCCAAACAAAAGAAGCTGGGAGGGTCAAATCAACAGGCAAATGTTGCTGAACATTCTGAGAAAAAGGAGTCTGCTTTCTATGCTTTTATGGTTAAAAGCCCTTCTGATTTAGCCCGATCGTCTGCTTGGTATATCGACTCTGGTGCTTCACGTCATTTTTCTCATCGGCGTGACTGGTTTACAGACTTCTATCCCTATAGTGATTCAGTTGTATTTGGTGGAGGAGAGGAGTTCAAAATTATTGGCAGAGGAAATGTTCAAATACAGTCTGGTGGGTGTCAGCTCATCTTTCTCAATGTATGCTATGTTCCTGGTATGGCACTCAATCTGCTCTCTGTGAGTCAGATCATGAGAAATTCTCCTCAGTTGGATGTGGTGTTCAGTGCCCACAAATGTTCCATTATTGAGCGAGAGAATCGTCTTACTGTTGCTACTGGTCTAGAGGATCATGGCCTATATCAGCTTACTGACACTGGTGATTCCCCTGAAATAGCTATGGCAGCTCGTGATTTATCTCTCAGTACTTTGTGGCATCAACAATATGGGCATCTCAACATCCAGTATCTCTCTCAGCTGTCCTGGGAGGAACTTGTTTCTGGCCTACCTTCGATTCAGCCGCAGCATCTTGGAGTATGTGACGCTTGTCAAGCTGGCAAACAACATCGGACTCCCTTCAAAGATGGAGATTCTTGGCGTGCATCTCAGGTACTTCAATTACTTCATGTTGATATTTGTGGTCCTATGAATACACCTTCAGTTACTAGTTGCAAGTATTTTTTGCTTATTGTTGATGATTTTAGTAGAAAGATGTGGGTGTACTTTCTTAAACAAAAATCAAATGTTTTTAGTACATTTCAGAACTTTAAGTCTTTGCTTGAAAACAAGTCTGGCCACAGTATCATTTCTCTTAGAACAAATAATGGAGGGGAATTTTGTTCTACTGCATTCTCCGATTTTTGTGTTGAACATGGCATCAAACGCCAATTCACCACACCCTACACTCCTAAGCAAAACAATGTTGTTGAGCATCGCAATCGTACGATTGTTGAGATGGCTCGTTCTATGTTACAACACAGGAGTGTTCCTAATAAGTATTGGGCAGAAGCAGTGTTTACTACTATTTACCTTCTCAATCGTTCCCCTACTCAGGCCGTCAAGAACAAAACTCCAGAAGAGTTGTGGTCTGGTCATAAGCCCAAGATCAACCACCTGAAGATTTTTGGCTCTCTTGCATATGTTTGGATTCCTGATGCTAAACGCTCCAAATTAGATTCCAAGAGTTAGAGACTCATGATGACAGGGTACAGTGACAACCATAAGGCCTACCGATTGATAGATATCGACACTGATCATCTTATCTTTAGTCGTGATGTTGTTTTTGATGAAACTCGAGGACCTTTTCTGTCTTCTTATGAGCAGTGTTCTGAGGAACGGCCTCACAGTGTTCCTCTTCCTTTAGCTTCACCTGATGGGAGTGATGATACAGATAATGCTCGCCCTGGGGCACTTTTTGTTGATCCTGTTGAGGCCCCAGAACATGATCCTCTCCCTGCCCCTGTTGCTGCTCCTGAACCTCCTCCAACTCCCCCAGAGATTGGCTCTTCTACTCTCCGGCCCAAATGGTGGGTTAAAACTATTAGTGATCTCAGGGATGATGAGCTTATCGAAGATAGAGTTTCTAGAAATAAGAGCAAACAGCAACCTACAATTAATTTTGCTCTTATGGCTAACATTCATAGTACTTATGAGCCCCGGACTTATTACAAGGCTAAAGGTATTCCTGAGTGGGAACATGCTATGGAAGCTGAATTTCAGAGTATTCAAAAAAACACACTTGGGTTTTTTCTGATCTTCCTGCAGGGAAGAAGCCCGTTAGCTGCAAATGGGTATACAAGGTAAAATACAAAGCTGATGGAACCTTAGACAAGTATAAGGCTCGTCTTGTTGCTCGAGGGTTCTCACAAAGGGAAGGTATCGACTATGAGGAGACTTTTGCTCCCACAGCTAAAATGAGTACCATACGGCTTGTTCTTGCCTTAGCAGCTCAGTTTGGTTGGAAAGTTCATCAGATGGATGTTAAAAGTGCTTTTTTGAATGGTGACTTACAGGAAGAGGTCTACATGACGCAACCTTCTAGATTTAAGGTTGCTAGTCAAGACACAAAGTCTGTAAACTTGTCAAAGCTCTCTATGGTCTGAAACAAGCTCCTCGGGCTTAGTACATGAAAATTGATAAATACCTAACCGATCATGGTTTTCAGAGGAGTCCATCGGATTCAAACCTGTATATCAAACATGTAGGTGATGATGTATTGTTTATAGTTGTCTGTGTGGATGATTTGATCATCACTGGAAGTTCAACACATTTGATCACTGAAATCAAACAGGACTTGTGTCGCACTTTTGATATGACAGATTTGGGACTCTTGCACTATTGTCTCGGAGTTGAGGTTTGGCAGACTGAGCACAGTATCTTTCTTTCTCAATCCAAGTATGCTAGAAGTCATGTGGACAGGTTCAGAATGTAGGATTGCAAACCTGCTCCCACTCCTATGGAACCCGGGCTCAAATTATCAACTCGGTCCAATTCACCTGTTATGGATGAATCTTTGTTTAGACAACTAGTGGGCAGCCTCATTTTTCTTACTACCACCAGACCTGACATTAGTTTTGCGGTAAGCTACATATCCTACTTTATGACAGCGCCCAGGACTGATCATTGGACAGCTGCAAAGCATGTCCTACGCTATGTTAGTGGTACTCTTGATTATGGTCTTCTGTACACTCAGAGTTTTGATCTTACACTATGTGGCTACACAGATTCAGACTGGGCCGGTTCTGTTGATGATCGTAAGTCTACCGCTGGATATGTGTTCAATTTGGGGTCCGGTGCTGTCACATGGACCAGTAAGAAACAGCAGGCAGTGGCTCTGTCGTCCACCGAAGCAGAATATCGAGGAGCAGTTAAAGTAGCTTGTGAGGCAGTTTGGCTTTGGCGGATGCTTTCAGATATGCATGTTCCTCAGTCAGGACCAACTCCTCTATTCTGTGATAATCAGGGAGTGCTCAAACTGGCCAAGAATCAGGTCTTCCATGAACGAACCAAGCATGTCGAAACACATTGTCATTACATTCGTCAGCTGGTTGAAGACAAATCTATTCAGCTACTGTATGTTCCTACCTTAGAGCAGTCCGCTGATATCTTCACCAAGCCTCTCGGTTCTGATAAATTTGTAAAATTCAGGGAGGCTATTGGTGTTATTGACAGATTGAGCATTATGGGAAGGTATTAGAATGTTTCTAATATTAGGAAGATTCCGGTTTTTAATGCTCTTTCCTGCTGCGATTCTTTTGCAGTCTATCTTTAGATAGTTGCTATTTATTGTATAATTAGTTTTGTATATATGAGCCTCTGGCTCTTTGTAAAATTCATTCAATACAAAATAATCTATTCACATTATTTTAAAAAAAACTTATGCTTTCTAACACTGAAATCATAACTTGATTGGAGCCAAAATTGCAAAATAATTACGAACCGGTTCAAACCCAGGTGGACTAGCAAGGGAGTCTATATGAGAATAGGCAGTACCAACTACTATTAGCAAAGGATATGACATATGAGAATTATGATAAAATTTCCCAACTGAAAATGCCAGGAAGCAAGACCTGTTGAGAAAACAGAGGACTCTGTCATGAAAAATAGGCTACATGAAACACAGAATACTGTACTTAAGGATTAAGGCCATTTAAAAAAGACCATTCAATGCATCTTCCACCTTACAATAACTGCCAATTCTATGCAGGGATAATATGTTATAAGAGCTAGCAATTCTACACAAAACTAGATTGACGGGTAGTTACACCACGTAATATAGAAAACCACACTTCAAAGTACAAACATATAAATAATTACAATGCGTAAAAACAAATCCCCTGTGCTCTTAAAGAAATTTAGATTTAGTTGGCTAATTAAATTATTCAAAATACAAACATACAAACAATTAAAATGAGAAAAAATTTAAAAGAGTTCCCTTGCACTTAAGTGCTCTTAAAGAAATTAAATTGGCAATCAAAACTCATGGTTCAAACTTAAAAGTACAATATACACTTAGTTGACATTTTAGGTAAGTGTCCTGTTGTGCTTGCTTCAAAAACAACCATCCTTAACACCATAGTGGCAAACATTGTTCTCCAAATAAATTGGCAAACCAAAAACTAACTTTTTTTCATTAAAAATGGAAATATCAAAATAAGGTTAGGGTTTTCAAAAAAAGGGAAAACATAGGGTTAGGATTTTTTAAGAAAATAGAAGATACAAATTGCAACATAAAATCAAAAAAAGGTCAAAAAACACAAAAAAAATGCTATTTTATGATGGATCCTAATTTAATCAGGATTAAATGAATAATCATTTAATGGCTCGCACAAAGAATATGCGGCGAAAATTCGCTAATGTTCAGAAAGCGAATAATTCAAAACCCGCTCCTAATGTACATTTGAAGAGACAGGGCAATGGATTCTCTAGGACCCCTAAAATCCCATTGTTTGACAATAATAATAACGGATTTCCTCATTCATGTAACACACCTGATAATTTCTCATTTGCGGTAGAAGTTCACAGACAATCAGGGATACAAAGATGCCCTAGATCAAGGAATACGGCTTTGCCAACACATCAGAGCAATTCTGCGATTCTGGAAAATCGGCTATTCTTTTATGGCAAAACAAAGTATGCAAGATATGGCTTTTCACAGGCTTTTGGGAACTCGGTTCCCCCTCCTTCATCTTCCAATGATAATGAATGGAATTTGGTCAAATCTAGACAAACATTATGGGCAGAACGCAGGGGTTGTCTAGGAGCCAAAAGTATGGCCCCTTTATGGAAACAACGCTATTTTCCACCGACCCAGTATGACCACCCACATCGTAATCATTGTCATCATCTGCAGTCTTTGACAGAAGGTTCTTCAAAACCAGTTACCAATATTGAGTACCAAGATTCCTATGGAAAGAATAGAGACCGCTTGGGGTCAGGCCCTAGACTACAGAAATCCAATAACTAGGACATTAATACTATGGATCGACCATGGCGGAAAACTGAAAACCCTATCCCTAGGAACATTGACAACATCACTTTGGAGATCAAATACAAGATAATAGAACATACGCAAATACATTGTAAGAAATTTGGGCTTTTTGCCAGATGGAACGGCTTTGGTTGCCCAGTAGAACGAATTGTTGAATGGTTCTGAAATTCTTTCAAAGGGCGGGTAGGTATCGCGATCCTCTCTGAAGATTTTTTTTATATAGATTGTAATAGGGTAGATTTGAAAAGGAGACTATTATCAGATGAATCTCCTAGATTTAAAGGTTGTAAGTTCGTTTTTTTTTATTGGCAACCATTCTTTAACCCTAGCAATCTTACTGAATATGAAGTAGAACTAGCTATATTACTTCCCAATTTACCAATAGAACTAATAAATGAAGAAATTCTTAGAAAAATTAGCGACCAGTTAGGGAATGAATGGAGGAAGATAGGTATTCATATTCCAATTGTATTATCTTTGTTAAGATGAATATAAATATGAAAACATTAAAGCCTATTGTAATAGTAAGTGAGAACGCATCCTTCGAAATTTGTCTGGAATTTTATAAAGGCTCAATTTTGGATGCAAAAGAAGAAATTGATGGGTTAGGAGGGCAGGAATGCTCCCTTAACCCAGATTCAAGATGTTAAAATTTGATTCCATGATCAAAAGGGAGGTTTCATTCTGGAGGATGTTGCCCACAATCAGAATAGGGAAATTGAAAAGGTGAAATTGTGGAGAATCAAGATAAATTAATTATGATAGGTACCTTTCTGCTTTCTGATTCAATATGTGATGAAGGTAAGCATAAGGAACAATCATAAAAGACGATTGATGTGAGCAGAAATGAGATGCAGCCATCATTATCTAATGATAAGAAAATAAAAAAATTGCTGCCCATCTATGGTACAGACCATCATGATTCCCTTACAATTCTTTTTGAAAAGGCTAATGGTATGAA
The DNA here is from genome assembly GCA_027943335.1 of Chamaecyparis obtusa. Taxonomy (NCBI): domain Eukaryota; kingdom Viridiplantae; phylum Streptophyta; class Pinopsida; order Cupressales; family Cupressaceae; genus Chamaecyparis; species Chamaecyparis obtusa. The sequence continues at coordinate 232,453 of BSBK01000961.1, forward strand.
TAGAGCTCTTAGCCAACAGTTGGATAGCATTAACAAAGGGACCGTCAATCCAGATGGGGATCAAGATTATAAGGAAGGGGGGAGGTAGAGATTACGGATAAGACATTAACAAATAAAAAAGAATCAATGGATAAAGAGACAGTTGGAGATATCAGCATAGAGGAATACATGGATCCCTTGGAAAACATTTTAGATCACACTGAGGAAATGAGGAGGATGGTTGGGAATGCCCTAGGTTTCATTAAAGAAGGAGAGGAAGACCCTATTTGGGAAGATGAATCAGCACTTACTAAGAAAGAAGTTCAACAAACTGAAGCAATGATAATTGAGGAGGAAGAAGGGGGTTGAATGAGATAGAGAAGATGGAACTTGAGAATATGAACGACTTTTTAGGTTTAGATCCAATCCCGGAAGGAGGGGCAGATTTAGAACATAGCCAGGAAATTATTAGAAGAAATGTCAATGCCCTCAATAATGAAGAAGTAGAAGGTAAGCAGGAAGATAGAGATCAAGATAATAAGAAGGCAAGAGAGAAACAAGTAGAGAAGGAAGTAAATATTATTGCTAATCATTTAGGTGAAATAGTGGTGGAAGAGCTGATGGAACTTTTCATTGAAGAGATCTGTGATAAGGAGGAACTAGAGTTGCAAAGAAGAATTCTCATTGAGGGTATTAAGGATGCAAATAGGTATATTGAGTTCTTAGATGAAGAAGAAATGATAGTCAACTTAAACAATATGGTGTTACAGGACCTGGAAACCCTTGGTATTTCATCTACAAAGGAGAGCAGAGAATCCCCAGACTGTGCTAAACAAAATAGAAGGAGAGGTAGAAAATCATTATCTAAGTTAAGGATGAAGGATGCAGAGGCAGTTGGACAGACAAAGATCACATCACTACTTAATGTAGGGAAGGGGAAGTTCCTTCCCAATGAGCAATGAAAATCATCATGCGCTACATGACTAATAGTAAAGCAAACATAATCATGATTCAAGAGACAAAACTTGATAATAATGAAATGAACTCCTTTAGGAAGAAAGTAGGATTTAGAAAGGTTGGAAGACTCCCCTTCTGTTGGAGCATCTGGTGGCTTAGCCATTATTTGGGATCCAAGAAACATTATGTTTACGGTTACGGTAAAGAGACAAAATTGGTTGAGTGGGCAGGTTAGTAGCTTCAAAAATAAACCGAGCTTTAACATCACTAATGTTTATGGACCTATTCAGAATAAAGATAAAGCCCAGGTTTGGTTGGAAATAGAAACCTTCTTAACCAATAATCCAAACCAGGTTAGTATCATAGGAGGGGACTTCAATGCCATTATCAAGAGCACAAATAAACGAGGAAGCAACAAATTGTCAACAATAGCAATGGATTTTGCAAATTGGGTTAATAGAAACTCCTTATTATAAATTAAGACGGAAAATAATGTATTCACTTGGAACAATAGCAGAAAAGGATTTAGTTTTATGGCGGAAAAATTAGATAGATTCTTTCTATCTGGGGGACTCATGAATTTCAATCACTCCCTGAAAGCTGACATTCTACCAATATCGGGCTCTGATCATTACCTGGTCCAATTAGAAATCTTATAAGAAACAAGACCAAAGAATTGCCCTTTCAAATTTGAACAAATTTAACTGAAAGATGCTAATATCTTAAAGTTATTGGAACAATGGTGGAAAGAAACGGAAATCTCAAGATCAAAAATGTACATCGTAACTAACAAATTAAAGGTTATCAAACAAAAATTTCAAAAATGGAATTCCGATCAGTTCGGTAATATCTTTGAAAAAAAAGTTATCACTAGAAGAAAATTTAAAAGAAGTCAACTCCCAAGTAATGAAGAAAGGAATGGATGAGCCACTCTTTCTAAGAGAAAAAGAATTACTAAGGAATTATGAAGATATTCTAGCCAAAGAAGAAAACTTTTGAAGGCAAAAATCAAGGGAAACATGGTTGGAAGCAGAGGACAGAAACACTAAGTTTTTCCATAACAGCAGCAAACAAAGAAGAGGAATAAACAAAATATCTAGTACCAAGGATTATCAAGGGATTAGTTTGGTAGACCCTAAAGCAGTAGCGAAAGAAGTTGTCAGATAAAATGAAGATATCCTCAACAAGAAGGAAGGATCTAATTTAGAGGGTCAAAATAATATAATTAAGAATATACCTAGAATTATTACAAAGTATCATAATAGAATCTTATTGGATAAATTTTCTAACGAAGAAGTTAGAATGGTTTAATGCAGATGAACACGGATAAAGCCCTAGGACCAGATGGATTCCCAGCTTGTTTCTTCCAAAAGTGTTGGGACTTCGTAGGAAATGATGTCATTGAAGCCCTCAAAGGAGTTAGGAACTCAAGATGCATATTGAAAGAAGTCAACAACACCTTTCTAACTTTAATACCCAAAAAAGACAAACTGGAAAACTTTAATGACTTCAAACCAATAGCTCTTTGCAATACCCTCTATAAATTATTGACCAAAACTATAGCCAGAAGACTTCAAAGACTATTACCCCTCCTAATTAGTGAAGAACAGACTAGCTTTGTGCCAGGGAGACCAATCTATGATGGAGTTATTATAGCACAGGAAACCATTCACTTTGTTCAAAAAAACAAAGAACCAAGTATGTGTAATATCCCACACTAGGATATTATCTCAATTCTGATTTTGGTTGTCAATTTTGAATATTTGACATTTAGTCAAACACTTTGCAGGAAATGTACAAATTCTGATTTCTTAATGTAAGTATGTTTGTTTGTTTGTATTTGAATGGTTTTGCAATTTCTTAACATATAACAATGCATGAAACAAACTATTTGCTTTCTAAATCCAAGCAAAGTATCCCAATTTTCTTCAACAAGAAATCTGATTGCATTTGCAATTATAATTTACTTGCAAATATACTCAATGCTGAAAAACACATTTGAATTACAATTTGAACCAGAATGATGCACCTTTCATGAAAAGTTGCCTTTCCAGAATAGGTCGCAGGCACTAAAGGTAAATATAGGGCCACAAGTATGGACGCAACCCTGCAAATTATGTACGCCCAGCTCAATGTAAATGAATGCAGCCCTGGTAAGAATGAATGCTGACCATATTCGCAGCTCATAAGGTGATTTGCTGCTCCTAGAAAATGCCACCCAGGTTAGTATTCAACCACTATTTAGTAGGCACAATTCACCGTTATCAAGAATGGCTCAAAGTGCAAGCACAGACATGGCGTCCAGCCATGAGATTTCTTCAAACCCTAAAGACCAATTTCTCCACAAAATGGAAACAAAAGATATCCAAGAATGAGGATCGAATTCTCATAAGGCTGCATATATAATATTTAATTCAATAGCTTCTCAATGACACTTTTCACTGAAAAGCAACTTGCTTTATGGTTGCACATTTGAAATATAATAAACTATTATATTTCCCTCCACTTTAATGAAGAAAATGACCCTTTCATTGAAATAATGTTATTTTGACACATAGGGTCCCTGTTTTCTATGCTCAAAATTTAAAACTTCTCAACCCGGTTCCAACAAGCTATAACACCAAAGTGCCCAATATACAATCCCAATAAAAATAGCAACCTTAGCCAATTTAATTAAATAATAATCAAAATTCACCTGTCTTGCGAAAATGACTGAAGAAGCAGCAAAATCGAAATCTAACAACACCGATGTGATCCTAATGATGAAAGGCAATGAATGAACTTGACGGAGTGACTTTCTAAAAATAGACGCTCCCTCCAAGAATCTTGGATCCCAAACCGGAAGCCAAAAATAAAAACTGAGAGCATCATTTAATTCATCTAATTCATTTGCGCTCATTGAAACCAACTACTGACTTACTATAAATAGTAAGTCCCTCAAAATAGGCCAAAACCCACATCAGGGCCCTTTAATCACCAATATTAGCCTACAAGGACCCAGTGATAGGCTAAATCTAATAACTCAGATGCTCGCTCAAAATGGGGACATTACGGTATGCTTATTAAATTAGATATAAAAAAGGCTTACGATATGGTTGATTGGAGATTTCTCTGCAAATGTTTAGAGGCATTTGGTTTTGCTAAGGCTTGGGTAAACCTTATTTTTAATGCATTTCTTACCCCATGTTCTCAATTCTGGTCAATGGGACACTTGGAGGCTTTTTTAAGATCTGCAGGGGTTTAAGACAGGGAGATCCTATTTCCCCTTTTTTGTTCATCATCATGGTCGAAGCCCTAGGAAGATCAATATCAAAAGCTAGGGAAGAGGGAAGAATTAAAGGTATAAGCATAACCAGTGAAATGGACCCAACTACCCACCAACAATTTGTTGATGACAATATGCTCTATGGGCGAGGGGAGTTAAGTGTAGCCATTGCATTCAAGGATATCTTAAACTCTTACACTATGGCCTTTGGACAGGAAATCAACATGGAAAAATCTGAAATCTTTTTTTTCAATACGGATGTCAAAATAGAACAAGAAATTTGCAAAATCCTCAATTTTAAACAAGGAAAGCTACCCAGTAAATACTTAGGTCTACATTTAGATAAGGGATGCAGGTCTTCTATCTTATGGGATCAAACGATAGAAAAAATTAAAAAGAGAATTGACACTTGTAAAGGAAAATGGTTGTCTTCAATTGGTCGAGCAACTATGGTCAAATCAGTACTTTCTGCTATGCCAATTTATCAATTATCTTGCATGAACCTACCAATTAAAAAAAGAGAGGAATTAAACAACATCTTAAGACCTTTTGGCAAGGCGCTAGTGAGAAGAAGAAATTATCACTAGTATCATGGGATAAGGTTTGCCGACCTAAAGACGAAGGAGGAGCGGGCCTCAAAAACATTAGGGAACAAGGTAAGGCCCTTGGAGCAAAGTTGGTGTGGAGAATGTTCAAAAATCCACATTTAAAATGGGCTAAGATAATGATTCATAAATACTTGAATAACAGAGATCCTCTCAACATCTTTAGAGAAATACACCCCCCTCGAGGGTCTCGTATTTGGGACTGTAGAACTGTCATCATGGAAAAACTTACTTGGAGCCTTGGAACTGGGGAGGAAGCCTTATTTGGTCTAATTCCTAGGGAGGTCATAAGGCTATTGAGAGAATACATGATTTTGGGGCAACTAGAACCCTCTTGGAATCTCGATGGGCTCTGTTGGTAAAAGACTACATAACCTTCACAAATGAAGGAATGGGATGGAAATGGAAGGAACTTGGTAGCTTAGAAATCCCAGAGGGTGATAAGGAGAAATTAAAGGAGATTCTCAACAATAGAAATCTAACATTCAGTACTACAAGAGATTTGCTTATTTGGGATTGGGCAAAGAATGGTGAATATAACATAAAGGATGGGTACAATCACATTATGAAAAAACATTTGAGACCCAAGACTAAATTACCAAGGAAATTTTGTTGGGATAAATACTGCTTGCCAAAGGCAGGCACGTTTACATGGCTGGCCCTACAAAATAGGTTACTCACAGCTGATAGGTTTCGGAGAATGGGTTTTGAATGCCCTAGTAGGTGCCCTATGTGTGAAGAAAGTGAAGAAGATGTTGATCATCTAATGTTAAATTGCAAATTTTCCAATCAATGTTGGCAATGGCTTAGCAACAAGCTTGGATGGACCTCAACCTTTCCAAACACTATTCTAGGTATGCTCCAAGCATGACCTATTATTAAAAAAGGCAGCCTCTACGAAGGACTTCGGATCACTGCCCCCTCAATTATGTTGTGGGAGCTCTGGAAGGAAAGGAATAGGCGTATTTTTAGAGAAGAAAAAATGGATTGGAAGCAAATCATTAATAAAATTGAAACGGCAATCATAGAAACAATGAATAGTAGAATTAGCAATCAACAAAGGAAGGAGGCTAAGATGACACATTGGGATGAAAAAATGAGAGGGAAATGGACAAGGCTCATTATACCCCCATTTTTGGGCTCGGGAGCAAGAGAAAGCATTAGTAAGCAGGCAAAATGTATGTGGACACCACCTAAAATAGGATGGTTTAAGTTGAATTTTGATGGTGCCTCCAAAGGTAACCCTGGAACTGCAGGAATTGGATGTTGCATTCACAATAGCAATGGAGAAGAGATTGCTAGAAGAGCCTTCACATTAGGGGTAGTAACAAACAATTGGGCGAAGATTATGGCTTTGATAGAGGGATTGAATATATGCAAAGGTTTGGGGATAGAGAAGTTGGAAATTGAGGGAGACTCAGCAAAGGCTCTATGCTTAATTGGAAGCTGAATACTTTATTATCTAAAGCTTTGTTATTATGCAATTCATTCAAAAAAATAACACTCAACCACATCTACAAGGAGGGAAATAAAAGAGCGGATGAATTGGCCAACCTAGGAGCTGATGGTCTAAATATCTCTTAGTCTATATTAAGGGTAATATGTAATATTCAAATTAGCCAATGAATTAGCTAACCTAGGGGCAGAGGGGGAAAGAATAGGCATAGGTAACTTAAGCTGGTAATATAGTTAGTAGTAGGGATCTAATGAATTCCTTCATCCTAAAATATAATTACAAATTTGATGTTGCTAGGTCGATACTCATACTCGCACAATGTGATTTATCCTAGATTGAGGGTAATCTTTTAATTTCATACCTAGTAGTAACATCATATTAATTTCTAAAAGTACAACAAGCCTATTTAGCTTTCTTGGCACTCAACATCTGACATGGTCATGAGATTATAAGTTAGCAGTAGGTAACTAAAGCACTCCTTCATCCTAATATATATAATTATATATCTAATTGTTGCTATGCTAATTCTTCTACTTACGCAATGGTTTTATCCTATTGAATGCTTACCATTTAATTACACTCCTTGTAGTAACATCAAAGTATTTTCTATAAGTACAAAATCCTTTTAGGCTTCCTTGAAACTCATCATCTGACGTGGGCATCAGTCTGAGGGGTGGTAATCGAACGAAATCTTAGGAAAAGAGTTGGCAGCATCAAAGGGTGTTTGTATCATGATTACCCTCGGACGTAAAGTATCTATGACATTTAATTAATTAAGATTCGCACGGATTATGGGTCTTTTGAGCAATGTAGGTGAGCTTAGGGCATCCATTCACAATGCAAAAGTTTAACAAGAAGATGGATACACCGATAAGGATGAAAGCAAGTAAGAGAGAAATGTCTTTTTGGGGAGAAATCACAGAACTAAAGTTGGGGAAGATGATGAAAGCGAAACATAGTCTGATATTTCAGGCGGTTCTGAAGATTGTGGGAGAAAAATTTTCAAAGCTCAAAGACCAGCCTAAGAACAATACAGAGGTAATTGCTATGTTTGTAGCTACGATTCTGCATATTGATAAGGACAAAGCAGCAATTAGAGATCTTTGTTATAGCATGTTTAAGAAATTCCTACTGGAAGAATTGGACATTATTCTTGAAAACATTGGTGAGAATCTTTGCATCCCAAAATGCAGTGAGTATGGTATCAGGGACCATGCGGTTCAAGTTTATCCTATTTTGATTATTGAGAACTTCAAGAAGTTTGAACAGAGACGTTCAATGATAAAAAGAAATTGAATGTTTCTTTTAAGCATAATGCATGTCCAGGTCTGTGTAGAATGGAAAGGCCTAGAATGGTTTATGAAAGAGGACAGAGTTGATCTCAGCAATGAAGAAGATGTAGGAGATGGTGACGGAAGATTTGTTGAAGCTTGAGGCTAAGTACCAATATAAGATATTAGGGCTTATATCTAGATCCAATATGCATTTCTTTATTTTAGGTTAACTAGATAGACGAGATACTTTTAATTTTGAGTTGAATATTGAGAATACTGAACATGAGATAATATTTTGGCTTTATATTCAAACAATATATGGGACTTCCATCGATAATAGTAAATATTAAAGACTTTATTAGTATATTTGCTAATAACTTGGTAATTTTTCAAGTATTGTACTAGACCCTCTGTATATTTATATGGTTTCTTTTATATATAAATATGTGTATATATAAATAAATATTTATATATATGTATATATTTATATAGTTTGTTTCATATATTTATATATAGTATACATATATATATATTTATATATATATATACATATATATATATATATATATATATATATATATTGATAAATATTCCTAGACCTTAATACAGATCATATGAGAAAGATTAAAACAGTTCGTAGTTTAACAAACAATTAAATCATGTAATTTGTTTAATATTTGATTCATAGATGAGTATTATGTTATCTCATTTCAAAAGGAGAATCTTGGTCTAACCATATTTCACAGGATATAATTTAGCTGGAGACAGAAAAACAGGTAGTTCTGTTACTTGGATTATAAGATGTTTCAGTCTTTTACCATTTTATGTATGCCTAATCCTATGCTAGGTAACGCCTTCAATAGAAAAAAATAAAGAAGTAAGCTATGAGATTTGGTTAGTCAGGGTATATAGATTTATCTCATCTAGCCTCCTTCTGGGTTTATCGTTGCTAATCTTTTCTTTATATATGGATATTGGGTCCGCATATTGATTTACTACATTAACATTTATTGGAGCAATCTACTTACTTTCGCATGGATAACTAAACTATAGAGGGTTTGTAATAGTTATGGTTACATTCATTAATCTTGCAAATATTTATATATATATATAAACACTTATAAATATAGATATAGATATAGTCTCAGAGAAGCAGATAAATTAGCAAATAGATGCAGGCCTTGTCCATCTTCTATTTTCATTGTCTCTGAAAGGTTGAAAGTTGTGAATAACATAATGATCTCGTGTGGACATTTTATTGCAAAATACCTTAGGATTTAACCCATGATCCCATATTATTAAAACGATTGCAAGGAGGATATGGAAGATTTTTAGGTTCTTTTATTTGGAATGATAAATCCAGAATTCTTAAAGGTTCTGTGGAAGTTAAGTTTGAATATTCAATGTTTAATTCTAAACTATTATTGTGCAGGCGTAGTTATTTAAATCTGATCTTTATGATTTATCTGACTTTTTCCATCTAATCTTGTTAGAGCATGTTTTAGTCTCCTCCCCACTCTCTCTTCAGCTATTGTAGCCTAGATAATCTCTTAATTTCAAAATTGGAGATTATAAGGCCGCAATAGCTTAAGGGATATACTGGGTTTGTACTCTCTTTTAGCTTCTGCTAGCATCAATTCTCCTTCCTGAAGCTTCTCCAATTTGCCTATTTTTATGCTAGTGGCTGATGAAATTAGGGTTGTTGCATCCGGATATATTCAGATAATGTTAATGGTCAAGTCATTTACTCTGATTTATGATAGTAAAGAATTCATTAAGTTTAATCTAGAAATTAAACTGGGAAGCTAGTTACTCTAAAATGATTGGGATCCAATTCAGAATTATCACAAGCTACACGTCCGCATTTACTTACAATATATATATATATATGGTCACCTGTAAGTACCTCTACATTGTTTTCAAAATGATAGAGATTTCGTTTTTAATTATTTTCTAAATGATTACTGTCAACAATTGAATATATGGATTTTAAGATCAACTTATGAAAAGATCTGATAAAAATCTGTCTAATTATATTTTATTTTTAGAAAGCTATGGCTCTCCTGAGATGAGTCATTTTCACCCATTTCATGATATGATTGTGTTGAGAACTATTGATTTGATGTTGGATATTAGACCTTTTTTGTTCAATATTAAATCCCTATGATTAAAGCAAGAAGGTTATCTAAATGCTTATTAAATTCATGTGAAATAGTGAACTCTGACAACGATCTTTGCCAAATAGCTTTGTATTTGCAGGATGACCCTCCAGGAAAACAACCTTCATAAAAAAGTACAGACACAAGGCAGAATTGAAAGGCGTGATATTTGTTCGGCAATGCTAATAGATTGTATTTAACCTATTGAGATAAACTTTCCAGCTATGTAAATGAGGGAATGCCCTCATACTTGTTATGTAAAGTTTTGAATTTCTGGACATCTATCTCGGGCTGGATTGGAAGTTTTCTTCTCCGTTCTTTCCTTCTAGTGCCCACACTGAACGGAGAACTATGTATATCATCTTTATTATTAATAAAATTATTCTATGGCCTCGGCTTTTTACCCATCAAAAAAAAAATCAGGATTAAATTGGATTAGATAAGCAAAAAAACATTTAGGCAATTTTCCAGTCTAAAAAACATTATCTGCTTCAAGTTCCAATTTATTGTTATCTACCCAAACTCTTAAACTAGACAGACACCATAGTGTTACTGTTGGCCATTTAGCAGATGTGTGTTAACTTTATATGTAGACTACAATTTGCAGATATTATCATAGAATCATTGTTCAAATTCTTGGGCCAGTTTACATCAAAATAAGTTGTTTTCGAGCATGTGTTATTGCAATGTAGGATTGGATAAATGTACTTCTAATTAATCAATTTAATAAACAAGCTTGAAGTAAATTGGTAAACCATAATTTAATATTCATGATTGGACAAAAGAAGACATGGACAGGCAAGCACAATGATGAAGTGTTCAAAATTTCAACTGTGCCTCCAAAGTTCTCTTCCCATCTGAATCATTTCAGTTGTTAGACAAAACATGGAAACCAGAACTATAATCAGTCACCTGAATCTTACTAGTATGATGTATTTATCTAGGTGATAATTTCATAAGTATGTGGTTTTGTGTAATTTATAAATGTTAAAGCAACTGAAGAATGAACAATTCAAATTAAAATTCAATTAATAAATTTGACTCAACAATCAATGAAATGCAATAAATGAACTGTTCCCTTAACATGTTATTTTAAGAACTTTTTGTTCATGATATGATGGAAAGATAAGGTATATGTAATCCTGCAAGGAATTACATATGTCAGCACAAAGTCATAATATTATGTCAAGCCCATGAATTTTTGAGCAGAAACAATCTGGAGATGAAAGACAATGTCGTCAGAACCACAGTTGGACTACACGGGGAGTTTTTAAAAACTTGCTAGTTTTTTTGGCCGCCAAGTTTTTCAACTTAAAACTCACTGAGTTTTTGGTGATTTTTCACTAAAACTCAGTGATTTTGTGGAAAAAACTCAGCTGCATAAAAAAGGGCCCTCATGCATCAAAAAATTATCTTAAAACATTAGACCCTCACTTCCAGCTCATGGGGAAAGGAAATGTTCCTCGCAACCCCTCTATTATTGGGTTTTCCTCACATCTAACACCTTGTGCAGCTTCCCATCACTACCCCTCAAATCCATTGAGGTCTCCACTCCCAAACCCCCACTAGTTATTGAGATCTCTTGTCATATAAGAAATTTGATTCCAATGTAGGGGTCTAGAAGTTGAGACCAAAATTGAGAACTTAGACAACTAAGTTTATCACTATTATAATATCATTGATCAATGATGAAATATCATTCTATCACTATCCAAGATTCAAATGTGATTGTTAAAAATTTAGAATGTATCCAATATTCAAATGTGATTATTATAAATCTAGAACCTCTCCCAAAGTACTAGATCAGGGAAGAGGAAGCCGTAAAATCTTGTAATATGCAATTTATGAATTATGCTGAATCATGATGATGTTCGAAGGCAATGATCATAAATTCATGATAGTTGCCAGCTAACTGTTATATTAGGATTCCACATGAGGATGTGATTTTGCACTCGATTTGCATTCAAATCAATCAAATTCACTAGAAAACACTTTTGCACTCATTGGATACATCTTGAGATTTAATTTTGCAAAAATAAAAGTTTTTCTAATGAAATTTAACCAATTTTTTAAGTTCCCAGTTTTTTTTGCCCAGTCTAAGTTTTCCAACTATGATCAGAACAACTAGACAAAAGCTTAGTTCCAACAACTGTAATGGTAACAAAGCTTGGCGAAGTTCACATAGCCAAATAAACAAATGGCTACAATATTTTCTACTGGACCATCTAATGACTGTCCAGAACAACATTCTTTTCTAAGCTTGATACTTTAAAAAGGCATGCAGAACAAAAAGGAACCGAAACTTTGGATGAATTAACTCATGCAGAGTTTCAGAAAGCAGTGTCTCCTACACCAAAAAAAGAATTAGTGACCTGCCTAAGTTGTCCTTAAAACAACACTGTCTAGAGACTCTAGACCACTGTTATCAATCATTTATTTCTAATATTTGTATTTACTAGCACTTTGTATTTCTGCAATTTTCACTAGATTATAGTGCCCAGAGAGACATACCTCAAAAAACTGTTCAAAGGGCTCTTCAGAAACCTCTGCATCAGGGACTGGAGTTGATTCAGTAGACTCTAGAGGACCCTCCATGATTGCCATAGTTGGAACTCTTTCCAGCTCTTGAAACTCAGTGCTGCAGAAACGAATCAATAAGAAAATATTAATATAAAAATAAAATTACAGTTCAAAATATAGCTTGACAATCAAGCCATTTACATAGAAAGTGTATCAGGTTTGTTACAAAAACTACTGAGCCATCACAACGGAATCCACAGGGCAAAAAAATGGAAGAAATATATGCACAATGTCTATCAGAAATATAGGAAAATAATTATTTTACCTGTTAGGTGTAAATGATTTTGGTTTTGGAGAGACTTTGGAGAAAGCACTCAGTATCCTGCACCAAATCCAAAATAGAAACTCAACAGTAGCATAGGTAGTAATACTTCAGATTATGATTTTTTACAAATAGATGCTGATGAATGAGAATCAAGACACATGTCATGTCAGAATGATGATCAACACCATTATTTTAAACACATCAGTAATTAATTTTCCAAAAATCTTCAGATGGCAAGCAGAGCTTCCTTATACAAAACAAGTTTCATCTGGACATAGTAACAGCTATTACATGGTACGTAGTAAAATCCTCACATAATCACATGTTCACAAGATATATTTGAGGAAATGAAATGAACTTCCTTTTTCCCATAACCAATAAACAACTAATGAGACTCGAAACAAGCAGCTTGAAAATATAGCACAAAATCTAAATGTATCCCAAGACTTCCTTGTAGCAAAATGTGTTCAGTGTTGTCATTGATGTCAATCTGTTGTGTGCATTGATGTCAACCTGATGGAGAGAAGTGTTTCTTGATGTGTGGAAGATGGTAGAGATCTGAAAATGAGTGATCAGATGTTATTCTGGTGTCTGGTAATGATAGTGAGTCAATATGTGGTATTTCCAGAAGTTGGAAGTATGGAAAGCTAAAATATGCAAGAAAGGGCATTTAAAGTCCTTATGGGAGAATACTCCACATTCCTTCGCACAAGATGTTGATGGCTTGCGGTTCTGAAGTTAAGGAGTATGGTCTATGAATGTTGCACTATCATGTTTTTAGGTCCCCAGCTATTCAGTGGTTGAAGTTGTGTTCTGTTATTTGTTGGCAGCATAGAACAAGACTCAAACACAGTGCGGACTCAGCAAGGCTGACCTGTCTTCAGTCTCTGCAAAAAATTGGCAAAACTTGGCAGGACTTACCAAAACTTGATTTCTGGTGAGTCTCACCTAGGGCGAGTTTCTGGCGAGTCCTAGGCCCCTGGGACTTGGCTTGGGTAATCCCAGCTCAAAACTCACCAAGTCCTAGCGAGTCCAGGAAATATGGCTGACTATAAGACTGGATGTCAGGAATGATCAAGACTAGTCTGTGTTGGAGATTCATACCAGAAATAAAGATAAAACAGCAAAACAACAAAAAAAAAGATGAACACAAAGACACAGAAATACCCTGGGAAAACCCTCCAACTTGAGGGGAAAAACCCAGCTACAAAATACCACTTTATTAATGAATACTCAGAGGTCTGATTACAGTTCACACAGCTAAACTAGCTTCACTGAAGCAAAAATAACATCTAAGTATCTGCAGGAAATACTGCCTCCATTCAATCACGTCAGAAGCAAAGAATGTCTAATCAGTGACCATAAAAATCTCCATTTGAACACTGCACAAACTGATAAACTTCTCTTACATATGAAGAGTTGGGCCCTTCATGTTTTTACTCTTCATTGTCAAGATGATTGACATTACAAAGCTGAAGACTCTTCATTAGTCTGTCATTACCAAGCTGATGACTCTTCATAAGTCTGCCGTTATAAGGATAATAACTCTTCATTATATTGAAGCTACATGTCTCTTCAATATTTTCACCGTCTGTCCATTCAATGCCTTCATTGTAGAATACAGAAATGACTATCTCGGAATTGGGAGAAAGATATCTCCCGAAGCTATATCTCCAACAGACTAGAGAATGCTCTGCATTGCTCCACATTCATGTTTTAAGGTGTGCAGATTGGTGAATATGTTCAGATGGTTTGTGCAATGTTCCAGTTCAGATATCTTATGTTGGTTTGATTTGCAAGTGAAGTTACATTGCTCTGTGTTCGGCATTGTTGTTTGTGTCGGTCTCTGGCTGACAATAGATTGTGTTGATTTGAGTAATGACCTTTAGGTCCAGATATTCTTTGGAGGAAGCGTTAAGCAGTTGTTATGGATCTTGTGGCATGTTGAGTTCTGCATTGAGGTATGAGCATTGGAGAATGTTTTTGAGCCAACTGGTTAATGCGTTCTAATGCCTTGCTACACATTACGTTTGGTGCCGACTTTGGAGAATGTTGTGTTGTGTGCACTTTGTTCAAATCTTTTGTGGAAGGTGTGTTGTGATGTATTTGGGTCCCCTTTATCTCCTAGGGTGGAACGCATTAAGTGTAAGCCTTCATGGTGGCCAACTTTGTGTAAATAATGTTGATCTCTTTCATGGCTGTCATTATGTAAATAATGTTGATCTCTGTTGTGGCCGACCTTGTGTAAACAATGTTGATCTTTGTCGTGGCCAACCTAGTGTTTTTTGATGATCAAGTTAGTATATATTGGCATGCGGATGTTTGGATTGGATATGGATTGTGGACTGAATGTGAAGTCAATGTGATGCAAGAGCAGATGTGCAAAAATTTGAGATTGACAGAGTTTGTTGCAATGATCGATTAGGAGATTGTGCGTCTTTTCAATTCATCAATTCCCTGTGCCTGCTAGATGACAGTGAGTTCTTTTGGCAGCTTGTACAGACATGTATCTTGCCCTAGGATTGTGTGTCTCAGTTTTGCAAGTCCTTTGTATCTTGCCCTAATGTTGTGTGCATTAGCCTGCAAGTCCTTTTCAAGAGTAGTGAGCTCCTTGGCCTGCGGCCTAAATCATTGTAATTTGTTATTCATATAGTGAGTGTAATTCTCACAATCATTTTTCCTACATTGGATTTTCCAAGCAAAAATCTAGTGTCCATGTGTTTGTGTTGTCATTGCAATATCTTTCATCGATGGTTAGTTGGATAAATATAATTGATAAGTGTTTGTGACAGAAAAGGTTTAAGTTTTGGACATGGCTGATTCACCCCCTCCCCCCTCCCCCCCCTCTCAGTCTTGAGGTGTGTTCAACATTCCTTAAAAATTATGTTGACAAGTATAGAACATGAAAAGCTTTAGCATAAATGATTATTAGACTGTTTCACCGAGCCAGCAGTAAAAAAATTGCAATACCACCTAATCCTAGGTGCATGATGGTTCTTTAGTTTCACTGATCAGAGAATATACATGTGAACATAACCATATACTTGATTGGTCCTTCATCAAAAGCATAAGATCTCCAATATAAACATATCCAAGTCTTAACCAATATCCACAATGTTGAGAATTTGAACCAAAATCCAAGCAAATGTTCAACAGAAATATTATGGACCCCAGTAAAGAAGCATAGGAAGTAAAGGATTCAATCAAATGTCATGTATTTTTCTACTCATATTACCAGGAACAAAAACAAGTATGGGAATAGATATAATAAATGCCAATTTTATGTGGACCATAGATATAGTGCACCATGGAAATGTTCAAATTAAATTTAAAAAATATAATGAATATGATTATATGATAGTGAGGATGGAAATGAAATATAGACATAACACACTGGAAATATTATTGTAAATGCAATAGACATTGGGATTCTATATATACTTTTGTTGTTGTGTGTTTCTCTAAAAAGGGACACAAATTCAGTGCACGTACAAAGACGCGTCGGAATTGAGACTTTGATGGAAAATGAATAAAAGTCTAAAGTTGTTGCAAGTACAAATAAAATGTCCATATGTTTTCTTTGAACTTTTAGACAATAACAAAAGATATCAAGGACAATTATCCAGTTGTTATAATCTGTGGAGTTATTGCTCAGATTTTTCTTATTGTAAAGCATAGGATGAGACAACATTCAAAAGACTACTGTATACCTGTTAAAAAGATTTGCAATCTCTTCACATTCATGGTGATTATAAAACCAAATCCCAGTCACTTCTTTGACTGAACTCTGGTACAGCAAATATGGAACTTGAACCTCAAATTGAAAACCGCCAAGCAGATCCTGTACCAAGTTCTCTGTTTGTAATACAAAATCAGAAACTGCAAAATATATTGGTCAAGTAATATTCCTAGACAAAGTACCGTAAAAAGTTAAAATTTAAACTATGGTTCAAAGTAAAAATCCCATGATTTGGAAAAAAAAATTTTGTCTCTCATGTCCTTAGACAATGTCAAGACTCAAGACATTAAAATTTCCTGATTGCTTAAGATAATAAGTACAGTTTGCATAAAATTAAAGATGACAGTGCCAGTTAGCCAAAAGAGTGAACTTGCTATTTAAGATGAATTTGAACTTGCTATTTAATAGTGAACACATTATAAAACATAGATGAAAAAAGGAGTCAGTTCATCTAAAATCAACAACTCAAAGTAAGTATAAGAAAGAAAAGACATGTTTTGAGTGGTGGAACTCATATAAGAAGAATAGTTTCAATAAGTCAAAGATATTTAGTACAGAACTTCAAATCATATTAACATTATATAGCTACACCTTAACTAGATATATGTTTTATTCAATGTATTTGATTTTGTATGCATTAAACATTCAATAAAATCTGAACTTTTTAATGCAATATTGGATAAGCAAGTACGCAGATAATCTCATTTTTAATATGGAACTAGCATATATTGGAGCTCATTTCTTTCAAGTCAGAAATAAATAAACTGAGATTGACTAAGAGGTGAAAACTGTCACATCATCTAGCATTTTCCAACTCGAATGTCATTCAAAATGAGTTGCAATGGTTTAGGAATAATACTCGAAGCACATAAATAAATATTTATCTGAAATTGGTTGCTGTATTGTACCACATAAAATATTTAAAACTCCTAATATCATACCCAATAGACTTCAGACTCAGAGGAATTTCTCTATGTCAGCAAGTAAGCACAAAGTGGAATAAATTAAATATGCCTAGCATAAAAATATGAGGCAAACTGACCACAAATTCATAACTTCAGAATTTATATTTTCCTTGATTTTAGCTCTGACCTGTGTTACGCATTAGCAGCTACCACCCTGTGCATCTAGTTATTGGCCACATTTAGTCTTACATTCAAATGCCATTTCCATGTCTAGATGATATCAGTGGATCTCAGTTGGGGTTTGGTACACAAAGTCTAAACCAGTATAGAGATTGATGAATTAAAAATTGTGAAACTCATAATGTTATTACTAGGTATTCACAAATATGACTATATATTTAACTATGTGTAACATGTTAAACTGTGCATGTATAGTGCAAGTTATAAGATGTTATCAATAACATTGTTTATTAGAGTTGTATCATAGTTTGTTAAAGTTCATATATATTGACATGAATTTTGAGTCTCTCATAGACAGGCATACTTGATAATAGGCATAATAAAATAAACAAACTAATTTTAAGTTATATGATGTCATCAATAACATTGTTTCTTAGAATCATATCTTAGTTTGATAAAGCTCAAATACATTGACAAGAATTAATAATATTATTATTAGATTATAATTATTATTATCAATATAATAGTGTTAAAAAACACTGTTATCATTTGATGATCTCAAGATGCTGCAAAGTTGGGAGCATGATAGCAAATTTTTCTTGTTCTTTTTAAAAACGGTTTAAATGTTTTTTAAAACTTCAAAATATATTTTAGATGTTCTACTGTCCTATTTTCTTTGGTTTTTGTTTATTTTCTTAACACGCTTTCAGTTGTAATATTTTTTTCTTTCATTATTCAGATAGAATGGTCAATAGTTCTAATTTAGCTGGCCCAAAGCTAGAGAGGCCATTCAAAATTGGCATAGCATCACCTCTTTAGCATGCATGATTAAATAGCTTACTAGAGGTGGGGGTTTCTATTTGCCTTGTAGCCATTGTGGAATGAGTATAACAACTCATATAATTAAATGAAAGCTCGCCTGTCCACTATGACTAGCTTAGGGATAAGAGTTTGTTCAAGACCAAATAAGAAAAGGTTAGCAAATGAACAAACTATGACATATACAAGGGAACAAGAGAATGTTGACATTGTGAGAAACTAAGCAAAGGAAAGATCACATCCTCTATTCATGAAAGGATCATGCATACCCCTAGTGGCTTTATAGTATAGTTAGTGGCTTTATAGTATAGTAGTTAGCTCACATAACTTTATTTTGCCATCATCTTTCCAAGAATAAGATACACCCTTCATTTCCCAGAAAAGAGGCCCATTTGAAAGGGCCTTCCAAAATGAGTCACGGGATGTTGTTGATTGAAGCATTACTTGTTGCCTTTGCAGCAATGGGCTTCCTTTCAACCTTGTCAAATCAAAATATTGGCAATAAATGTTGACAACATAGTTAGTACGAGATGCATGGGTGTTGTTACTAGTACAGGACCTAGGATACCATTCAAATTAGGGTATGCAAATAAATGAATAAGGAGGCAACCGTAATACACATAAATGGGTAAAAGTAAAAAGTTGTGTCACACTTATATAAAGGAAACTGCCAAAACACTAATCCAACTTTTCAACTTGAATCACTAAAAAGTGACATTTGTTTTGAATTTTGAAATGACGTAAACTAGTAAGATATGTATTTTATGTTTCTATTTTCTTGGAAAAAGTAAAAAGTTATTTGGATATAATTCACTATAAAATTGACATTATAATCATTATTATGAAGGGTTGGAGCAAAAACATGAGGGTGTTTCAGAGAGATTTTTCCAGGATGTCTTGAAGGTCTGGAGTAGAATGTCAAAGCAGGGAAGAGAACATGGCCGAGCAGATTGTTAGGCTCTTCAGAACTAACAGGGAGGCCATGACTTTGGATACAGTGGCAAAAATCACTGGTGAGGCATTTTGGAACATTGGCCATGTTCATTATGGAGCTGTATATGAGCATTTATGCACCAATGTAATCCAGGTTTTGGGAAGCTTGACTTGGGCTTCCTCATATCAGAATAGGCCGATTGATGAAACAAATCGAGTTGTTGTAATGGCCATGCTGGATGTTATTCCTCTTCAGCCTTCACAAGGATCGATTGTAGGGATATTTGATGTGGAAGCTCTCAACCGGAAGCAAACTGTTTACCAAGCTCTCCAACAATATAGAAATGATATAGAAAGGGGCAACCCGGCAGCTTTTGCCTGATTCATTGGGATCTATGGTGATATGTTTTCCCCAACACAGATTGATAGGTTGTATGAACGCTTCGAGGGCCTGATGTATGTGATGCATGAACGGTCATATGTTTTTTTATTGATAATATAAAGGGATATGTCCCCTATGACAGCACTTATCCTTAAAAAAAATTGACACTATAATCTAATTGCTACTGAAATGTTGAAAAATAAAGTTAAATAGGACATAGCTCCTTAAATAGTACATTTTTTCTCTTTCAATTTATTCGGACGCATTTATAACTTGAAACTTCGGTGCATGGATTTAATTTTTCCCAATTTTGATAAATAGATTTTCTTAAATAAATATTAAAATGTGTGTATTGAAAACACAAGTATTTCCATGGGGTGTCACCTTTTGTCTTAACTATTTATCCAAAGCAGGAAAAAAAATTATACCATCTTGACGTAGAATCTTTTAGCTAGTGCATATTTTTTTTCATTTTTTTTAATAAAATTTAGTATTTTCTCTTGACAATATAATCAACCTTATACTTTGGTGTTGATAACCTGCTTTTAGTAAAAATAAACAATAAAGTATAAATAATCAATAATAAATAAACTATTAAATCTAAATATGTTTTTGAAAACTACACTTAACAAAAAGGTATTTTTGTATTTTTTTGAAAATGTTATTAACATGAGTTGAACCCTCAATTTGTTTTAATAATTTTTATTTTTTTTGTAAATTGGCCTCAAAATGGTGCTACATATGCATTTAGTGAACGCTTTCAATTGGAAAAGTTGTGGTTGTATCAAACTTAGCAAGAATTCATTTTTACTCAAGAATGTTTATATTGAGTTGGCCAAAAGTGTGACACGACTTTGTGCTTTTACCCAAATGTAGTCACAATAAATTACAGTAGGGGCAATGACTTGGTACATTGTCCATGTTCCTATAATGGAGCTTCATAGAAACTATGGATTATGGCAATCGCTACTGCTTCTGATTACACTACTCCTAGGCATGAAAAGGTGCACACCACCTTCTTTTCCAAGGAAATAAGATTTAATAATAAATAGTAATAAAATTATAATATAGCCAACATTGGCATGTGTGATGGTGAAGTTATTGTGTTGTTATTCTAGCCATCAAGGTTCAAATCTCATTGGGGATGAGGTCCCCCATTTGTGGCCTCACCAGTTCATAGCTTTGGGTCAAAGCGTTTACCCCTCTTTTAAAAATAAAACAAAATTAAATTAAAATATAAAAATAAATAAATAATAATCTGTGATGTCCCCATCCTTTTAAGCAAACATAGTTTCAAAGGAACCTAATCGTGACTATTCAATGAATTGGAAACTATTAATAAAATTTATGGTGTCCATTGTCTTAGATAAACATCAAGACATAATGTGCAGCGATTTATAATGATTGTAAAAGTAGCAACAAATAAACATTACGAGCAGTAGAAATTTGAGTTTGGAGCTGCCGCTAAATTATGAGATCATTGTTTGAAGAGCTACCAACAGCACATAAACTTGGTCCACGATAAATACAGAAATATAGAAACTCCTCCAGCATCCTTATGGTATCAAACTAGGAGATGTCAATAAGTATCTGTAATCGATACTATCACACATTCATAAGTCGATGGATTATAAACCCAATGCAAAGGAAATAAGGACCATCAATAAACTGGGATAGGAGCTTTAATGGAGCAATTAATGTTTCCAGTGCAAATCACAACATCAATTAAGATGTCCATAAGTCACCAAGTATCATGTCTGAATATTGTATCATATGAAAACTGTTATAATTGTGTCTCTAAGTTGATTATCACATGGAAACAATATGGTCAAGGCTACCGTATGAGTAGAGGGTCCATAACAAACAGTAGTATCGAAATATTAAAAGTAGCAACTAAGTAGCAATCAGCTTATGAATATCATTTCAAGGGATTTAATGTCAATGTCAGCAAAGCCTTTCTTCGTTGATAATTCTATGAAGGAGCAGATTCACTAGCCAACATAGACACATGTGCGTGGCATAAGAAGGATCGACGATCAGTTTATAATTTAAAGATTCATAATTACAAACCTTAATTAAACAGCAGCATGGGCAAGTAATGACAGCGATTAGTAAAGGAGACTAATCGGTAAGGGTGACTAACTGATTTTCATTATGAAAGGATACTAAGTTTATTAGATACAAACCAATTTCATTATGTATGCAGCAATTAAAGATTGTCATGAAGTGGTACGATTAACACAAGGGAAAGGAGTTGATAATAAGACATGTCCTTTACAACGTGACTTCTCATTCCAACAACAAAATCTATGAAGGCAGTCTCCATCACTCATTCAATGAAGGAGGAAGCAGAGATTATAATATATATTAGGTACTCATCATAAAAAAGAGATCAGAAGAGAGATAAACCATATTTAATTGCTGGCAAGCATTGGGTAACAGCAAGTTGGCATGCTGTAATTTATCTATGAATCAATACTGATTTACAGAATATTATATCCGAATGCTATTAGGAATAAGGGGCCAATATATGATCCAGTATATATGCTGTACCATTAATATCAGTTTATTATAGTGAAATCACAATTATATGTATGTGTGTGTGTGTGTATTTCATAATCCATTTGACGTTAGTTCACTTCTTGCCATTCCTTTATCACTCGCTATAGCCCCTTTCAAGGATAGGTTGGTTGTAGGGAACGGATGGAGTAATTCATCACAGGGCAAGTGAATCCCAAGATGGGTATGAATATGTGTTCCGGAAACCTTGAGGGAACCTACTTGTAGATTGGTTTCCAAGCGCCCTATGACAAGTATTCCCTGTCCTCCTTAGGGTTGACGTGTTTAGGAGAGAAGTAAGGAATTGGGCTTAAGGATATTATCTGTCAAATGTATTATGAATTATTCATTGTTTCTTAATTCAATTTGATTTAGATGCATAGTGATGTATGTTAATCATTGGAAATTGGCAGCCACCTAGTAGAAGACATTACAAAAACTAAGTTAAATTTCCATTTCCAAGGGCAATCCAAACCCTAGTTGGGAATATTAGGGTAAATCAAGAAAGTCCCCATGGGATATTACAGCCTCAAAATGGTGCTACATGTGCATTTAGTGAACACTTTCAATTGAAAAAATTGTGGTTGTATCAAACTAAGCAAGAATTAACTTTTAGTCAAAAATGCTTATATTGAGTTGGCCAAAAGTGTGACACGACTTTATGCTTTAACCCAAATGTAGTCACCATAAATTATGGATAGGGGCGATGACTGGTAAATTATCCATGTTCCTATAATGGAGCTTCATAGAAACTATAGATTACCGCAAACGCTACTGCACCTTCTGACTACACTACTCCTTGGCATGAAAAGGTGCACACCACCTTATTTTCCAAGGAAAAAGTTTTCCTAAAAGCATCACTGAGGGAAATCAAGGATGCATGGCTCAAAGCATGAGTGTCCATCAATTTCGATAAATGCAAAACAAGAAAAAATAGACAATTACTTAATCTCATTGTCATGCGCAACAAAATGTCAATATTTTTTAAGGCAGTTCATTGTTAGAAGTGGGTAAAGGATGCAAACTTCATCACCAAGATCCTTATTGAATCCATTGAGATGGTGGTCCCCAAAAAAGTTAGCTGTCATAACGGATAACAATAAAAATTGCAAGGAAACTAGTTTAATAATGGAGAATACATATGGACATGTTTTATAGACACCGAGTGTCATCCATTTCCTCAATGTGGTGATGCTAAAGATTGACACAAAGATTGAGTATGTCAAAATATGCACCAAGGCTAAGAAGATTCAAATGTTTCAATCAAATCATCATATGTTAAAAGCCATCTTTAGGTCCTTCTCCATGTTGGAGTTATTGAAAGTTTTTTTTTAATATGTCATCTACTTTTTTATTTTTTATTTGTTTTGTTCTTTTACACATTGCTAGGTTCTTAACACTCAATTCACATCGCACAATCATCTTCAAATAACTTATGAAGGTGCCAAAGCAATTCAGCACCATAGTCATCAACACACTTTGGAGCATATGGAGGTACTCAAATACAACAAAATCCCAAAAGGTTCAAAAGTGTTGATCCTAGATGATGAGTGATGAGCTTGTGTGTGTTAATATATTGTGTCCTTGAGACAAAGATATTAACATTACAAATAATTATTAATATTATGTCTTAGCAAAGATTAAATAAATATTATAAGTATGCTTAGAGGGACGACTTGCATATTGGATTATAGAATATGCTATGAGGGCCGACCTGCATTAATTGAGACAGCTGAATGAAATAATTATTAAATGCCGACTTGCATATGCAAGTCGGCTGCCTTATGGCATTGCAATTACACCATCTTGAAGCATACTTATAGGGGAATGGAGTGTGCGAATTAGGCATCATAGAAAACATAACATGACTGCCTAAATTCGCACCTTCAGCAGATATATAATTCAGATCATTATTACATAATTATCATAGCAGCTTCTTGGCAATTTAGGAAGAAGGATAGCAGACCTAAATTCTGTAGCAGACCTTGGAGCAGACCTAAGTTCACACCTGTAGCAGACCTAAATACATACTTGGAGCAGACCTAAGTTCAGATATTGTAGCAGACCTTAAAGAGCAAATTGTGGCAGACTTAAAGAGGCGATTGGAGCAGAATAATAGCATTGGATTGAAGGCTTCTTCTTACAATTTTTCAAGCAGACTTCAAGCATCTAAACCGGGTATTATCTATCTTATTTTCATCTGTTTTTTTTAAAGGGTCTATATCTTAGTTCTAAAAGATCATCTATAGATTGTTATTTCCTTTCAAAGTCTGAAATATTAACAGTGTGAAATATATTTTGAGTTTTAATGAGTTCATCATGAGTATGATTAGGTATGCTACTATGGAACAACCATGCTTAAGTGAAATTTATGACAGCATGGACTCCCTGGTTGAAAAAATAAGGACTATAGTAGAAGCCAAGAAGAGTGACCTAAAAAAAAATTCAAAAAAATCCAAAGGATCATTGTTGATCATTGGGACAAGATGACCACGCCCTTGCATCTCCTAGCATTTTCTTTGTCCCCAAAATATTACAACACAATATTTTTCCTTTCTGAAAAAGGTGGTACAATATAAAGATGAAGAGGTTGTTGGGTACTAGGGTATTTGGAAGAACATTCCCAAATAAAAATATATGGTGTTGTCTTGGGTGAGGTTGGCCACAATATAGATTCTAGGAATCATGATGTTTGTGCTTTTTGAGACAAGTAGAAGAAAGATGCTCATGAAAGGTGGTACATCAACATCCAAGGCTCTGATTACTTACAGCCTCTTGCAATAAAAACTCTATCTCAAGTATTTTCTTTAATATTCTAACTTCCTTACTTTTAGTTTGTAGTTATTTATTATAATTTATTTTTTATAATTGAAAACATTGGATTAGGTCTATATGCAATTTCATCAAGTTGCAAATTCTTCAGTTGAATGCAATTGGAGGAGTACATACTCTTTTATCCATTCAATTAATTGAAATCATTTGGCTGCAAAAAAGGTCAAAATTTTGGTTTATATGCATTCCAACTTGCATCTCTTGTCACATTAGACACCCAATTACAACAAAGGGGCAACAAAGAATTGGTATCTAAGTTGTGAGCATAGATGCTTCTATTGCACAACTTGTCATATTCTCTTTAGATGAGACAAAATCTACATATAAGGCTAGTGAGAGTGAATTTACAGCTGATTACGGTTCAAACAAACAAAATGTTCACTTTGATGCTCTCAATGGAGATTAAATTAAAAATTGTAATTTGCATTTCACCCACACACACATATTTTTTTTTATTTGTACATGTATATGAAATATACATATAAACATCTACGTATAAATTATACATACATAAGCATATGTGCACATGCACTTGTCTGTATACACACACCATGTATTTACAGGTATGTTTCGCACCAAATTTGATAAGACACAAGCGTCCAACCAAAAATGAGGTTAACCACAATGAATTAGCAAATACTCAACTACTGTAATAGGCATCACCAGTGCGAGCATTTCATTAAAACTCCATATGAAATTATCAAATGTGAACATATGTGTGACTACTTTTTTGATAAATCATATACCTGTATTACGCCTATTCATCACAATGAACTGAAACCTGGGTTGCGTCTTCCTGTTAAACAAAAACAAATAAACCAACAAACGTACTGAGAAGGGATCACCAGAAATGTAGGAATGTCATAGCAACCAAACATATTTGTACCAAGTAATCAATGACAACCCTTTTAGGACTTCACTAGAAAACAAAGTGTGCTATATTTTACGGGCTTTCTGATTTATAAATGCCTCCCAATTTTTCCAATTTCTAGAACACTACAACAAGAAAAAAAGTTTACAGTCCCTAAGAGCTTTCTTAAAGTAATCGTAGGGCTATTTCTCCCTACTTTTGTAACTGTTTCATAAATGGGCTTTTCAAGAAACTCAATAGGCTACTTCTCCCTACTTTTTAAACTGCAGCTTAAAATGTACCAATTTAAAAAATATCCCAGAAGTGGAGCAAAATGATTTTCTCAAGTTTATCATGGAAACACAATTTTCTTCAACAGTTTTTAAAATTTCTCCTTCAAAAAAATAGAATTGATACCCAAAGTGAAGACCAAAAAAAAAACCCAAACTCAGCTACCTTTTGACAACGAAGAGCGAACCCTCAACATCTTTGCGGCTCTACAATTTAAAAACAGAAAATGTGAGTTTATAGAAATTCACAATCAGACTACACATAATTTAGCAAAAATTGCTTAGTTGCCTAAGAATGATTTGAACCTTTGATTAGGGTTTAAAGCAAAATTGCTTGAAATACATATAAATAACCTAAACGTCATTATTACAAATAACTAGCTCATCCACAAAGCCTATGTTGAGCAATTGTTACAGAAAGAAGAAGGATAATTCTAAAATTTGCCTACCCATGTGGTGGTTTCGACGTCCATCTTGTAAAATGTGACGTGTGCAGCGGTGGTGAGGATCTGTTCGACATTGGCATCAATCCGCTGAAGAACGGTGAGATTAAGCAAATTGGTGGCCTCCTTATCCAGCTGAGGCGTCAATTTTCCATTTTGGGACATTGCAGCCCCCTGTTTTGCTGTTTTCGAAAACCCTAATTATAAATAAGAAGCAGCTCTAGCGTTTTCCACCGCTATAACAGACAAGTCTGTTAGATGTTTGTTATTGAGTACGCGTTTGATAATTTACTTGGGTTTTCGGAGCCTCTTCGTGAGATCGAAGTAGCCAGTCCGAATCCCTCGATATGGAAATAGTCTTCTCGTTCTCGTAAAAACCTCTTCGCCGTAGTGAGGTCGCGAGTGCGCTTCCCTCACAAGAATGGCGAAACTATCGCCTGTACAGAATCGGTGTGCATTTCATAATCGTTTTAAATAAAGACAACGTCTAATAGAAAATGTTAAGCTTATAACAAAAGGTCCCGCGAGCATGCGGAGATTATTTGATTACCTTTTTATTTAAGGCTCTAAGGGTTGAGGTTGGTGGGTGATTTATCTCTCTATCTAAGTCTTTTAAGGGTAAGTTAACTGGCTGATTCGGGGAAATTAATATTTGGATGATCGGTTTCCTAAGAAGTCTCAATAGTAGTGGTCCGTGGAGGTAAAATTCATTGCATGAGTATCGGTAATGAGTGTTAAGTTTATTAAGTATCAATTAGAAACAAGTGCTTTTCGATTTAATTATAAGTTTAGTTGTAAATAAATTTAAATGTATTTTATTATATTTATTATAAATTTATGTAAATATAATTTTAATATTAATAAATGTATTTAAATTAATTATAAAATTTGATGATAATAATTATATTAGTTTAAATAATTTTAGATGTAGCAATAAGTAATTCTTTTTCATTATAATTATTTTAATAATATAAATTAGAAATTGTAGTTAATTTTATTTTATTTTAATGTTAATTTAAATTATTTTGTAAAGTATAACAATAAGCTTTATTTAAATATATTATAAATATTTTATAATTATTTATAAAGTTAAACAAAGTTATTATTACAATTATAATTATAGTAATTTTATAATTATTTATAATTACAAATCATTTTACAAATAAATTAAAATTAATTATATAACTAAAGTCAAGTATCTTGTCACTACAAATTTATAAAATATTATGTTCTACAATGCGAGAAATATGTGTATAACAATTCAAATACATTCATCCAATGAGATAATAAAAAAATAATTTTTAGATATTATAAAGTTAAAAAAATTGTATGTATATTTTTAGAAATGAAAAAATTATAATGAAGTATAAAATATAATTTATTTTGATTGGTGCACAAGAGTTCATTTAATCACTCGTTAAGATACACAACTCAAAAAATGATACAATAGTACTTAGTCTACGGGCAAGTACTAATAATAGGTGTTAAGTTCATTGTGTAAGTATTAAATTTAGAAATAATGTGTGTTAAGTTTATTACTAAGTATTATTTAGAGTTAATAGATAGTGATTGATATGTTGAATAAGTGGCGGGTAGAAGTAATGAATTTACTATTAGCCTTGTTGGTCAATCAGATCAAGTGAGACTTTGTAGATCTTTGAATTTTCTTACCTTCTACCATGTTCCTTGGGAATGAAACAAGATAGTAGATTGTTTATGCGAAATTTGGGCTTCTGAGCAAATGCAAATGTCAAATGTCAAGGACTGGGGATGCTTGTCTATTGAGTACTCTCGAATAGTAGAAGAGCTAGATATGGAGGAGATAAGAGAATATTGGAAGTTTTGAGAGAGCCCTGATTGGTTGGTTGTTTTCTTTTTGTTGTTTGGCATGGGGGTTGAGTTTGATAGCTCTAACTACTTTGTACTTATGTTTGTTGGTTAACAAATTTTTCCCTGTCTTTTTCAACAAACAAAAAAAGTATCGTTTAGAGTAATAAGTGTTAAGTTCACTACATGAATATCATTTAAAAGTAATGAGTGTTACAATTCAATACATGAGCATCATTAGAAGCAATTAGTATTAAGTTCACTATTTGAGTATCATTTAGAGATTATTAGTGTTAAGTGTGAAATATGGGTTATTGTGAACAACAACTTATTAAATATAGATCAATAAAAATGATTAAAATAGTATACATGATGAATTTCACTAAAAAATTATATTTGATTAACTTCTTCCAATTTTTCATCTTCTCTTTTGATAATAATAAATAAAGGGGTGACTCAGTTGGAGTGGTTGTTGAAACAATTCATTAGTGATGTTTCCACCAAAGTTCAAATGCCAGTTAGGTCATTGTGCCCATATGCCATGTGGTTATGTTGGGTTGTTGTGCTCATGGGGTTTGAATTTTTTGAGTGTTTGGTAGCTTAGAACAAAGAAACATAAAATAGATATATAATTGTGATAAATTAATGATAACAATATATTTTAGACATAAGAGTTGGGACTCGTAGTCTATAATTGATCAAACTTGAAATAGAATCAAATAATGATAATAAATACATACTTAGGAGTTAAAGATAAGAAATATATTATGAGTAATTACTAATACATGTAATTGGAAACCTAATTTGTAACAAGCATAATAAGATGGTTAGATTATGTGAAAACTAGAATTGAATGTTGTAATACCCCAAAAATGGGCTATAAGTTCATTAACCTCCTACATCTACAAATCGAATGAAATCAACATCGAAGTCCTAATTTAAGGCACATCTAAACATCATCGAATCCTAATTGATTATCTTAAATTCTGCATCGGGGAATATTCCTACCAATATTCCTAATTATCTTAATTATCTTTAATTTAATGATTATTTGGCGATAAATCACATTTATCCTAATTTTGATTAATTGAATATTTTCATATTTAATTAATTAGATTTAATATCTTGCCACTTAATTGTTTAATTAAATTTAATTCTATCTATTATTAATTGTATTATTTAATTTTGACAATAAATCTAATATCCTATGAATAATTGATTAAATTCTTATTTAATTGATTAAAGCAGGTTTTCATTATTTAATAATATAGTTTTTAATAAAAGTTTGATAAAATAGTTAATTAACTCATAAATTAATTATTTTATTTCAAAAATCAATTAAGTTGAGAATAAATCATTTTATTTATTTATCAAATCATAATTAGCCATGTGCATATTCAAGGACCAGTTAAACTCAAATGGAAAATCAATGCAAGTTGTTAGCTTTTTGAAACTCAACATCTTTTTGAGTTTTAAAGTTGATCTAAACTTCTAATTCGAGTTGAACTGTGCTTTTGCATGTTTTTGTGAATTAAATTATCTTTATTTAAAAATAACTCAAAAATCAAGCTGAGTTATTTGAGTGATTTATGGCTTTCTTCCATGCACCTCCAAAGCCCTGGATTTCTATAAAACCAAGGCTCAGCTCTTCATAATTCATCTCGAAATTTGCAAACTTACTCTACAGGAATCATAGCATATCAGATTTGGAGAATTTGCACAATTGGAGCTTGAAAGATAAATTTGAGGATTCGAAGCTTTGTGAGATCAATTTCAAATTCATAGCTTTCATATTATTGTTAGAATTTTCATTCTCATATCATATCATTTCTAGATTAGCATTGCATATCAATTTTCATATTAGCATAGATTCATATCAGTTTTCATCATATTATTGCATAGAAAATATCAAAAAAATAGATTAATTGCATTCATATTTCATATCAGTTTGGCATTCAAATCCTTCATTTAGGTGTCGTCTAGGTCACTGATCTCGATAACAATCTGAGAACATTAATCTCGCACCTACTAGAAGGCAGTAAATCGCTTGGTTAGAGTAGATTTCAATTTTGCATGATTTTGATTATAGCTAACCTCTAATATTTTACTGAAGTGTTGTGTCTACAGATCAGGCACAATTTTCACACACACATTTCTGGCGCCCACCGTGGGGCCCTGAAACGGGTTTCCAATTCAATTCTATCAATTTTTATCTTTTTCTCCTCAGTTTCTGTGCAAAAATACAATTTTTATTTTTTGTCCGTACAATCTTCATATGAGTTTCTGACAAAAGTCGTATGATTTTGAACCCACTGTCGTATGACAGTTGACCGAGTATCATTTCATCAGGCACCCACTATTGTTTGGAGGCTGGATCATCGTTTCATCAGACACCCAGTGTCGTACGTGTTTATGGATTATCGTCTGGTAATAGACCCAGTGTCGTATGAGTTTCGGCATCAGGTTTCAACTGTCGTCTGGTAACAGACCAATTGTCGTACGAGTTTCGGTACCAGATTTCAATTGTCATTTCATTTTTGCAAATAGTTTGTCAGATTTGATTTTTGGATTTTGACTGACAGCTAACCCTAACAATTGAAATTTACTGTTTCTGATTGATTTCTGCTGGTTTTGACTGGAAAAAGCACAAGAATTGCTCAAAATCAAGTAAACATCTACTAAGCGCATTGCGAGGATCTCAAGTATTCCACTTGTGCTGATAATATTTCGATTTGGGGCTTAAAATAAATCTCTCATGTGTCTAGCTTGGGTGATTCTTTTCATGCTTTTGTTTTACACACTTGCATAATTGATACTAGGTTGTGACCCCTTAAGGATTCATTAAGTAGTCTCAGATACTTGTGATTGATCTTGATTGCTATCTTGGGTTATTGGACTCGCTAATCCGTCGGCCCCTCATTTCACCCCGTGGTTGCAATCTCAGGGCCATAAAGGGGAGGGGTCAATAGGACAGAAGTGTTAAGTGTTCCACTTGGCAACCCTTTTGTGCTTTTAGGAACTCACTTGTTTTCTAATTTGGGGACTCATTTTCAGCTTGTGTGAGGTGTTAAGTGTTCCACCTTGTGGACTCATCTCATATTCACTTTAAGCGTTAAGTGTTCCTCTTTCTGCTTTTTGGATACTTTTGGTAGATTTGTTTTTGGAAACATACATTTGTGCTCACATAGTAATTAGGCCCTATGAACACTATTCATGATTCTTGAGAGATTGGATTCCCAGTTAAATCTTTCTTAACGACAAAATCCTTGTAGGTAGGGAGGATACTTAGTGCGTTTCACATTCAACTTGGTTAGTGCGTCTTCTCTTATTGATCAATACATTCTCTCCTAGGAGAGGTTGATAGATCACGTGGGGTTGACATCATGAGCTTTGGTGAATCAAAATTGGTTAGTGCATCTTCCCTTATTAATTGATACATTCTCTCTCTGAAGGGGTTGATAGATCACATGGGGTTGATATCATAGACCTTGGTGAGACAAACTTTGTCTTAGCGTGTTGGATTAATCTACTTGCTTTGTTTGGGTTAAAAGTGAAGAGGTATCAAAACCTTGGATCTGGAGCCAAGTCCCCTTGTGGTATCATACTGTGAGTCACCTTTAGAGAGGGTTAACTATAGTAGACAATCCCTTCACAAGGTAAACTGTGTTGATGGTACCTCAAACAGGGTAAAAGCACAATAAGTTGTCACCCTTTTACAAAGGAAGAGGCTAACAACACCAAAATGAAAAAACTTCAAGGGCATAAAAGTTACATTTCTATTTAGAATTTGAAGATGATGTAAACTGATGAAATGTGTGAAATAGGATGAATTTTATGCCTATAATTTTTTAAAATTATTTTGGACATAAATTAATATATTTTTTTAATTTTTAAAGTCTATTTTTCATGTCTTGAAAATACAGCAAATCAGGGGGTTTACCTCCCGTCAAATAATTATAAGTAAGACATTGTTTTTTCTTCCAATTTCAAAATATGTTTTAGATGACATGTATACCTAGTGCAACAAAAAGGAAAGAAGTGTTTTCGATCTATAATTTGCCCGTTATAAGTATTCAAAGTACAACTTACACGAAATCAGTAGTTTTTATCTCCCGCCACTTTTCAGCTATCAAATTTTTTCTAAAATTCAAATAAATTATATATTTTTGAAGAAGATTCTCTTCTCTAGTGCCTCATAATTTTTTATTTTTTTTTAATTGATTTACTATTTTTTTTAATTTATCGAATCGACAACTTCTCAAAGCTTTATATACCTACATGTGGTTTTTTACAAATTTGTTTAACATTTTCCAATTGAAATTATATAAAATTTATATTTTTAGAATTGTAATTCCGAGATCTACAAAAGGGTAGTTTTAGTTTTTTCAAATTTTTAATTTGCAGAAGAGAAAAAAATACCACAAGTGCAAATTGTGTATTATTTGTGTTTTTTAAGTTTTGGCTGCCAAGTTGGCATGCCACTTAGGATGACTCGGCCGAGTCCCCTCAAGTTGTCAGCCCCTCACGATCGGTCGCGTGAGCGACCGGTCCTTTCAAACCGAAGGGTATATATGTGCATAATATTTTTTAAAAAATATATATCAATTGCGAATTTACATTCTTATTTTAGGATATAAGGATATTTTGAAGCAAGGAGTCATTCTTTTGGAGAAGTTTCAAAGAAATTTTGATTTCGAAAGAGTTTGAAGACAAGTTTTTCAATGACGAAGTAGTAAAACAATAAAAAAAATCTTGCTTAAATATTTGAGCAATGGGAAATAAAAGGACTAGAACAAGGAAGTATGATCGTAAAATGGATGACCAAATGAAAGGTCATACGAAACGTGTCCAAGAGCAACCAATGGATGTTGAAGAAGAACCTATCACTGTAGAAGGTGCA
Organism: Chamaecyparis obtusa; assembly: GCA_027943335.1. Lineage (NCBI taxonomy): Eukaryota > Viridiplantae > Streptophyta > Pinopsida > Cupressales > Cupressaceae > Chamaecyparis > Chamaecyparis obtusa. Next base: position 265,652 of record BSBK01000961.1, read on the forward strand.
ACTCAACTAGGGGAGGATATTGGTAGTAGTCGAAGTATACATTTTTTTCCTACAATGCAGAATTTGATGGACATGAATGAGGAATCACTTATTAGTCAAATTGAACCGGAACACTTGGTACTTGAAAGCACTATTAAATTGCATCTCAAAAATATGTGGATGGAATATTTTGAGAGTAAATCTTTGGTGGGAAAAGCACAATTGTTTGCAAAGTTATTCAAGAAAAAAGAAATGACTCTGGTTTTGGAATTGTTGGGTATTGATAATAGGAAAGTTGGAGGAGGTAAAGTAAAAGAGACAATAATTCAAAATTTACAAGATACACTGAATGTTGTTAACAAGGCAGATCATAAAGGACCAGATTCAAATGCAGCTAGAAGAGCCTTGATGACTATGATAACTAGTAAGAAATTGACACATAGAAATCAAGTTCGAGCAATTTTTGATTTACTCAACGTATCTCGAAGAACTATACAGAGATATATTAGGAAGAGAAATATGTTGGATATGAATATTGAAAAGAATTGGGTACAGATTTGTAGACTTCCCCGTAAAGACAGAATTTCTGAAGATGTAAGAAGACGGGTCATTGATTTTTGGACCAACCACTCTCGCGTTTCTTCCAATAGAAGGGACACTATACAAATGGACGATGAAGAGACCGGTATGAAGATTTCACATCCAAAACATTTTGTCGATACTACACAAAGTGAATTGTTTGAAGCATTCAAACATGAATTTTGAGATGTGAAAATATGTCAGAGAATGTTTTAGATGTTGCGCCCTTGCTTCATACGCATAAATAAGGTTCGTAAAACATGTTGTTGTCGAAATCATGTTGAGTTTCACTTATACTTGCAATCATATAAAAAGGTTACGACAATACTTAATCTAGGTATGGTTACTGGAAGTACAACAGAATTTGTAAAGTCCATTTTATGTGATAAATCAGAAGATTCAGATGAATTTAATGTCTAGTGTATAAAAAATGAATGCAATAATTGTGGAAATTTGCAGCAATTTCCTTTACAATTTGATAATATTGATGTTACAACACCAGTCCAGTGGAAGAGATTTGAATATGAGATATACCAAATGAAGACAGGAGGTGAATCAAAAAAAATTACATTAAAAGAGAGTGAATTACCGTACCTTCAGTTCATGGACAGATTTTGATCTATGATTTATCCACATATCCAACATTGTCATGGTGCACGATGGCAAGCTAAACAGTTTCGTGATTCCAAAAATTGTTTCCCACTTGGTTGTATTCTTTCAGTTGTAGATTTTGCGGAGAACTATACATTTTCCCCTCAAAAGGAGCTCCAAAGTCAATATTATCATTCTGATCAAGTTGCAATATTTGTGCATGTGACCTATAGACATGCACAATACGATTTGGATGGGATAGAATCTGGTATAGATCAAAATGAACGCATTATCATCAAGGAGGTTCATTTCTATATTAGTGATGACAAGGTTCATGATAGGAGCTATGTGGCTCATTGTTTCAACATGTTTTTCAACAATCTTGCAAGTCGTGGGATAAATGCTTCACAACATTGGATCTGGTCTGATGGGTGTGCAGGTAAGTACGTACATGCATTATAAATTTTTTTTTTATTTTTTTTTTAGCATTTCTAGATATATTTATGTGTCACATTTAAATACATTTTTGTATTTATTTGAATTGTAGGTCAATTTAAGTCTGCAAAAGCTTTTAATTGGTTAGTCATGCAACATGCTAGAGACAACGTTAAGTTTGTTTGGAACTTCTTTGAAAGTGGACATGGAAAAGGAGAACATGATGGAGTAGGAGCATGTGTGAAGCATGCACTCCGACAACATGAACTTCAAGGTATGTGTACATACATTTGATATTCAACTTGTTTACTTGACTAGACTATTTAAAACTTTACATTACATGTACACATGTATATATATAACTAAATTGTTAAAAATATATCTCTCTAGGTAACATGATAGAGAATTCAAAGAAGATTGTTGAATGGTGTCAAAATCATTTCGCTACTCGAGACACAAAATACAACAAACGTTACTTTTGGGAAGTGATAGGTATTTATTTAATTTACTTTTATTTTTCAAACTCAAATTCATGAAACTACATATATAGGTATGTCATGTATGTGTGTTTTAACTTGTTGTGTATATATATATATATATATATATATATATATATATATATATATATATATAATGCATTTCACATTTTTCATGATTTCAAACTGAGATCTATATATCAATCCATCCAATCCAGATATCGATCGATCGAATCCCTACAATTGTCAATCAATTGTTGGAATTAGAAGTTTGCATCAAGTGATGACTATGGGACAACACAAGCCTCCACTGATTCAACTAAGAGATAAATCATGCTTTTGTGAAGATTGTCTTAACAACAACACAATGAGTCAATGTGTTAATATTGCAAATGGATATGTTTCAATATGGGATCATAAAGTGTTAATTAGAATGCCTCCTTATGAAGATGATGACAATGTCATAAACATCCATGATCCTATATATTCAGTTGACTATGAACGTGTTTCTGATTTAGTTGTTACAGGTGCGTATTTTTTATTTCTAGGTATATTTACATGATATATATATATATATATATATATATATATATATATATATATATATATATATATATATATATATATATATATATATATATATATAATACATGAACTTGAGGTTTAAATTTAACATTTACTTGTACACATAAATATAAATTATGTAGGTGATATTTTTGCTGTGGTTGCGGATCTTGAGAATATAGAAGGTGTAGATTATCTACTAAGATGCACCAAGGAAAAACACAAGTTGCTTGAAGAAGTTGTTGATGGTGATGGACAAAAATATCCGACTGGTTCAGTTGTTATTGAAGGCACCTATTATCAACAAGATAAGATTGAAAAAAATGGAATTAAATTTGTTGAATACATGCGTGGAGAGAGAGTTCTACATTATAGTCACTTGGTTATAGCGACGAAATTGCAATTTGAAACTGTGTCAAAAAAAGGGTCAAGTAAAAACCAAAAGTGGAAGTTGCCTATTGAAGAGCATGAAAAACTTTTGGACATAATAAAGGATAGAGAGGATCCAGACTACATGTATCAGGAGCTTTAGGTTTAAGGATTTTAATTTTTACATACTTAATTTAAATCCTATTTGAAACTTCTATGTAGACTTTAAATTTGATTTGAAATTTATGATTAGATTGAATTTATGGATCAAGATTAAACCTGAATTGAATTTTAATTGATGAAAGTTATCTCTCTCTCTCTCTCTCTCTCTCTCTCTCTCTCCCCCCTTCCCCTTCCCCTTCCCCTTCCCCTTCCCCCCTCTCTCTCTCTCTCTCTTAGAACTAGAACTTTCAATTTACTTTCTACTTGAATTTTAATTTCAATTTATTCATTAGATTGATTAGATAAATATTAGATAGGTCTATATTTCTATTTTTTGTTTAGATTGATTAAATGTAGGTCTATATTTGAATTGAAATTAGATTGATTCTTTTTTCAATTGATTAGAATAGATTGATTTCTTGAATTGCATACCTTTCTAGTCTAGATAAATTTCTATTTATTGATTAGATTGATTAGATAGGTAAATTAAATTTTAATTGATTGGATAGAACTTTCAATTTACTTTCTACTTGAATTTTAATTTCAATTTATCAGATTAGATTGATTAGATAAATATTAGATAGGTCTATATTTCTATTTTTTGTTTAGATTGATTAGATAGGTCATGGCTTAAGGGCTTAAGGGGTCATGGCTTAAGGGGTTAGGGCTTAAGAGCTTAAGGGGTCACGGCTTAAGGGGTTAGGGCTTTTAAGGGCTTAAGGGGTCATGTTCGGTTCTTAAGGGCCTAAGGGGTCATGTGAGGTCATGTTAGGACATGTGAGGTCATGTGAGGTCATATTAGGTCTTATTAGTTCATTTAAGGTCACGTGAGGTTATGTGAGATCATTTTAGGTCTTAAGGGGTCATGTTAGGTCTTATTAGTTCATAGTAGGTCTTATTAGTTCATAGTGAGGTCATGTGAGGTTATGTGAGATCATTTTAGGTCTTAAGGGGTCATGTTAGGTCTTATTAGTTCATAGTAGGACTTATTAGGTCATGTTAGCTCATATTATGTCATATTAGGTCTTATTAGGTCATGTTAGGTCATATTAGGTCATGTTTGGTCCTTAAGGGCTCATGTGAGGTAAAATTAGGTCTTAAGTGATCATTTTAGGTCTTAAGGGGTCTTTTAGGTCATGTTAGGTCTTAAGGGGTCTTATTAGGTCATGTGAGGTCATGTTAGGTCTTGAGGGGTCTTTTAGGTCATGTGAGGTCATATTAGGTCTTAAGGGGTCTTTTAGGTCATGTTAGGACATGTTAGGTCATATTAGGTCTTTTAGGTCTTATAAGGTCTTGAGGGGTCATGGCTTAAGGGGTTAAGGGCTTAAGGGGTCATGGCTTAAGGGGTTGGGGCTTAAGGGCTTAAGGGGTCATGGCTTAAGGGTCATGTTCGATCCTTAAGGGCTTAAGGGGTCATGTGAGGTCATGTTAGGTCATGCTAGGTCTTATTAGGTCATATTAGGTCATGTTTGGTCTTTAAGGGGTCATGTGAGGTCAAATTAGGTCTTAAAAGGGATCATTTTAGGTCTTAAGGGGTCATGTTAGGTCATGTTAGGTCTTATTTTAGGTCTTAATGGGTCATGTTAGATCATTTTAGGTCTCATTTTAGGTCTTAAGGGGTCATGTTAGATCATTTTAGGTCTTAAGGGGTCATGTTAGGTCTTATTAGTTCATAGTAGGACTTATTAGGTCATGTTAGCTCATATTAGGTCATATTAGGTCTTATTAGGTCATGTTAGGTCATATTAGGTCATGGTTGGTCCTTAAGGGCTCATGTGAGGTAAAATTAGGTCTTAAGTGATCATTTTAGGTCTTAAGGGGTCTTTTAGGTCATGTTAGGTCTTAAGGGGTCTTATTAGGTCATGTGAGGTCATGTTAGGTCTTAAGGGGTCTTTTAGGTCATGTGAGGTCATATTAGGTCTTAAGGGGTCTTTTAGGTCATGTTAGGACATGTTAGGTCATATTAGGTCTTTTAGGTCTTATAAGGTCTTGAGGGGTCATGGCTTAAGGGGTTAAGGGCTTAAGGGGTCATGGCTTAAGGGGTTGGGGCTTAAGGGCTTAAGGGGTCATGGCTTAAGGGTCATGTTCGGTCCTTAAGGGCTTAAGGGGTCATGTGAGGTCATGTTAGGTCATGCTAGGTCTTATTAGGTCATATTAGGTCATGTTTGGTCTTTAAGGGGTCATGTGAGGTCAAATTAGGTCTTAAAAGGGATCATTTTAGGTCTTAAGGGGTCATGTTAGGTCATGTTAGGTCTTATTTTAGGTCTTAATGGGTCATGTTAGATCATTTTAGGTCTCATTTTAGGTCTTAAGGGGTCATGTTAGATCATTTTAGGTCTTAAGGGGTCATGTTAGGTCTTATTAGTTCATAGTAGGACTTATTAGGTCATGTTAGCTCATATTAGGTCATATTAGGTCCTATTAGGTCATGTTAGGTCATATTAGGTCATGTTTGGTCCTTAAGGGCTCATGTGAGGTAAAATTAGGTCTTAAGTGATCATTTTAGGTCTTAAGGGGTCTTTTAGGTCATGTTAGGACATGTTAGGTCATATTAGGTCTTTTAGGTCTTATAAGGTCTTGAGGGGTCATGGCTTAAGGGGTTAAGGGCTTAAGGGGTCATGGCTTAAGGGGTTAGGGCTTAAGGGCTTAAGGGGTCATGGCTTAAGGGTCATGTTCGGTCCTTAAGGGCTTAAGGGGTCATGTGAGGTCATGCTAGGTCTTATTAGGTCATATTAGGTCATGTTTGGTCTTTAAGGGGTCATGTGAGGTCAAATTAGGTCTTAAGAGATCATTTTAGGTCTTAAGGGGTCATGTTAGGTCATGTTAGGTCTTATTTTAGGTCTTAAGGGGTCATGTTAGATCATTTTAGGTCTTAAGGGGTCATCTTAGATCATTTTAGGTCTTAAGGGGTCATGTTAGGTCTTATTAGTTCATAGTAGGACTTATTAGGTCATGTTAGCTCATATTAGGTCATATTAGGTCTTATTAGGTCATATTAGGTCATGTTTGGTCCTTAAGGGCTCATGTGAGGTAAAATTAGGTCTTAAGTGATCATTTTAGGTCTTAAGGGGTCTTTTAGGTCATGTTAGGTCTTAAGGGGTCTTATTAGGTCATGTGAGGTCATGTTAGGTCTTAAGAGGTCTTTTAGGTCATGTGAGGTCATATTAGGTCTTAAGGGGTCTTTTAGGTCATGTTAGGACATGTTAGGTCATATTAGGTCTTTTAGGCCTTATAAGGTCTTGAGGGGTCATGGCTTAAGGGGTTAAGGGCTTAAGGGGTCATGGCTTAAGGGGTTAGGGCTTAAGGGCTTAAGGGGTCATGGCTTAAGGGTCATGTTCGGTCCTTAAGGGCTTAAGGGGTCATGTGAGGTCATGTTAGGTCATGCTAGGTCTTATTAGGTCATATTAGGTCATGTTTGGTCTTTAAGGGGTCATGTGAGGTCAAATTAGGTCTTAAACGGGATCATTTTAGGTCTTAAGGGGTCATGTTAGGTCTTATTTTAGGTCTTAAGGGGTCATGTTAGATCATTTTAGGTCTTAAGGGGTCATGTTAGATCATTTTAGGTCTTAAGGGGTCATGTTAGGTCTTATTAGTTCATATTAGGACTTATTAGGTCATGTTAGCTCATATTAGGTCATATTAGGTCTTATTAGGTCATGTTAGGTCATATTAGGTCATGTTTGGTCCTTAAGGGTTCATGTGAGGTAAAATTAGGTCTTAAGTGATCATTTTAGGTCTTAAGGGGTCTTTTAGGTCATGTTAGGTCTTAAGGGGTCTTATTAGGTCATGTGAGGTCATGTTAGGTCTTAAGGGGTCTTTTAGGTCATGCGAGGTCATATTAGGTCTTAAGGGATCTTTTAGGTCATGTTAGGTCATATTAGGTCTTAAGGGATCTTTTAGGTCATGTTAGTTCATGTTAGGTCTTATTAGGTCATGTTAGGTCATGTTAGGTCATATTAGGTCTTATTAGGTCATATTAGGTCATGTTAGGTCATGTTAGGTCATGTTTGGTCCTTAAGGGGTCATGTGAGGTCAAATCAGGTCTTAAGGGATCATTTTAGGTCTTAAGGGGTCATGTTAGGTCTTATTAGGTCATATTAGGTCATGTTAGGTCTTAAGGGGTCTCATTAGGTCATGTGAGGTCATGTTAGGTCTTAAGGGGTCTTTTAGGTCATGTGAGGTCATATTAGGTCTTAAGGGGTCTTTTATGTCATGTTAGGTTATATTAGGTCTTAAGGGATCTTTTAGGTCATGTTAGTTCATATTAGGTCTTATTAGGTCATATTAGGTCATGTTAGGTCTTAAGGGCTTAAGGGCTTAAGGGCTTAAGGGCTTAAGGGGTCATGGCTTAAGGGGTTAGGGCTCAAGGGCTCAAGGGCTTAAGGGGTCTTTTAGGTCATGTTAGGTCTTATTAGGTCTTAAGGGATCATTTTAGGTCTTAAGGGCTTAAGGGCTTAAGGGATTAGGGTCTTAAGGGGTCATGTTAGATCATTTTAGGGCTTAAGGGCTTAAGGGGTCATGGCTTAAGGGGTTAGGGCTTAAGGGCTTAAGGGGTCTTTTAGGTCATGTTAGGTCTTAAGGGGTCTTATTAGGTCATGTGAGGTCAGATTAGGTCTTAAGGTCATGTTAGGTCATTTTAGGTCTTAAGGGGTCATGTTAGGTACTTAAGGGCTGAAGGGGTCATGCTAGGGGTTAAGGGGTCATGTTAGATCATTTTCAGTCTTAAGGGGTCATGAGAGGTACTTAAGGGCATAGAAGATTAATGTTGATTAAAGATTGAACATTGAAATTAAAGATTAATTTTAAAGTTAGATTTTAAAGATTGATTTAAAAACTCTCAATTCATTAAAGATTTTAAAGATTGATTTAAACTTTCAACTCATTAAAGATTTTTTAGTAAGATTGATTAATTAATTTTCAATTAATTGATCTAGATAAGGCTTAAGGGTGCATAATAGGGCTTAAGGGGTTTACCTATAGATTGAATTTCTAAGATTGATTAAAAAGATTGAACATTGAAATTAAAGATTAATTATAAAGTTAGATTTTAAAGATTGATTTAAACTTTCAATTGATATAAAAAGATTATAAAGTGAGCTCATATTAGGCCATGCTAGGTCATATTAAAGATTGAACATTGAAATTAAAGATTAATTTTAAAGTTAGATTTTAAAGATTGATTTAAAACCTCTCAATTCATTAAAGATTTTAAAGATTGATTTAAACTTTCAACTCATTAAAGATTTTTTAGTAAGATTGATTAATTAATTTTCAATTAATTGATCTAGATAAGGCTTAAGGGTGCATAATAGGGCTTAAGGGGTTTACCTATAGATTGAATTTCTAAGATTGATTAAAAAGATTGAACATTGAAATTAAAGATTAATTATAAAGTTAGATTTTAAAGATTGATTTAAACTTTCAATTGATATAAAAAGATTATAAAGTGAGCTCATATTAGGCCATGCTAGGTCATATTAAAGATTGAACATTGAAATTAAAGATTAATTTTAAAGTTAGATTTTAAAGATTGATTTAAAAACTCTCAATTCATTAAAGATTTTAAAGATTGATTTAAACTTTCAACTCATTAAAGATTTTTTAGTAAGATTGATTAATTAATTTTCAATTAATTGATCTAGATAAGGCTTAAGGGTGCATAATAGGGCTTAAGGGGTTTACCTATAGATTGAATTTCTAAGATTGATTAAAAAGATTGAACATTGAAATTAAAGATTAATTATAAAGTTAGATTTTAAAGATTGATTTAAACTTACAATTGATATAAAAAGATTTTTTAGTAAGATTGATTAATTAGATTGATGAAAGATTGAACATAAATTAAATATTAATTTTAAAGATCAATTAATTTTTGGCTTCAATTACAAAATCTGGAAACATGTATCAATGTACAAATAGATCAATATATATATATATATATATATATATATATATATATATATATATATATATATATATATATATATATATATATATATATATATATATATATATATATATATATATATATATATATATATATATATATATCTCAAAAATCAAACATGTACATCAATGTTTAAATGTCTATATAGTGCAAAATCCAAACATGTGTCAATGTACAAATAGATCAATATACAAAACATGCACCTACATATCAATGTAAATGTACACACACACACACATATATATATATATATCTCAAAAATCAAACATGTACATCAATGTTTAAGTGTCTATACATATATATCACAAAATCCAAACATGTATCAATGAACACATCAACTACGTTGATGATCACCATCACGTGCTAGATGTGCGGGCCTGTGTGGATCCTCGTCCTGCTGGACCTGAGTCTGTAAATGTAAATATAATGTTACATATATATATATATATATATATATATATATATATATATATATATATATATATATTATATATATATATATGTATATATATATATATATGTATATATATATATATATATATATATATGTATATATATATATATATATATATATATGTATATATATGTATATATATGTATATATATATATATGTATATATATATATATATATATATAAGAACTTGAAATGTAAATAAATTTTATAAAATTTTAATTTTTAATTTATTTCAAGTGTACCTCTGTATCATGATGAATCGGATCAGCAGGCTCCTCTAAATCTCCATATGCAGCACCTGTCGCAATGTCCTGTACCACATTTAAATACATTTAAATTTAAATATAGAACTATATGTACACATGTATATCTATATAAATTGAAATTAAATCCAGATTCTTGTACCTGCTGTAATGCACGTCCAAGGTCGGATAACTCAGAAGAGTGCAAGGACATTGCATCAGGATCAATGGCGTCGTCCATAAGCAAATCTGAGAATCTACTATGAACTCGTGAGGTCGTAGCCTGTGTATGCTGTGTGGGAGCCTGTGTATGCTATGGAGGCGGTGTAAGATCATCCACACTCTGTCTAGAGGAACCTGCCTCTGTATCTGAGCTCTGACCTCGACTGCTGCCTGTGGAGGATCTACGACACTGTCCTCCTCCAATGAAAGTAGGTAAATCACGTGGCTCAATCCCATGCAATGTAGAAATCCTCTGGTAAGTAGCCAGGAGATCACTCACTAACATACCACTAATCTCACGCACGTGATCCTCAGGTAGTCCTCCTATCTCATCTGGAGTAGGAAGATCAAATCTGATGTATGGGTCATAAAATGGACTAGATGGTGATACACCTGCACTCGTCCGTGATCGAAGCATGTACCTACCCACACGATCAGATGAAAACTACTCAACCTGAGTCACAATGGTGGTAATGCTAGAATACATATCTAAACGTGTGTCCTCAGCTGCAACCTGCCCAGCTCCAGTGTAGGCCTCCAAACCTTTTGGAAGAACCAAAAGGTTTTGACCCACCAATGCCCTCTTACTAGGGGCTGTGGTATATCGGGTCGTCTACACTCATCCTGATATCTCCCCCGACCCTGACCAGCATGTGGAGGTAGATCTGTGTAGTCAACATCATAGCCCAAATGAAACTCTACAAACAATTGTTTGCAGAAATATAGTGGCACCTCATCCTTTTGGGGCCACATATGATGTGCTGCTAACCATCTAGGATATATAAAAGGGGCCACTATGTCATCTGTACAAAAAGTGACCCTATATGCTCGAACCACCCTCTTATTGATGTAATGGGTGCCAAACATGTTCTTCACCTAAGTGACTGAGACATCTGAATCAACTGTCCTCCAACCTACTGTCCCTATGACAGTGCTAGATAGGCTATGATAAAAAAAATCAATCGATACATCATCATATGGATTGTATGATTCAGCATTTTGAATCATACTCATGAGCTCAGTGCGTATAGCTGTCAATTTCTCCCTATTAGGGAGAGTAGTACTATTCTGCAGTGTTCGCTCTAATGCAGTCAGAGCAGCCTGCATCCTAGAGATAGTCTCATCTCGACGACTATCTCTAGCATGTGGGGCCTGGGTACTATTACGGTCTGAGGGAGCTCGTGATCCATGACTATCATGGACACTCTGATTTGAACCACTAGAAGCCATGAGTGATATGCACACAAAAGTAATATATATCTAGATCTAGATATAGATAAAAAATGCTCGCTGCAAGTAGGCACATATGCACATATACATACATCCAAATGTTAGAAAATCAATTGATAAATATATATATATATATATATATATATATATATATATATATATATATATATATATATATATATATATATATATATATATATATATATATATATATATATATATATATATATATATATATATATACAAATTAATTTAAATAAATTAAAAATATCTAACTTTCAATTTGTACATGTGTTGTACAATACTTCAAGTAAACATGAAAACATTTTAAAAACTTCAAACAAACACACACGAACTAATTTTCAAATGCATTTTTACATAATATAAATTAAATTATATTAAATTAAACATTTAAATTCATGCATTTACATATGCACATGTGTAATATTTTTAAATATTTAAAAACATAATTTAAACTTGAAGGCATTTACACATGTATTCAATCATGGTAGTAGAACTAATTCATGTGCACACATATTTACTAATTTGAATGCATATTTACATGTACATATTTACTTTACACACATGACAAAAATTAATTTGTACAAATTTCCATAACTAGAGAGGGAAAAACATTATATTGAAATTAAATACTAAAAGAAATGGTGAAAATGTATAATAATTTGGAAAGGGGTTCATGGGTCTTAAGAGTCTTAATTAGGTTGAAAGTAACCTGGTCTTATGGGTCTTATGAGCTCGTCTTAAGGGTCTTATGAGATCGTCTTATGGTTCTTAACCTGGTCTTAAATGAGCTCATCTTAAGGGTCTTATGAGCTTGTCTTAAGGGTCCTATTGGGTATTAACCTTCTCTTAGAGGGAATTTGTAATGTTTGACTGTGTGATGATTACCACAATGTGTTATGGAACTTTCATAGGAAAATACTTTATCCTAAGTTTTAGATAGTATCAAAACCTTAGTTTGGTAACTTTAGGCAACTAAAAATAAAGATGACCTTATAATTAAGGTATCCTAGATATAATAAGAGTTAGGGCTTTATTCATTTTGATAAATAGGAATTTTCTTAGCAAAGGATGAAAATAATAGTTTTGATAATATCCAGCACTATACTTATTTAGACTAAAAAAAATGCATAGGGGAGTTTGATCATCCACGGGCCATGACAAATAGAATAAGGAAATATGACAATCTAGACCATGACTAAGATTAAAGAGAACTAATTGAATTGATTAAATAATATTGGCACTAGACAAAAATGTTTAATTACTCAATCTACTAACAATAATAAATCAATACAAAAGAAAAGTGTTAAGAGTTCAATGATAGCAAAGTGTTCAAACAAACACTACTATTTCAAATCAATTTAGTTGGCTACCTTGGCTTTATAGAAAGTTATATGATATTGATGGTATAGTTTTCTTGTGGCTTGATAATAATTAAATGATTAATTTTGTATTACAAAGTGTGATAAGTTAAAACACATTAGTATGCAAATGTTATCTAATAATTGTTATCAGATAACTATATAATTCTTAGGATTTACTATGACATCTTTCTTCATATTGCCTTTCCTGTCTCACAACTATAGGTCTTATAAAGGTGAATGCCAATATCATGGTCCAACTCTAAAATATCAAAAAGAAAGTAATGCAATTTCAAAGATATATACTAAATATTTGGGCTAAATCAAAGAGTGTTACAATGGATAATGATACTTTATTTCAACATTTTTGTGACTATTATGTGTTTTGGTTATGCTAGTCTATTTTGTTTCTTTCCATTTATTGATATAGCATCTAGTCATTATTAAACTACTTTGTTCAATATTTAAAAACATGACAACTTAAAACTTAAGGATTAATTTATCAGGAGTCAACAATGAAATAAAATAAAAGTGCATGCTATAAAGAAAAGTTTTTTTAATATATAACTTGATCTAATGGCATGAAAACAATATAACTCGAACAATGATGATTATTGAATGCATAAGGTAAGTTGCTTACTACACTGTTTAGTCATTTAACCTAGGTAGCGGTTGCACTTGTCCTTGTCACTTGGGTCCTATTGGGTCTTAAGGGTCACATTAGGTCTTAAAGGTTTTAATTAGGTCTTATTGAGCCAAGTAAGGGTGAACTATTTTGACCTATTAAGTTCTATTAGGTCTTAAGTGGTCCTATTAGGTCTTAAGGGTCCTAATAGGTCATATTTAGTGGATGTTAAGTCTTGAAAGTGTTCCTATTAGGTCAGTAAGAGTAGATAGTCCATTATGTTTTAATTTTGATATTATTAAGTTAAATATTGGATCTTATAATTACATCCATCCTATTAGGTTTTAATGGTCTTATTAAATGTCTCAAGGGTAGGTGGACTATTTCATGTTTTTAAACGTTCCAGTTTACATTTTACTTAAATTATATATGTTTTCTATGTTTAAGTTTTATTTGTTAATTTTGTACATTTTTAGAAGTAAATACAATACATATTAAGAAAAGACTTTTTTTTACATATGAATATTAAAAAATTATTAAAAAATATTTAAACAACATATATACATAAAAAATAACTAAAAAACACAAACAAAAAAATCAAAAAAATCAAAAAAAAATCTACCTCTGACTCGGCCGAGTTGCACTATCACTCTTTAGCCGCTTTCCTTAGCCCCTCACTATTCAAATGAGGGGCTAAAACCATTGAGCGGGCTATTAGTAGTGCCTCGTAGACTCGGCCAAGTCCTACTCAGCCGAGTAGGACTCGGCCGAGTCTCCGCGGCCACGTAGGTGCCACTCAGTGCCCCGTGGCACCTCCCCTTCTTCGGCCGAGTAGGACTCGGCCAAGTTAGTCGGGTTAGCCAAAAGGGTGACACCCGATTGTGCTTTTACCCAGCAGTAATAGCCATTTTCATCGTGGTAGTGACGACCACTATATAAATGTCCTTGTGGAAGAAATCTCCACAGGTATGGTTCATTGTTGGGTTGTCAGATCTCCCTAGCAGCTCCTGAAGATTAAGTTCTCAGACTGTGTCAAAACCCTAGTGCACCGGGATTGGAGTTCACCCCTTTGGATCATAAAAGTTGCAGAGTCAAACCATTACTAAAAACCCTAGCGAGGCCAAATTTTCATTTTATAGGGTATATGTGCGTTATTGCAAAACATTTTTGGAACATACATAATTAGCGCTTCTGAGGATTAGAACGAATAAGTCACTTGATTGTTCATGCGCAAGGTTGCTTTTGCCCTTGTTCATTGTTTTCAGATATGCATTAAAATCACATGCTTGCTGTTTTGCATGCTTGTTTATCTATCTAGTTATTGAAAACGGACAAATCTGTTACAATCCTCAAATCTGGACATTGAAATTTGCAAACAATTCAAATCTGAAAACTCAAAATTTGCAAAATCTGAAGTAAAATCCTTTTCTAGAGTCAAAAGTCATCTCAGGAGGTCAGAAAGTCATATGAGTTTCCATCAAGTGTTGTTTCATTACAACCCATTTGTCGTATGATTGAGTACCCAGTGTCGTATGAGTTTCCACACCAGAAAATTCTCAAAGTCAAAATCTTGCAACTGTCGTATGAGATTTTCAACTATCGTTTCATTGATACCCAACTGTTGTATGATAACCCACCCAGTGTCATACGAGTTTTGATGCCAAAAAATTCTAAGAGTCAAAATCTTGTTTGCAATTGTCGTACAAGTTTTGCAACTGTCATTTCACAACATACCCACTATCGTACGAGTTTGCAGAGTGTCGTTGGGAAATTTTTGAAAGTTGTCAAAAAATTGTCAAAATTGCCAGATATTTAGCTTTTTCAGCCTAATTTCAGAAGCTGTCGAACGAATCACTATGTCAGGAAGAGAGCAGTAGCTATTAAGAGTCCAATCATTTTCCTAAAGTGGCCTTTTGAATTTGATTCAGCCTTCTATTTAATCGATTTGAGTCCTTATCATCCTGTGTCAAAACCTTGTCATAACTATCAATCTTCGATCAATCATCAAAACGACTAAGTGTTGTGATATCTTGTCCGCTATCTTTTGGGAACCTACCCATACATCCAGGGCACAGTATCCTTCATCCACATCTAATCAAATCTTCAAATCAATCAAACCTTGACAAGGTTGCGTCATCTGATCATCTTGATTCAATTCATTCTTCAGTTATCTGGATCTTATTCTTTTTCACTTGAGGTGAATGGTGGAAACTAGAGCTTCCTCTCACAAGAAATCTATCACCACTCTCCAAACTCCAACTCTTGAGCAACTCATCAATTATGGTCTTTACAAGGACGACGGTCTTGGTAATTATCGATTGAAATCTGGTTACATACTTCCTCCATCAACTCACGGAGGTACTCAACATACCCCTCATCAATCTAATCCAGGGAGTCCACAAACTCCTACCATGTCTCAAGCAGGGACAAATTTTGGCTCTCAAAGAGCTCAATCTCAACATGGTGCAGATCAGGAACCCACACCTAAAGAAATTGCTCGCTATCAAAATGACGATGAATTTAACAAGATGATGAGGCATTTCTTGAAAGAAAATAGAGAAGCATACTTTTTACAACTAGCTCATCAAGGAGCTAAACTTCCTCCCAACTTTAATGTTGAAGATATCATTATGCATGAGGAAGAAACTCCACTCACAGCTATGACAAAACAGATACATGCTTTACAAGTCAAATTTAATAGCCTTGAGAAAGAAAAGGGACAATGCAGACAAGCTGCATGGTAGGTGATGACATTGCAACTTTCAGGGAGACATGGTTCAACCATATTGATGATAGCATTATTTCTAGGGTAGGCATAGTTGACTTTTGCCCCCATATTAGGCTGAGAAGTTGAAACTTCTTGACCATGTTTCGGAAAGGGTTCTGTGAATGTTGTATGATCGTGATTGCTTTTGGGATTGTCAATTGTGATGTCTCCACTATCGATCAGATCTTGAATGGTATGCTTCAAGTGGTAGCAACTACTAGTTTTGTGACCTTTACTCCGATGGAAATCACAGAATTCATTTTCCTTCCACCATATCGGTTTAGGGTCCTGATCATTCAGTCAGATTGGTGGTAAAGAGATGATGTTATCAGCCAGTAGAGTTTTCATAGCTGATTCTAAAGACTCTCCTAGAGGAGTAAATTTTTGATGTTTATCCCATTTTTTGTATTCTGGCTTCCTTTGAGATGGTTGAGAAGACTTTTGTTCTAAAGCTTTAATGGCTTGAGTACCAAAAGTGAGATTGTAGGCTGGTGCCTTTGATGGGGCATGGATAGTGTCAACAACGCCATCTGTGATGATGCCTTTGTTCTTGTTCCAATTTTTGTTCTTGTCTTTAGAACTGGATCCTGATTCGTACTTGTCTTTTTGAAGTGTGATTTCTCCTTTTTTTACAAGCACTTTTTTGATTTTGATAGCATTATCCACCATCTTGTCAAAAGATGTATGATCTTGCATTTGTAGAGGATAATTGATTTCTGGAACAAGGTTGTTGATGAAGATTTCCAATTTTTCTATTTCTGAATAGGTCTGGCATATAGAGAGAACTTCTTCCTCCATCTCTTGAGAAATGTTAGGAATGGTTCCCCTGGGTATTGTTTGAGATTATAGATGTCGATCATGGTGACTGGGTGCTGAATATTGTAGGAGTATTGCTGGTAGAACAATTTGATCAGCTCCTCAAAAGTTTTGATAGTAGAAGGCAGTCTAGAGAACCAGTGGATGGCTGCTCCCCCTAGAGATCAAGGGAAGAGACGCATCAGATAGGTCGGTTCATGCATGAACTCCATTGATTGTGTATAGAATTCTCTGACATGATCTTGAGGATCAAAGTGTCCATCATACTTGTCATACTTTGGCATCTCCACTCTTTTTGGAAATGGTGGCATATACAAGTTTTTGTCAAAAGGAAAAGGGCATAGAACTTCCATGGAGAACTCTTTGGGTTCCTTTTCTTTCTCAAGGCTATTAAATTTGACTTGTAAAACATGTATCCTGTGCTGGCTGCTCTAGCTACTATCCAGTGGTCTCTGATCTATGCACCTTATGGCGTCTAACCTTCGCACCCAAATCAAATGTCATGTCTACCTGTGTGGGATCTACATCACCACCTACAAACTGCTCACCTACCAACACCTCATCTATCACATTGATACTGCCCAAAGTACCCCTCTCACCCTTGGATCGTCTATGTGACTCTGTGGATGTACCTATGGGAGCAGTAGAAGGACGAGGAGGCCTCATGTGCCCAGATGATCTCTACAGTAGAGCTGTCGCTCTCTGTCTAGGTGGTGTGGGATGCACTGCCTATGGTCTCAGGCCCTGTACCATAGGAGCACCTGTAACATCCATCGCCTCCTCCATGGAGGGTATCAACTCTGTAAGATCTAAGAATCTGTGGATGGGATGATCTGCAAGCCACACAATGTATCCGTCTGTCACTCCTACATCGACAACTTGTGGCCGGTAGTCCCAATCTCTGCCTATAATGGCAATGTACTCCTCTGCACATAAGGAATAGGAGAGCCTCGGTGTCCATCCAAGCCTGATCTCACGCACAATGTGAGCATATGCAGTGTACTCTCGTGGGGTATCCTGTCTGCGTCCATACTGACGCCACACTCTGCTAATCAAAAATCTCTCCAGAATAGTGGGAGAGTGGCCAATAAGTACTCGACTCTAAAAAAGAAAACTATACTACTCCCTCGCAGTGGGCCAGACCTCTATCTGCAAATATGGCCTCCAATGAACAAAAGTCATGTCATTTAGACATCACCGAAAGTACTCGGTATGACCCATCCAGACCTGTGTGACATAACCAGCATATGTATATATCACTGGCTCTTGTGGCTGCCGTTGTGTTTGAAAAATTGGTCTCAATACTGGGATATGCTCCCAGGCCCATATCTATAATACAAGAGCTCCTGAAGCAAAGCTCTTGCAATCCTGATAAACTATCTCATGCATCTCTGAAAACATATGTGCCAAGAGGCACTGACCCCATGCAAGCTCAGTGGGCATAGCCATAAGAAGTGCTACCATCGGAGCCCATCCCATCAAAAAGCCATTCTGCTGATGGCCTGGCATGATGAGCTCCTTGATCATACTAGCAATAATGCACTCTAAATGGTGCGTCTGACCATATCATTGTACAAGGGTCTCCCAAGAAATGGACCCCATCAATTGTGTATCATCTCCAAACAGATGCCTAAAGGCATGACCACCCTGACCAGAACTCACATACTCAAGACGCTGACTGCTATGAAATGGAATGCGCAGTATCCTATAGATGTCCTCTGGAGTCACGGTCATCTCTCCAGTAGGTAAATGAAACATCTGTGTCTCTGAATGGAATCTCTCAATCAAGGCAGTCAAAAGGCCATGATTTACCCTAATGTCAAGTAAATGAATCAAATACTCGAATCCACAGGCAACAAGATGAACCCTCGTCGGGTCAGGAAGCACGATACATAATCTCTGGGTCACCGGGTAGGAATGTCGGATGTGTACATCTGGATATGTCACCTATATCATATGAAAATAGGGCATTCTATCAGAAATTGGGTTCAATAACAGGCTAATTATATAGAAATTGGACAGTCAGGTACTTCAGAAGGTAGGTCAACCAGTCATATATCAGCATCAGGCATTAGAAAAGTCAAAATTTAGCCTTAAAAGTCAGTTTTCAACACTCTATTTTTCATACGACAGTCCAGACTGGCATCAAATGTCATACGACACTCCACAATAGACCAAACGACACTCCATGGTCATACAACACTGCGCTTGGGATCATACAAGTTTCGAGGGACCCGGTGAAATGTCGTACGACACAAGGGTCCCTCTCATACGACACTTGGGTGGACTTGAAACGACAAAGGAAATTCAAATGAAGTGTCGTACGAGTCTGGGTTGAGACTCATACGAGTTTTCAAACATGCAAAAATTAAAAAATGCTAGGAACATGAAAAATTTGCATTTTCAGAGGGGCACAGAGGTCCACCTACCAGATGTCCATACTGTCGGGGTCTCTGGTATCTCTGGCTACGCTCAAATTGATGCGAACTCACAGGAACCTTCAGATCTCGTTGTTCTACCATTTTCTTGCTCAGAGGGCTCTGCACAATTTCCAAAGTCAAATGGTTGAAATGAATTGAAAATGAACCTTCAGGCCTTTATATAGCATTTGACCTAATTTTTAAAAGTGCTTTGTTTTTCACGAAAATTGCACCCCTGGCTAATTTCAACGTTCTAAATCCATTTTCGAGATCAAAATTCAAATCTGAGATTGTTTATTATGTCAAAATCATGATTTAAAAGTTTGGGCCCAGGATGGTCTACTGCTTACATATTCAACCTTCGATCATCATAGAAATCCAGTATTCAACTTAACTGATTATGTAACATCAAACTGTCAAAATTTCAACTTGGTCAACCATGGTCAACTCATGGTCAAACCTAGTCAAACTTGGTCTCCAGGACCTCTCAATGATGTAGAATGCATTCTCAAACGTATATAACCACTTTTCCAATCAATTTACATGCTTCTAAACTATCAACGCTGACTTTTCTTGTTATATTTCAATTTTAATCCCGAAGGGGGCATGGTATTGCATATCATTCAAAGTCTTTAATCAAATTTGAAATCATATCTTTATGGAAATCATATCTTCATCAGTGATCAAGACAACAACCACGTCTAGTTGCTGATTCATCAAAAGTCCTCATCGCTCGGGGCAAATCTATCATCACTTGGGGCATATCAGATTTGTCGATCCATATCAATATGGTATCCTCCTAATCTTATAATTTGTATCAGTTTTTGCAACCATCAGATCATAGTGTTTTTTCCTTGGTTCTTCGAAAACTGAAGGATTCAGATGTGATACCTGCTAGTTCTGCTAAGACAATCGAGTCTAGAACCGGTCACTCACTTCTTAGCAATCCTAAGGTTTGGAATCAGGTGTTTTGACACTCTTTCACAATCATCGGTTCATCACTGCTATAGTGAACATTATCTTTGGTCATTCAGGACCTATTATCTTCATATCAAATCAATATCAATCAACTTCTGTCTCATATCAATTATCAATTTTGAATTAGTTTCATATCTCTATCAAACACAGACTTTCTTTGAACCACTGTGCTTCACACAGTAATTCAAAGAGGGGCAAAATGTAATACCCCAAAAATGGGCTATAAGTTCATTAACCTCCTACATCTACAAATCGAATGAAATCAGCATCAAAGTCCTAATCTAAGGCACATCTAAACATCATCGAATCCTAATTGATTATCTTAAATTCTGCATCGGGGAATATTCCTACCAATATTCCTAATTATCTTAATTATCTTTAATTTAATGATTATTTGGCGATAAATCACATTTATCCTAAGTTTGATTAATTGAATATTTTCATATTTAATTAATTAGATTTAATATCTTGCCACTTAATTATTTAATTAAATTTAATTCTATTTATTATTAATTGTATTATTTAATTTTGACAATAAATCCAATATCCTATGAATAATTGATTAAATTCTTATTTAATTGATTAAAGCAGGTTGTCATTATTTAATAATATAGTTTTTAATAAAAGTTTGATAAAATAGTTAATTAACCCATAAATTAATTATTTTATTTCAAAAATTAGTTAAGTTGAGAATAAATCACTTTATTTATTTATCAAATCATAATTAGCCATGTGCATATTCAAGGACCAGTTAAACTCAAATGGAAAATCAATGCAAGTTGTTAGCTTTTTGAAACTCAACATCTTTTTGAGTTTTAAAGTTGATCTAAACTTCTAATTCGAGTTGAACTGTGCTTTTGCATGTTTTTGTGAATTAAATTATCTTTATTTAAAAATAACTCAAAAATCAAGCTGAGTTATTTAAGTGATTTGTGGCTTTCTTCCATGCACCTCCAAAGCCCTGGATTTCTATAAAACCAAGGCTCAGCTCTTCATAATTCATCTCAAAAATTGCAAACTTACTCTACAGGAATCATAGCATATCAGATTTGGAGAATTTGCACAATTGGAGCTTGAAAGATAAATTTGAGGATTCGAAGCTTTGTGAGATCAATTTCAAATTCATAGCTTTCATATTATTGTTAGAATTTTCATTCTCATATCATATCATTTCTAGATTAGCATTGCATATCAATTTTCATATTAGCATAGATTCATATCAGTTTTCATCATATTATTGCATAGAAAATATCAAAAAAATAGATTAATTGCATTCATATTTCATATCAATTTGGCATTCAAATCCTTTATTTAGGTGTCGTCTAGGTCACTGATCTCGATAACAATCTGAGAACATTAATCTCGCACCTACTAGAAGGCAGTAAATGGCTTGGTTAGAGTAGATTTCAATTTTGCATGATTTTGATTATAGCTAACCTCTAATGTTTTACTGAAGTGTTGTGTCTACAGATCAGGCACAATTTTCACACACACAAATGTAATTGTAGGCTGATTTCATGTCTAAGGATCTGATCTTACAAAAACAAATCTAAATATACAAAGCTAAATTAATTTTGACCACTAAAATAAACTTGCTACCTAGACTTGTTTGTACCTATGTAAGCAAATATTTTCCTTGATGTTTGAACTACAATAACAAACAAGCAATGCTGATAAACACCCTTAGGAGCCTACTAAAATAAAAAAACTATAGACATCTAAAAATGACTAACATGTTAGCAATATAAGTTCAATGTTGTCATTGATGTCAACCTACTATATGCATTGATGTCAACCTAATATGAGTAGATAGTTTCCTAATGTGTCATGACTAGTAGAGGTCTACAAATGAGTGTTTAGATGTTGATATGATGTACAATGATGATATTGGGTGAGTATTAGAAGCTTGAATATGCATGAAAGAGCACTTGAAGTCTTTAGAGGATAATGCTCTACATTCCTTTGCATTTTAAAAGATGGTGGTTTGTGGCTCTAGAGTTAACGTCTATGTTTTGTGAGTGTTGTAAGTTATTTTCAAGTCCTTACCAATTCAATTTTTGAAGTTGGTTGATGTAGTTTAGTGAGGCTACCTATCAAGACTAGTTCATGTTAGTAGTGGGCTAGCATCCCTCGTGGGATTTACAACATGGCTTAACCACCTCATGTGTCTTCTATAAGTCTAGTGGTTGTATCGGGCATTAACAGGTCAATCTTTTGGTGCAACAACAACTACTACTTGTAACAAGTGGTATCAGAGCTTGGTCACAGGTTTGAATCCACGCATTCCATGACAAGTGACGCTAGGAGGGGGATTGTTGGCAGTGGGCCAACATCCCTCACGGGATTTTTGACATGGATTAACCACCTCATGTATCTTCTATAAGTCTAGTGGTTGTATCAGACATTAACAGGTCAATCTTTTGATGCAACAACAACTACTACTTGTAACAGTTCAGAGAATATTCTACATTTCTTTGCAATGTTGTTTTTGGTTGTGCAATTTGGAGGGCATGTTCAAAAGGTTCATGAAGTGTTCCAATTCAAAATTCAAGTGTTGGTTTTCTCTACAAGTGGAGTTATGTTGTTATGTTGCTTGATATTATTGTTTGTGTTAGTCTCTAGCCAACTCAGTTGGTTATCTTGATTGGATTATATTCCTTTGGTTTAGATATGCACTGGATATTAAGTTCAGATGTTTTTATGAGTCTTATCATGGGGTGTGAATATTTTCATTAAGTAACTTGCACTAGATAATGTTTTTGGATCGACTGATTAACATGATTCATGTTTATCTACATGTTATATTTGATTTCAACTTTGGAGGATGTGTTGTTTCATGTAGTTCATTTAAATTGACTTAGGAAGATATATTATCATGTATTTGGGTCCTCTTTATCTACTAGAGTGGACTTCATTTAACATAGTTGCTCTTGGTTATCGATTGTGTGTAAATTATGTGTATATTGTGCATTTTTTATCTAATTGAGAGCTTCAGTGATTAAATTGATATATATAGACATGTGGATGTGTCAATTGAAGTGTGGATTGATTTTGAATGATGTGGAGGTGTGTGTGGTAAAGTAGAAGTGTGAATATCAGTTTATAATGTGCTTTAATGATCATATCTTTTAATATGTCATAGTTTTGAGGCAGCTGATGTGTGTGTTGTATTTGCTATGAAGTTGGTCACTTGACACAGTAATTGAGGACAATCTCATAATTAGGAGATCGTATTTATTTTAATTCATCATTTCTCTTTGTCTATTGGAAAACTCTACTGGAAAACAATGAGTCATTTTTGTAGATTTTATAGATTTGTATCTTACCCTAAAGAAATGAGCTTTAGTTTACAAGTCCTTTTGTATCTTTCTTTAGGATCATGTGTCTCAGCCTCCAAGTTCATTGCATCTATGGGCTAAGATTATTCATCTTAGCTTGCAAGTCCAAATTAGGAGTGGTGAGCTACCTTGGCCATGAGCCTAAAATATTGTATTCAGTTATTCATTTTGTGAGTGCACGATTCTCACCATGGATTTTCCCACATTAGGTGTTTGACATGATGTTCACGTGTGTGGTGTTTATTGCTTTATCTTTCATTAATGACTAGTTGGTTAAAGATATTTGACGAGTGTTTGTGACTAAAAAGTTTAAGGATTTTTTCAAGATTGAACCCCCCCCCCCCCCCCAACTCAGTTTTAGGGTGTGTTCAACAATTCATCTTAGAGTGCACAGTTCCTTTAGGAGATTCTTAACCACTTGAGGAAGGTCTGGAATGGGGCATGTTGCAAGTCACAAAAAGTACCAAAGTTTGATGGCACAAATTACTCTTTTTCAAAGTTGTAGATGGAATCTTATTTGGATTTTATGTCATTTGGAATATGAGATATTGTTAAGAATGGTTACACTCCTCTAACTAGTACCCCTTCTACTCCATATGAGATTAAGATGCATGAGAATAACGCCAAGGAAAGAAATGTAATTATCAGTGGTTTGAATGATCCAAAGTTCTTAAAGGTCATGTCTTGCAAGTCTAGAAAGGAAGTTTTGGAGAAGTTGAGCAATATCTATGAAGGGCATAAGAAGATCAAGCATGTTATTGAGATGTAGAGCTTAAAGTATAAATTTTAGATTATGAGGATGTTTGAAGATGAGAACATTGAAAGTTACTTGCACTAAGTGAATGAGGTAGTAAATGCAATCAAAGGTATTGGTGGAACTATTGAGAAAAATGAAGTTGTGAGAAAAGTAATGGGAACTCTACCTTGATCATATAAACCTAAGTTGCATTCTATTAAGGAAAGTCATAACATGAATACATATAGCTTGGATCAATCTCTACTTTTTAGATATTAGAATTTGAATATTATGACAATGGTAAGAAGGAAGTTGTATTCAAAGTTATTAAGAAGATTGAATATGTACATAAAACAAGTGATGATCTAGATGATGAAGAAGCAAAATTTGTGAGAATATTGAAGAAAGGATTTGGAAAATATAAGGGTGGGTGCAAGAAGTTGGGTGTCAATTATGCGAGAGTCCACGGGCAAAAAAAATTGCCTCTAGAAATGGGTGCTTGTTTAGATTTGGGCACCCGACCCGTAAAAATAAAATGGGCACCCATTTAGGATCAAGCCACCATAGCAAATCGGGCACCCAATTTTTATTAATCGAGCACCCGATTTGAAAACATATTTATTTATTTATTTTAATCTGATTTCCATGTCATTTTTACTGCTTGGAAAATAGCTGCACAATTTCTAGACGCACGAGTGCCCAATCTGAGCTAAATTTGTTTTTTAATAGTGTTTTAAAAAATTAATTTTATGTTTAAAATAGTTGTTTTGAGTTTTAATTTACTTCGTAAAATATTGTAGAAAACATAAAAAATAAAAAATAGTGAAGACTTAAAACACTAGGTAGAAAACTTAAACTAAAACGTAAACCCAGACACAACTAAAACCTTTTTAATGTATGCAAATTTTAAAAACTACCAAAAAACATTTAACCCTAGATAGAAAATGAATAATAAACCCTAGCTAAAAAACAAACAATAAACCCTAAACCAAAAATGAACAATTAATCGTAGATAGAAAATGAACAATAAACCCCTCTCTCTCTCTCAATGCTTAAATTAGTTGTGTAAAAGTGTGAATGTTCAAATTTATATCTCTAAATGTTGTATTTAATTATAAGCTTTTTTGTACAAGGTAAAATATAAGTTAAATAGTAATTGTAGATATATGCAGATTATATTCATGGATGACTTTATCTTAGATGAGCTCTTAGGTCAACAACCACCTCCACCTCCACCCCCTCCATCTCCACCCCTAGCTCCACCTCCACCTACTCTTGAGAAATTGAGAGAAAACATGAGAAGAAAAGTCACTGCCATCATTAGAGATATTAATACCATTAAACATGATCCCCGTCCATCTCCCCAGTTATTATGCCTTCTAGATAGCATGCAAAGCATTGTAGATTCTATATAATCATTAGACTCTGAGCTGCATAGTTTTCACTTGTGGAGGGAGTCCATGCATGCATATTATTTTGATGATCTCTCCTATAAAGAGGTCAATGATTTGAGAATACAAAAAATGATTTGAAACATTATTTTGTGAACCTTAAAATGGGTGATGAGATTCTTGGCAAGAAGCTACGCATTTCTATTAGATGGTGTCAGCACCCTTAGATAGATGTGCATTTTTGGGAGCATTAGTGGATGGTATTTGACCATCCACCACACTCTAATCACGAGGTGCCCATGTATTTTATGAAAAAATTATGGGCTGAATTTGAATTGGGTAGAAAACCCAATTACTTTGGCATGGAATCATTCCAGGGGGGTGGTCGAGGTATGCCACAAGACAAGCCAGGGGCCAAATTGAGTGATATAGTTAGAAATAGTGTGCATAATGATCCCCTTGTTCCTCTTCTTGCACTAGATGTTAATGCACCTGTTCATCATCGAGTAGTGGACTTTGCTCTTGGTTCATTGAGTGCCCTTTCGAGAAATTTGTTAGAGCAATCGACCCAAGTGAGGGTTGCCCCTAGCATAACACATGTTTGTATGAGCTGCGAGGATATATGTACAGGTCCCCATAGTGATGATGTCGGTGTTGATGTTTCCCATGGTGGACATGATGATCCAGCCAGTGTTGATGCTACCCATGGTGGATATGATGATGCTAACGAGGGTGCACATGGTGGGCATGATGATGACATCTCATCATATGTTGATCTTTTATTTGCGAATGATGATCATCCTGCAAAGGTAAATTTATTTATAATTTACAGTGCAATATTAAATTCCATATATATACACATATGAACCATAACATGGGCCAATTTTTTTTTGAACAAGGGAGGGTTGACACTATGCCATTCAGGGACCATAATCATCTTACCTCAACACCTCAAGTTGTTGGCACCCCATTTACGATATGCACTTTGATCTAGATACATTGAAGTACATTTACAATAAACAATTGAAACTTGAATTTAATAATATGTTTGATTTTTTTTTCAATTTTGTAGGGTATTTCATGTAATACTTGAGGTTGGCAGTTCTTTGCACCCTATCCCATTAGTTTCTGAGGCTCAACCTTATATATGCCTATTATGTTTTTCATTCATTAATGTTTAGTGTTTATATTCTTACTAATTTATGTGCAACTTTGATCGATGCCTATTTTTTGCAATTGTAGGCTTTTGGATTGTTTGATGATGCATCACGTCTACCTCCTAACCCATTAGTGACTTTGGCTACTATATGCAAAATTAGGTGAATACTATTCTAAATGATAAATTAACTGCTTTAAGATTAATAAATCAAACTAATAAGCAAACTACAATGAAGAATATAGTCAAAATGAAGCTAAAATAGCATTTTACCTTCACCTACCATGTAGCTTGTCTCCATTACTCAACTAACCATGATTTCTTGAGGATGTTGAGCTCTCAAATTTCCAAATGAAGCCTTTTCCCAAGATGCCACCAAAGTGTGGAGATTTGATGATGAATGCAAAATAGCTCAAAGCTTGATTATGCAACTAATGGATGGAATGAAATATGGAATGATGATAATATGGATGCTTGATTGCTCTTAGAATGCTTGAATGCTTGATTGAAAATTACCTATTAGCTCACAAAGGGGAAATGAGGCTCCTTTTATAGAGTTTTGGAGGATCTAGGCCTAGGTGGCACAATCCTATGGTGGAGAATGAAAGGTGGAAGATCCTAGGGCTAGGATTGACTTGGTTGAAGGAGTTAAGAGAAAGGGGGATGTAGTTAGAATGTGAGAGGAAGAATAGGGATGATGTTCCTCTCACATTGACATGGAGGAGAATAAGATGGAAGGGAAAGAGACATGTCAAGTGTCTCACAAAGACCAAAGAGAGAAAGAGGGAGAGACCTTTTCCTCATGAGGACTCTTTGTACAAGTGTCCCATGAGTCACCTTTGACCTTTAGAGGTGGCTTAAGAAGCCCTTTAGGAATAGGGATTGTCTCTTGACTTGGTTTAAAAGAGGACATGTGGTCATGAGACCAAGTCCTATGAGGCCACATAGCCCTTAAGAATAGGACATGTGTGGGTGAGGATAATTATCAATAAATAATTAATAATAATTATTTATTTTAGCCAAAGTGATGTGTCAAGTGACTGGTAGATGAAGTGGATAGGGGACTTAGTCATATTTAGGTGATTGTGTATTTAATTAAATCACTTTAATAAGACTAATTAGAAGACTTAGGATAGAGGAATAGACTATAGTGAATTTACTAAATAAATTGAATAATCTATTTAATAAATAGAGGAAATAATTATTAATTAAATAATAAATATTTAATTAATTTATCAAGTCAATATCAATTAAATAATAAATATTTAATTAATTAATGAAGCCATTTTTTAGTGTATACAACTACATATTAGACACCATACGTATGCTTTTCTTCCATAAATTTGTAGTCTTTATATACTTTATAATTTATGTATATACAAGTTTGATTCATGATTTGGTGGTCTCTGTCTATTTTTGAGCCCTTTTGGGCGTGCTTGTAATGTAATTGTCATCGTCAGTGATACTTTTTGCATTTGTTTTTACTGTTATAAATCCTAGGTGTTTGGTGGATGTCAGCTAGTCTGTTGTTGTTTTCTTTGGATGGTAGTTTTTGGGGAGTAGTCGAATACTGCTTAGCTATTTTTTGTAGGATGGAGTTGGTTTGATGGTGGTTTCTGTGATGTAATGGATGTTTCAAGGCTTATGGATGCCTTTATGTAAATGTTTCTATCTTCTAAACTAATATAATCTACTTATTACTGATCGAAAAAAAAAGTTTGATTCATGATTTATATATGTATTTCAGGTCGACACCACCATGCGTCTTGGTATGGCTATGGGATTGAGCCAAATGCAGCCATCAACATTGTCCTTTGAGGTCATGATTAAAAAATTAATTTTACAGTCTATTGTGTACTTGTCTTTTATAGGGATTATCAAAATTTTGTAATGTTTGTTTGTACGGGACTTGATTGCAACCACTTTTGTTGTTCATAAGAGTGGACCTCCTCATCCCACTGAGGGAATTATTGAGCACAGTTGCATGGTAAAATTTTAAATGTTTATTATTTAATTACTTTGTAAGTGAATTATGAAAGAGATTTAAATTAAACACACATAATTTTCTCATGTTATCTTTTAATAATGTATAGGAGGGCGTAGGTACTCATATTGTAGACACACAGGATGGTGTATTTGAGGATCAGACTATGCAGGATGATGCATCTCAGTCATCTTCGCGTGGAGTGAAGAGGATTGTAGATCAACTACATGAGAGCTCTTAGATTATATATGTTGTGCATGTTATATCATGAGTTTTTGTCACATGTTTATACTTGTACACATATTAGAACTTATTATGTTATTATATGATGGAATTTTTACGATGACACTTGTTATGTTATCAAGACTTGTTATCATGTTATTTGGACTTAGGTTATTAGACTAGGACTTGTTATGTGATTATATATCATGACTTGATATGATGAACTTATAGCATGGACTTGTTATTATACATTATGATGTATTATTCTAGGACTTGTTATGTTAAATTATTTATGTTATTCATGGACTTTTTATCCTATCTCATTATTTTTTTAAATAGTGGTTTGAATCTATATATGAGTTTATGTGAACTAGATTAGACTATGACATGTACATATATAAGTAAACACCAACTTATTTATACTGAATTAAATATCAATTGTAATTTCTAAAAATTTAAACATTATAAATAATTTGATCATTAATTTAGTACTTATTTGTTCATGTAATTGACAAGAACAGTTGATTTTAAAACTATCATTAACCAGCTAGTATTATATAATTGACATGAAAAAATAACTATCATCATCAATTAGTGAACATACTACCAATGTACATAGTTTATTTAAAACAAAATTAGAAAAATACAATTGTGCATTAAACTTATATTTAAAACAAATTTGGATGAATAAAAAGTGAACTCATGTTGTTTATGAAACCAAAATTGGGCGTATACACTTATGTGTTGTTGCATAAATAGTTCGTGTGTGTATATTCTTCTAGGGGTCCATCAACATAAAAATGAATGTTCAAATGTTAGTAAAAATACATATTTAAAATTAAAGTTCAATTTACACTACAAAAAGTTACATGTATTTTATTTAGTCTAATGTACTCACCGAGTAAATTACAACTTTAAATAGCGAAAAGTTGTAAAATGCACAAGTTGTAGATGTCACCCATGTTGTCAAGTTGTACTTGACATCCCAATACCAAAATTTAATTTTACCTATGTATATTGATGAACTACAACTGATTGAGAACCTGATTGAAGAACTTCAAGTGATTAGAGATCACTGAGCACTGAACTATTATGTAAGATAATTGAATCAGTTTTATGTTGTCATTGATGTCAACTAGTTTTGACAGTACTTATCATGGAGTTGCAAATATCTAACACATCTGTAGAAGAGAAGAGAAATATGAAGAACTGAGATATCTACATGGAGGAAGATGGATATGACAGATGAGGATAAGGAATACATTTGGTAACTTTTTGATGAGTCTATGACTTCATATTGTTGACTTGATTATGTTGCATTAATCTGTTATGAAGTTGGGAGAAAACTGTTACAAAGTAGTGTGGTCAGTTAATGAGGCATTCTAGTATACACCGAGCACAATATAAACTGAGCTTGTGTTCACCAACACATTTCTTTGTTAACCGAGAATGAACAAAAGAACTAAATGATTAGTTTAGCCAACAAAAGTTGATGAGCTGTAAAGTGTATGATCACAGAGTGAAAGATAAAGTTTGTTATAAGATCAACGACTAGCAAAATTCAAGGAAGATCTAATGGAAAAAATTGAAACATGTTACTGACACATCAGTCGAGGAAGGTTTAAGCGGCAAAATCAACGAAGGAGATTAAGCGACAAAATCTGATGGATGAAAAGAAAATGATTTTCTTGTCTATTTAAGAGACTAGGGTTTCATTATGAAACTCATGCCGAAGGAAAGAATACTACAGAGATATCGTGTGAATAAGCTTCATGCATGCCTGATCAAATTGGTTAAGGGGAACCGAACTTTAGAGATTACTGAGCATCAGAAAGCTATAACCGAGAGACAGTAAGTTATTGAATATTGTTGAACATAATTGATATACTGATAAGAGGATTTGAATGAGCATAATATAGATCTGTACATCTACAAATCAAGTTGTATTGTAATCAGATCACCTGTTGTTACAGTTTAACCATTGTAATTAGATAAATCTCTTAACCGAGTAGACTAGAAAGTCTTGTAATGTCATTCATAGAATGTACATTTGTTATCCTGTCAACCCCATAGTGAATGCTAGTTGGATGATAATGGTTAGTGTTAAATCCTCTAACAAGATCACACCTTACAGTGTGTTTTGTAACCTTTAATAGAGTTGGCTCTTCACCGAGCTCACTTCATAAGAGTGAACAATTTTGGGTTACCGGTCCTAGGTGGTTTTTCCCTTTACAAGGTTTCCAAGTTAAATCTCTTGTGTTATGTGTTGATTGTGTTGATTGTTGGTTATCATACTTTACATGTTGCATATTTGATTTGATTGGTAGTTACTATAAGTTATTAACTGGTAATCGGTAAAAGCACAGACAGTTTACTATTCTAAGTTACCGAGCTGTAGTAATTTGTTTAAATTGTTTTTGGATATACATTTTGTATTTGGGACTGTGGATAATTGATTCACCCCCCTCTCAGTTATTCTAACAATTGGTATCGGAGCTTATTAGTTGCTTGGAATAGATTTTTAAGGACTTCAGCATAAAGATCACAAAATGTATAAGAGGGATGTGCCAAAGTTGAACAAGGACAACTTTACAATATGGCAAAGTCGAATGAAACTACATATATCTGGAATTGGAATTCCGCCCTCACACTATTAGAGAATGGCTACATTGCATCGCCTAATGGACCTTTGACTCTTGATCAACTAAGAGATAGACATGAGCATAACATTACTATGATGGAGATTTTTGTTGCTTTGATAGATGTCGAGTTTGAAGATATCAAAGATTGCACTACTACTAAGGATATGTGGGATAAACTTGCTCAAGTTTATAGTGGTGATACAAATGTTAAGAGAGCCAAGGCTGAAAGTTTAAGAGGAAGATTCGATGATATAAAGATGAAAGAAGGAGAAAATATTGTGCAGTACACAAACCAAATAAAGGAAGTAGTTTACGCTATCAGAGGATCTGCTGGTGTTATTGATGAAGACACTGTGGTAAGCAAAATTCTAAGGACTTTATTGCCTGTTTATGCAATCAGAATATCTACAATACATGAAAATAGGTCATCACCTAATAATACTCTCACTCTTGATAATCTTATTGGAAAGCTAACAAATTTTGAACTGAACAACTATGATAATAGTGTTGTACCGACTGTTGAATCTGCTTTTATGACTTCTCTAAAGATCGGTAAGTCTAGTAGTAGAAATAATAAGGATGATAGTGATAGCAATACCGATGATGAGCTTGATGAGCTTGAAGCTCTTATGGCCAGGAGATTACCTAAAGGAAAAGGTAGATATAGAGGCAAATTACCTTTAGCATGTTTTAACTGCAAAGAAGTTGTTCATATTGCTGCTAGATGTCCAAACAAGAAGGAAGATGACAGAAACAAGGACTGATTTGGTGAAGGAAGCTATGGGAGAAGAGGCAATGGAAGTTACTGACACTATAATAGAGACAACTGAGACAACAATGATAAAGGCAAAAAGGTATGTTACATTGTTGAAGAAAATGAATCTAATTCAGATTTAGATGATGATGTAGAGGTAGTATTTATTTCCATGAAGGATGATTTTGAGGAAGAAGAAAGGTATGTAGAAACAACACTAATTTCTAAGTTTAATAAAAATGATACATGGATCATTGATAGTGGTTGTACACATCACATGACTGGTGATGAAGAAAAATTTGATAATCTTGAGCAATATAATGGAGGATATGTAAAAATGGGTAATGATACACCTTGTATGGTTAGAGGAAAGGGATCCTTGCTGATAAATGATAGAATCCAATGTGATAATGCTTATTGGGTAGAAGGACTAAACTATAATTTGCTAAGTGTGGCACAACTAAACAATTCAGGTTACCGAGTAGCTTTTGAGAGAAAGAAAGTAAAAATATTTGATGATGGAGGAAGACTTGTTGGAACAGGAGCACAATCAAAAGGTAACTTGTTTTATCTTGATAATGTAGAGTCTTCTTGTTTAATGATAAAAATGAAGATGCTTGGTTATGGCATAAAAGGTTATGTCATGTAAACTTTGATAACATGCTTAAGATCAGTAAAAATAAAAAGGTTAGAGGTCTTCCTAACTTATCAAAGCCTGATCATGTTATGTGATATGAATGTCAGAAAGGTAAAATGACAAAATCTAGTTTTAAAAGCAAAGATTATTCAACAAAGAAAATACTTGAGTTGTTTCACACCGACCTGTGTGGTCCCATGAGAACACATAGTTATTATGGTGATAGATATTTCATTCTCTTTGTTGATGATTACACTAGAATGATGACTGTCATGTTCTTGAAAGAAAAATCAGAGGCATTTAAAATGTTTAAGTGGTTTAAGGAAAAAGTAGAGAAAGAGACTGGTAAAGAATTGAAATGCTTAAGATCTGACAGAGGAGGTGAATTTATTTCTGATGAATTTACTAACTATTATAATGAGCATGGTATTAAAAGACAGGTCTCTGCACCGAGAACACCTCAGTAGAATGAAATTGCTGAAAGGAGGAATAGGTCAATTGTTGACTGTGCAAGGACACTGATGATAGAGAAAAATGTTGCTCAGACATACTAGAGAGAGTTAGTTAACACAACTATTTATGTTTTGAACCAAGTACAGTTGAAGGACACCAACAAAACACCCTATGAGTTATGGTTTGGTCACAAACCCACTGTAAGTTATTTCAAAATTTTTGGAAGTAAATACTTTATTTTGAAAGATGAAAGAAATGGAAAGTTTGACTCAAAAGGTGATGAAGGGATATTTCTTGGATATTCCACTAAAATTAAAGCATACAAGTGTCTAAATAAAGTTACTAATAAAATGATTGAAAGTGTTAATGTCAGGGTTGATGAGTTTGATGACAAGAATGCAAAAGAAAGCACAAAGGAACCAGAAGGATATGGTAGATTCACATATATTGAACAACCATAGTATCTACCAAAGCTGTAGATAGTGACAACCGGTCAGTAGGAAAACAACACCGAGGAATAGGAAAGAGAAACCGACGAGCAGGAAGGACCTACCGAGCAAGCAAATGAACCTAAACAGGATGAACAAGAAAGAAGAGATCAGATACTAGAAAGATCTGTCAGAAGACATCATCCTAAGAACCAAATCACTAGTGATAAGCAAGCTGACATACAAACAAGAAGTAAGTCAAGACAAAGTACATGCTTAGTTTGTGAATATGAATCGAAAAGTGTTAAAGTTGCATTTGAGAATGAAGAATGGATAAATGAAATGAATGAAGAGATTGAATAGATAGAGAAAAACAAGACATGGACCTTAGTACCTAGACCTAAGGATAAGAATGTTATCGGTACTAAGTGGATCTTCAGAAATAAGCTAAATGAAAATGGAGAGGTTACAAGGAATAAAGCCAGACTAGTTTGCAAGGGGTATGCACAGGAGGAAGGAATTGATTATGGTGAGACCTTTGCACCTATTGCTAAACTAGAAGGAGTTTGAATGGTATTGGCCTATGTAGCACATAAGAAATTTAAAGTTTATCAAATGGATGTTAAGTCTGCATTTCTGAATGGGATACTTGAAGAAGAAGTCTACATAGAACAACTAGAAGGGTTTGTAGATCTAGACAAGAAATACATGGTATGTAGATTACATAAAGCTTTGTATGGTTTAAAGCAAGCAATGAGAGCCTAGTATGAAAGGCTGCATAGTTATTTGTTAAGTATTGGATTTGTTAGAACTAGTGAGAACATCAATTTGTATATGAAACGAGATACTGATGATACTATTCTAATTGCTAAAATATTTGTGGATGATATTATCTTTGGAGGATAAGATCACATATGTAAATCATTTACTGATGAGATGAGAAAAGAGTTCAAAATGTCTATGTTTGGAGAGATTAATTTCTTTCTAGGCCTGCAGGTTATTCAACAAAGTGATGGAATATTCATCACACAATCCAAGTATATCAAAGAAGTACTGAGAACATTTGGCATGGAAGATGCTAAACCAGTTGGAACACCAATGGTCATAGGCTACAAATTGACTAAAGAGGATGAAACTATAGAGGTAAAATAGACACTGTACCGATCAATGATTGGTAAGTTGATGTATGTAGTACATAGTAGACTAGATATAGCACATGCTGTGGGAATTGTAGCTAGATTTTCTACAAATCCTAGGGAGTCACACATGGTTGCTACAAAGAGAATCTTAAGATACCTAAAGAAAATAGAGGATTATGCTTTATGGTATCCTAAGGATGGAAAATTTGAACTAAAAGTCTACACTGACGCTGATTGGGCTGGAAATGTGGATGACATAAAAAGTACCATCGAAGGAGCATTCTTCTTTGGTGAAAGACTTGTTACCTAGACAAGTAAGAAGCAATCTTTATTTTCCAGTCTACAACCGAAGTAGAGTATGTTGCTGCTGCTACAAACTGTTCAAATATTGCATATATCAAGCAAGTGTTGGAAGGAATGAATGAGGTAATCAATGATCCAGTGATTATATATTGTGATAACACTAGTGCTATAAACATTTCAAAGAATCCAGTGATGCACTAAAAAACAAATCACATATCTATCAAGTATCACTACTTAAGAGAACAAGTATAGGAGAAACAAGTGAAGCTAGAATTTGTTACATCTAAAGAGCAACTTGCAGACATATTTAAAAAGCCTCTACCAAAAGATACATTTGAATACTTGAGGACCAGACTTGGGGTTCGTCCCCTGTCTACTGGTCACTAATGTGATCTGGAGGTTGCATCAGCCTAATCTTATCAAAAGATCACTCATGTTGATGCAGCATAGTTCACACTTTGGATTTCTGTCTAAAGTTGTGAAAGATTTGAGAACCTAGTGGCATAATTAGTATACAAAGATACAGTAAATGCACAAGACAATAGAGAGTTACATGGCTACTACAGAGCTGTATGTTTATGTGTTTCTTTGGCATTGTTGTCAAAGGGAGAGATAAACAATATGATAACCGAGGAGAATACTGGAACATCTATATAAGGGAGAGACAATCTACGAAGATAAAGGGAGAGATAAACATAAGAAGGAATCTGAGAGCTGCCAAGATCATATCTACAAAAGATAGTTTGCACTTGCAATGCTATTATGTAACGTAGTGATTAAACATATTAAGCTAGGGAGAGCTTACCGAGCTACAACATTTATTTACAGAGTTATAGAACACATGTTTGGTATGTGTATGGTATACTTCATATTGCTTGAGTTGCCATCAATGCCAAAGGGAGAGATTGATGAACTACAACTGATTGAGAACCTAATTGAAGAGCTTCAAGTGATTAGAGATCACCAAGCATTGAACTGTTATGTAAGATAATTGAATCAGTTTTATGTTGTCATTGATGTCAACTAGTTTTGAAAGTACTTATCATGGAGTTGCAAATATCTAACACATCTGTAGAAGAGAAGAAAAAGATGAAGAACCGAGATATCTACATGGAGGAAGATGGATATGAAAGATGAGGATAAGGAATACCTTTGGTAACTTATTAATGAGTCTATGACTTCATATTGTTGACTTGATTATGTTGCATTAATCTATTATGAAGTTGGGAGAAAACTGTTACAAAGTAGTGTGGTCGATTAATGAAGCATTCTAGTATACACCGAGCAGTGTAGTGTATGCCGAGCATAGTATAAACTGAGCTTGTGTTCACTGACACATTTCTTTGTTAACCGAGAATGAACAAAAGAACTAAATGATTAGTTTAGCTGACAGACGTTGATGAGCTATAAAGTGTATGATCACAGAGTGAAAAGATAAAGTTTGTTATAAGATCAATGGCTAGAAAAATTCAAGGAAGATCTAAAGGATAGAATTGAAATGTGTTACTGACACATCAACCGAGGAAGGTTTAAGTGGTAAAATCAACGAAGGAGATTAAGCGACAAAATTTGATGGATGAAAAGAAAATGGTTTACTTGTCTATTTAAGAGACTAGGGTTTCATTATGAAACTCATGCTGGAGGAAAGAATACTACAGAGATATCGCGTGAACAAGCTTCATGCATGCCTGATCAAACTGGTTAAGGAGAACCAAACTGTAGAGATTACCGAGCATCAAAAAGCTATAACTAAGAGATAGTAAGTTACCGAATATTGTTGAATAGAATTGATATATTGATTAGAGGATTTGAATGAGCATAATATAGATCTGTACATTTGAAAATCAAGTTGTATTGTAATTAGATCATTTGCTGTTACAGTTTAACCATTGTAATCAGATAAATATCTTAACCAAGTAGACTAGAAAGTCTTTTAATGTCATTCATAGAATGTACATTTGTTATCCTGTCAACCCCATAGTGAATGTTGGTTGGATGATAACAATTAGTGTTAAATCCTCTAACAAGGTCACACCTTACAGTGTGTTTTATAACCTTTAACAAGGTTGGCTCTTCACTGAGTTCACTTCAGAAGAGTGAACAATTTTGGGTTACCGGTCCTAGGTGGTTTTTCCCTTTACAGGGTTTCCAAGTTAAATCTCTTGTGTTATGTGTTGATTGTGATGATTGTTGGATATCATACTTTACATGTTGCATATAAAATTTGATCGATAGTTACTATAAACTTTATTAACTAGTAATCGGTAAAAGCACAGATAGTTTACTATTCTAAGGTACTGAGCTGAAGTAATTTGTTTAAATTGTTTTTGGATATACATTTTGTATTTGGGACTGTGGATAACTGATTCACCCCCCTCTTAGTTATTATAACATATATAACAACAATATATATGTTAAAGGGACCAAGACAAAAATTTATCAAAATCAAATTAAATTCTAGGACCCAAAACTTAAATAAAAAGAATTGCACTCACCTAGTATTACAACTTTGATTAGCCAAAAGTTGTAAAATGCACAAGTTGAATGTCATCCATGTTGTCAATTTGTACTTGACACCTGAACACCAAATTAATTAGCTACATATAAGAATAAAGAAGACATAGATACATATAGAATTACATATAAAAAGAACCCAATTAACAAAAACTTACATGTATAAATTTGCTTCAATCTAATGTACCATATGCATCCTCTCTCTTATGCAATGTATCTATGATTGTCTCACATTCTTCCATTGAAAGTGTCCATAATATTTTATTAGTAGGTTTCCCTTTGTATCTTTCTAATTTGATATTTGTTGCTACCACCAAATGAGAGTAGTGTATAATCTTCTTTTCTAATTGGTACTATTCAAAAGCTGGTAAACCATTCCTTCTTATTAGGTATTTGCATATCCATGTACCAACTACCACAATGGACCCAATTGGATATTGAAAGTCATCATCATCTACTTAATGAATATAAACTTTTTCTTAGGTTCTACACATCTAGCTAGCCAATACCCAGTCTGCTCATCATTATCCTCAAGTGCAATAACAACATACAAATGTCCTGCAAAGCAAAATTAAGTACATTTACAAATAAAACTTGTTAGAATTTTTAATTCAAATACAATCATAAATTATATGACATACATAAATAATATGATTTAAATTTTTACAAGAAATTGAATTAAATTACCAAGTTGTATGAGGTTTGAAACACGATCATAATCTTCGGATGCAAATGCATGATCCGGGTCTTCATTTCTTATATCATCTTGACCTTGTGTCTCATAAGGTGTTAAGGAATTTTGTTTCTATTCTTCAACCCATTCCATATTCTCATATTCTTCCCATTCACTTGCAACACAAAATTGAAAAAAATAAGCAAGCTCCCTAGTTCATATAGTCCAAGTGTTAGAATTAGAACTCGTAAATGAATGCCATTTACCTGACTTATTGATTGTATCATAGTTATATCTTGAAAGGATATTATTCTCTTCAACTATCTAGAAGAAACATTGGATTGTAGAGTTCTGACTTGATCCCGTAGATAAAATTATATTACACCATTCCACAATTATACGTGCATTTTTAAATTTGGCTTTTTCCTCAATTTGAGTTTCTCTCTACAAAGGGCTATCTTAACACATGCATCGACACCATCGAGTTATCCTTTCCTATGTCTAGCCTAAAACAACTCCACATATGTTGGATATTAGTTTGCTTATGTGTTCTACTCAACCAATAAAACATTCTAGCATTCTTGAATTACCATGTGCAATTATCTGACCATATTAGATGATGTGTCATCTTAATTTCTCTCTCCCTAAAAATTCTCATAAAAGGTCTTGAAGCAATATTCAACAAACTTTGATGAGTGTAATTTATTATCACTCATATAGAAATAGCACTCTCTCAAATTTTTTTGATCCTCTTTTGTACTATTAGGTGCATGCTTATAGACAATATGAACAAAAATTGCTACTTGCATTGAATTATAATATTGCACTTGGACCTCATCTTGTGGTACAAGTGTGTAGTTCTTTGCAAAGTCAAGGATCAAAAGTATACTACTAACTGGAAATGTATTCTTGCATATGTGAAACTCTCTATCAAGCCATCTAGAATTTTGAAAGTGTTTCACATATTTAGGTACGATCTTACTCTTAAATTCATTCATAAATGCATAAACACTAACTTTTTTAGTAACTAGATCATACCGTCTTCCAACCTTTCCATCCTTCAATAGATACTCAATAATTTTAAATCTTTTTACATCAAATAATTATTGTCCAAAATCAATTGAAATAATTTCACACAAACATTCATCTAACAATAAAAGATTGCCACATATATCACATACACCAGAAACACATGCATTGAAAAGAAAATATTGCTCATTAGGTGGGTTACAATTTTTTTTTTCAATATAAACTCCTTTATAGTTTGAGGTGGTATATTTATACCACATTCCTACATCATTTCATTAGTATGCATGGTAGCATGTATACATCGAAATACATCATAATGGTAACAAAATTAAATATGAGTTTTGCAATAACATGTGACTCTTTCCTTGTTAATGCTTACATACTAAGCTGATTTACACTTTTCACAAGATCTTTGACTAATGGTAATAGTTAACACCTTATTATCCAATTTTTTTTGTACAATTCAGTTTGAGTCATGTCCAAAAGGTGTTTTGGATGTGGATCACAAATTTTTGAGCCAAATATTAATTTAAGAACATCTTTGGCATGTTAGGT
Organism: Chamaecyparis obtusa; assembly: GCA_027943335.1. Lineage (NCBI taxonomy): Eukaryota > Viridiplantae > Streptophyta > Pinopsida > Cupressales > Cupressaceae > Chamaecyparis > Chamaecyparis obtusa. Next base: position 305,845 of record BSBK01000961.1, read on the forward strand.
GATACTCTTGTATTATCGTGCCAAATTTTTTTAATCAAAGTTTTGACTTCACTAGTAAGTTTCATATCAAACCACACACTAGTAAAATTTGGAAAATAAATGACTATGTGACTAAAACTTTTAGTCACGTGACTAAAAATGATCAAATTCTACTAATTTTTTTATAATTCACAAGTATAAATGACTAACTTGGCCATTGGATAAAATCAAAACTAAATAACTAGTCAAACAAATAAAAATGACTAAAAAATGGCTAAATAAATAACTATTACCCGTCTATAATTTTTTCTTTCAAATTTGATCATAATCTAGAGAGCTTAAGCCCCCATCATAGGACACTACCTAAGTGGCCTATTTGGTCACCCAGGTTGCTTAGTGCCTTGAAAATACCTATTGCGTGGAAGACATTGTCTCTCAGTGCAATCTTAAGGCCTTCACATATTTTATTAAAAAAAAAATAACATTTACATTCTTTAACTTTTATTACTCATTATGGTAATAAGTAGCTTACACACCATTAGTTAGAATCCAAGAGCCAATAACAAGTGTGTCAAGCATTTTCATCAGCAAAGCAAAATCAAGCTTCCTCGTGTAGAACAAAACTCCTCCAATAATCCAACATGAACTCCACTTTATCAAGGCCAAAAATGCATACCCTCTTTTTGCTATTGCATTTAAATTTAATGTTTATTAAACTAGTTTATATTTTCAACCAATTAATAAAAATTAATTACTTTATAACCCCTATGCAAAAATAAAAGGAAAAAATAATAATAATTGTTATTTTTATTTATTTTATCTTGATCAAGTAATACTAAAATATCACTTAACAAATTATTAGTTTTTTTTAAATAACATTTATTAAGTAATATTTTAGTATTACTTAATAAATATATATCAAAATAATAAAATCTATTATTATTTTCTAAGGCATATATATCTAATAGCCCTTGGGGTATCCATTTAACATTCTCATTAAAATAAGGCATAAGCCTTTCCAAGGATATTAGGGTAACTGAACCCTAAAACTCTTATCACAATTTTCTTTTTCTTTTTCACTTTTTCTCTCCTCTATTCTATGCCCCGACATCATGGAGGAAGCCACCATGAACAAGGGTTTTACTGTAAGATTCTAAGGTGTTTGAAGGTTTCTCTAACATTTTGGTTACATGTATGATGACTTATCAGAGATACCTTGAACCACATGCCTCCTTACTATGAATATGCTTTTATTCCCACAACTCTATGATTTTTTCAATGTTATGCTCAAGTTCCCTTTAAAAAACTAAGTTGAAGGTGTCATTTATTTCTTATGTCTGTTTGCACAATGATTTCCACTATTTTCTCATATTTGGCACCTTGACTATTGAGGTTTTTTTTGTATGCTGAGGGTTTGATAGAAGATTTTTGTGGGGCTTGTATCCTTTATGCTTGTGGTTCTTGAGAACCACTAACATTCAGATTCTAAACCTTCAAAAATCATTCTCTTATTATATGCTATGTACCATTATAGTTCTAGCTACAATTATCTTTTAACAAGATAGCATACTTTTTAGCTTTGTTATAAGAACAAGTGTAAAAAATAATGAGAAACTCACCTTATTTCACCTATGATATTGGATTATAAAATTTCAAAGGTTTACCTTTCATTTCCACTTTGCTTGGTGAAAATTCTAACCTACTTTACTATTGTTCAAATTTTCTAAACTCCAACATTTGTGCTATAGTCAATTAAGCATACACGCCACAACAACTCCTATAAAAACCTTAAAATTGCTTATACTATACCTCTAATTTGGACATAGGTATCTTGATAGACATCATATGAGGGATCCAATGTTGTCATTTACTTCTCTACTACAGATGCCATGTGAGCTCTTAAGAAGACTTTACAAGTGGCATGCTTGCAACTAGTGACAAAACCGCCACCATGATCCTGATGTCTACACTTACATAATGGACCTAAAATACCAAGACAAGATTTCAATACGCTTTTAAAAACAAAACAATAAGAAGGATCAAAACACTTTAAATCCTATTTGTAAAACTATCACAACATATGCAACAAATCAAGTTTTATGCATACAACACTTGAGGTGCAACATATGTAATGCAAAGCCAAAGTCTGTTAAAATACTATAATATTTGTTTTCTATTCTTGCAAGTTCAAGTTCTGATGACCTACACAATAATGTCTTCTTTGTGGTAATTGTTATTAGCTTACTTTAGAGGCATCAAGTTTCAAAGATGGCTTCCACTAGGATTTCATGAACTACAAAAAATTAATGTCTTCTATATTGTCTATTGTTTCATTTAGGCATGTTCCTTTTAAAAGCTAATAAATTTTATCTTGTGGCACATGCTTGCCAACTATTTCAGGGTACCTTCCCTTATATGGTCTAGAATTGGAAACAACTCCTTTTGTATACAAAAATAAAATCTCAATCTAAAACATTAAGGATAAATTAATTGCAATATTACAACAATAAAATTTTATTTTTCTCCACTTGTATAGTGTAACTACTCTATTAGACTAGGTGTTGACAGTTTGCAAATCCTTGAAATCATTAAAAATTTTAATTAATGTAATGTGTTGTAAAATTTACCTCTTGTTGAATGGGATCATGATGTCACCCTTGAGAGGAATCTAAAAATAACTTAGATGACACATGATGCCAACTGATAATTATATTATGATGAGCATAAAAGATCATTGAGATGAAGGTTATATAGTGGAATTGGAAGAGCATCTTGGACTACCTTTTCGAGAAAATGTGTAAGAGCATCTTGGAAAGGGATTTATATCTTCCAAATGAAATACTTGCTTTGATTGGTTGAATTTTCAAATAGTGGGAGTTACACTTTCTTGCATGAAAAATGGTACTTGGGTTTCAATGGTTCTCTTGACCATGTATTGGATACCCCCTTTAGAAGCTCATAGTTTTAATAGAAACTAAAATTGGTTTCTTAAAGTGAATACCCTTTTTCCACAATCCATAATTACATAGCTAATGATGTTCTTTTTGGATTAGATTGTGTAAGAATTTTTGGATAATGTTTCAGATCACACTTCATGATCCATCACTAGGATATAAGAGATCCAAGAAACGTAAGATGATGGATCATGGAGTGTGATCCAAAATATTATACAAAAATTCTTACACAATCCAATCTAGGAAGAACATCATTAACTAGGTTCATATTCAATAAATATAACAGGGCTTGGGGTGGAGGTTTAGCATTGCATTGGATGATATTGCAAGTTTATAGTATCAAATTGGCCATCAACATGTTTTATAAATGTTGACACTAATTCCATACATAATTTGTGAGATCTTATAATTGTATTGAATGACTTTTTCAAAGTTGATATGATGTGATCTACATTTGATAGTGATTTTTCACTGCTCACTGTGATTGGAGATATGAAAATTATAGTATTTGGGCCTTTCTCCATTGATATAGAGATAATTTTTGATAGGAAGATAATTGTATTGATTGCAATAAAAAAGGAATTTTTATTCTAAATTCAACATCTGTTGTTTTGTTTCATAGGAAACCTATTCTTAATGTGACTCGCCCTATAACAAGGTTTGTTCACTTATGTGAGATTTACAAAACATCTTCCTTTGTTTGATGGTTCACATGCATTTTGTAATTATATTTTTCTAAAATTGTACTTTTAATTATACTAGTAGTACTCTTTGTTGTACCAAGACCAACACTTAGGCATGGACAAATATAACTCCAAAACTGTGGTGTGCATGTAAATTGTTACACTGTCATCACTTGATGATAAATTGCCCTAGATAGAACAAAATTAAATAATTATCTGATGTCATAACATCACAGTTAAATGAAATCCAATATTGAAATGAAGATCCAAAACACAATGAATATAAAATGAAGCAAAAAAGACACACGAATTGGTTGTCTGGAGTCTGAGTACTTTGTGATCAATATAGTGTTAAATTTAAGAAATTGACCCTTGATTCAAGAGAAACTATAATATGAAAAGAAACAATAAACAAATGAGTGTGGTTACAGATTCTGAGTTTGTATGCCACATTATGGAGATCTATGTCACCACATTCTTGTATTACATAAGGGCCATGAGAATAATGACCTCAAAGTAGTCCCTAATGAGAAATATTATATGAATTTTGTTGACACCCAATTTTTACAATGATAGGTTGGTAAGATGAAAATGGGAATGTCTTAGCATTTTTAATCATATTTTTGAGAGTTAATACAATGTCCAAATGGGAAACTAATATATTTTTTTTAAATGACCTTTCCAAATGTACTCTTAGAAATGCCATAGTCAAGAATGATAGAAGAAAGCTTTAGAAGTATATTCCCTATTGGATTTTCCCAGCAGTTCCAAGGCTTTGATGATTTATAATTTTTATTCGTATTGAAACTTGAATTTCATATATATTTGAGAGACTAATCCTATTTTTGGTCTATGATATGTATTGAACTGTAGTTTTGATTTATATATGATGAAAATTAGTAATATGTCACTCCTATCAAGTAATGTGTGTTCTTTTTAAGAGTATTTAAAAAAAATGCATTTTGAATTTTCAAATGTTTGATAAGTTTACTGAATCATTGCCAAGTTTTTCTCCAAATTTCTATCGAATCCTCAACTTTTTTAATGTTTTGGCCTACCTATTATGAGTTTTTCAACTATAATTAAAATGTATTACATAAACACCACTGCCTATATTTTTATAAGATCTAGTAGCGGGCCAAAAAAATTAACTTTGAGATGGTAGGAAGCATTATGTTCTCCCTAATTTTAAACAAAGTAACTTGCTGCTTGTCAATTTGGTCCTTCAACAATGAAAGAGTTCATTTGAAATGAACTATATGAAATCATAATGAACATAAATCACACTTTTAAGTATAGGACTGGAATTTTTGGATTTGCAGAAGTTTACAACTTTTCTCAGTTGCATGCTTATTATTACCTCCTAATACAAATTATATAATGTTGAGGTTTTCAATGTGTTGCATCGTTGTCCAGTAGATGGAAACAATATAATAAACTATTATGTTGCTGTCAAGAACTATCAATTAATGCTTTCCAATTGATTAGATGTTTTCAAGAGGATAAAATGTACCATGGAACATTTCACGTGAGCTTCTCTCAACAATACCATACTTGCAATGCAATTTTTGTGCATGATACTACTGTCTCTAGCAGTGTGACATTATTTGTTGAACTCCCATATTTGATAACATCTATTAATGAAGGCAGGGCAATACTTGGGTATACATAATCACCACCTGCATCACCTATATTAATCATCAATTTATGTAGGAAAGTCGGTGCGACTTTGGATTATTCTCAATTGATATCTATTTTTTGGATAGAACCATAAAATAAGTTTGTTATTGCAGTAATGAGTAAATTCAATCAGATCATTTACATGAATGCAAATCATAGTTTTGATTTTGGTAATGATGGATGCTTTTAAAGTTTTATGTACTAACAAGATTTGGGATGCCAGAGGCAAAAAAAAAAGAGTCTATTGCTATATCTATGGGTTTTTTTAATTCATTTTATTTCTTTTTAATTTTGTTCTATCTAAACTAGATAAGTGCTTGTTTTAAGCCATATTAAGTGGTTTGAACTTTTGAGTAGTTATGTAAGTCTTTGTTGCTTATTTGTGATCCTATTTAAGTACTGGTTTGCTTCTACAGATTTTGTTGGTGACATCCACCCTACCAAGGAGTAGTAATCCATATCCATCATTACCTCTCTCCAGTTCATATGAGAATGGTCCCAAACAAAATGGAAGTCAAGACACTGCTACCAATACGAATGCAGTTCCTGTTATACACTAAGTTTGCACCCTTGTTTCAAGCTCTTATAGTCTTGATAACCTAGTATAACATGGGAATCATCTCCAGGTTATGGGACCTATGCTAACTGAGATGAGACCTCCAGGTTCTAGGCTAGTTCCTCTTGGATAATCACCCTAATTTTCTTCCAGACATGTAAAGTAAAACTTTAGAGGGAAAGGGATAGAAGGAATGCTAGGAAAGGGAAAAACTTGAAAGCAAACTACCTACTAGGTGATACACCAAAATTAGGGTTTGGATCTCAGTATAGAGGAATGAAACCAATGAAAGGCTTAGGTCTAGTAGGTCACAACTTACTGAATAGGTTTGCATAAGTGTTTCATAGGAGGGCCTGAACATAGGACACAACCTATGACCTGCAAGCAGACATTCACTTCTACAACTCGGTGCAAGATTGAGACAAGACTGTTAGGGGGCTAAAGTATACCCCAAAAACATCTAAATCAGATCAAACACAATAACACACAAAATTACAGAAATCAAGAGGGATCAGGAACCCTAAGATATCATTGGAAGCATCATATACTTTAATCCAATAAGAGATAACTCAAACAAGGAAGCATAGGGACATGAAGGATTGTCACAAAATACTTTTGTAATTTTTTTATCATCAATGGGAACTTTACAACTGTATAAGCTAGAGGGTAGAGATGATACCATAGATGACCCTTAAGAAAAGATAAATTTCTTCCACAATTGTCCAACTCTGAGCTCAAAAGCTCCCAAAATACAATATATACATCCTCCCTTGCATGTAGGCAAGAGTCAAAACCTAACTAGGGTTACATGGCTTTCAAATACAATAATCAAACCCTAGCCCATCAAATATGATCATAAATACATCTCTGTAACAATAAGGCCAATCACATATTTGTGCTCATCTTTGTACCTCATTTGCCTGCGGACAAGCAACCTGGACTCATCTACCTCTCTTGCAAAAAGTCTTGCCATGAATGCAATGATTTGGTACTCTCAGAAAATAAGAAATGACCAAAGATGGCTGCCTAGACCCCTGTCATCATCTTCTCTAACTGTAATCGTCCTTGAAATATAAATTTTAGCTACCCATTTTGTCGCAACCGACCATTGGATCAAAACCTAACAAAACTATGGAGAGAAACATTTAAAATTTGAATATTAACGGCTAACCGGGTGGCGCCACCTTTTCTTCTACTGACGACCATTGTTCAAATCTCAATCTCGTTTTAAAACATGACCATTAGATTTTCTTATTTACCCGAGAATTATTCATCTACAAAATTAGCCACAAGTCCACCTCGGGTTACCCTTTTTCCTTCAGTCATAGAGTCGTTTAAACTTTTAGTTGACCCTAGTTAAGTCTGGCAAACCTAAGAAAAACCTTTAGTCACTAATTCATAGGACCTTGTTAACCCTGGGCCCATTTGCCACTTGGCAATCTTTTATTTTCTCTGACCGCTCCGTAGGCATACACCTTGGCACTTCTCTGACATCGGACCTGTTGGGTATATTCTTATTTTTCTGAGTTTTTGTCCAATTTTTATTTTAGTTTCCTTGTAAATGCCTTGCCTGGTTTAGATCCTGTAAAATTTTTGAATATAGTCATGACCAAGCTCAAAAAAAACATTTACCCTAGGTTTTGTCCTCAAAGAAATTTGAATTCATATGAAAACCCTCGAAATAGCCTTAAGTCTTTTAATTTGTCATTACTTTTGGGCTGTTTAAGTTCTTAAAAGTGCATGTGACTATTTCCTTTAGTTGTTCACTGAGTCACGTATTATTATGTCGTGTAATTAATCTTTCAAGAGAACTGGCGAATGAGTAAAAAATGCTAAGTGTTATCCTTGATCGCGGAGTCTCCAAGTATCAGGCGGTTATCAGAAAACTTTAAGCGACTTGGCGAATGCATTATCTCTTATTTGCATATTCCTTGGCAGTTCTATGCTTATACTCAATGACCTGGCGACAATGGTTATCACTCATTCTTTGAATCGAGCAGTCAAGGGCAAAGTAATCTAGCGACCTAGTGAGAACCATAGATCATTGATAGGATCAACAGTTATGATTAAATCTCAAGTATTATTGGGTCCTACATGTTTCACTTGGAGAATGAGCAATTGTGTATAGTTTTCTAAGTGTGGCGGCTCCGACAGTTTGGTTTGATGAATTTGGAGGAAAGGGTTGTTTCAAGTGTTCGCTTGTTCTCAGAATAAATTAGTGAGAGGCTAAGTAATCTGGTGATTCAGCGAATCATGTGGTCACAGGTTCTCTTAGAAGAAATGTAAAGGGTAGAATGATTTGGTGAATGGGTGAATCAAAGGATTAGCAAAGCTTCAAGTCTTCAGTCGCTTAATCATGTAAAGAAACATTCAATGTTTGAAGTATTGTGAGATTCAACGAACCCTTCGTTCGCTGATTATCATAATCAAATAACTAAAGATTATATGTTTCGATGAAATGGTCAACTAACTGCATTCACCGAGCCACGTGATGTTGGCAGTCAAAGTTACATGATTTAGTGATTCAGAGATAAGCTGTTTGCCAAGTCGTCAGATATCGAGGCAGTTAGCATTAACATCTAGCGAATGGGCGAAGCGTACAGTCGCTAAGTCTCAGAATAAAGGTGACGGTTAAGGAAAGATTCAATGACTCAGAGAGTAAAAGCTTTGCCAGTTCTCTAAATAATCAAGAGGTTAAGTATCTCATTAAGCAAATGCGTGAACCCTTTGTTCGCTAAATCTCCAAGAAAATTGACAGTTAGTCGGGACATTAAGTGAATGGGAGATGACCTTATTCGCCAGTTCTCTAAATGATAACTACAGTCAAGTGCTCGAAGGTGATCACTTCAGTCGCTGATTTGCTAAGATGATGAAAAGTTAAGAATTGCATTGCGAGAACTCATGAAGGCTTTGGTCGCTAGTTCTCTAAAAATGAGCAAGGGTTAACATTGTATTAAGCGATTACGAGAGGCTTTCAGTCGCTGATTCGCTAAATGGGCCTAGTTGGAAAAGGTAATAAAAGAAAAGAAAAGGGATTGTTGCCTGCATGGATAAAGTACAGTGTCAAGCTGGAGAGTAAACTAATGAGCCATCCAATCAGTTTCAAAGGAAGATTGCATGACGTAAATAGGTTTAAAGTGCAGAATCTTAATCATTTGCCTCTTTGCCTTATTTTCGAGTTGTTTAATTTATCTGTCAACATCCAAACACGACTAACTCAAAATTTGAAATCTGATGGTATATGAAATTGAATGTGGAAACAATTAAGGAGATTTGTAGTAATTGTGGTAGCTGTACACATTTGATCCATATCGATAAACAAGCTAAGCTCATTGTTTCCTGTGTCTAAAATCAGTCGAAGAGAATTGTGTCTTTCTGAAGCAGTTTTTGAGCACCAAATAAATCCAGTTTGCAGAATTTGAAGGTAATCTTGTAGCAAAGATGAGTCAACTTGAGAAGAGTGCAGCGTCTTCCAGTAGTGAAGCCAAGTCTAAAAGTGGTGAAGACAAGGGCAAGCCTAATTATTCAGATGAATTCATGAAATTGCTACCTAGTTCCAGTCATAACAAAAGAGCTCCTGATGATGTTTTCGAAGATGTTCTAGGGTTTTGTAGAGATCCTATCATACCAAATAGCATAGGTTATACTATCTTCAACTTCTTTTATAAAAATAGAGATAGTCATGTCCTTGTATGTAATGGTTGGGCTTTGGGTTTAGGGAAATTAGTAGTGCCTGATGTATTCCTAGATGCAGATTTAATTATTGCTCTAGCTAGGTGTTATGACCCTATTTCCAAGACTATTAGGAAAGAGGTCCAGTGAGCTTTGGTTACTCTTGATAGGGGCTTGTTCATGAAGGCTTTTAATGTCTATACATCCTCCTCTACTGAAATTGACCTGAGCAAAGAAAAGGAGAGATACAAGAATAACATAGGGATAGTGAAGGACCAAATGACGAAGCATATCCCAAAACAAGATAAGTATATAGCTCCCCTCCCTACTCACATGAATGCCCCTTACCAATTTAAATCCCTTCAGCATTACATGAGGCAAACTTGTTATGGGTTGTGTAGGGTTTTGGGAATTGATGGGGATGCAAAGTTTTTACTAGCTGATCTTTTGATGATTATCCTAGACATCCAGAATTCCTTGGTTAATACTGACTATGATTACATTCAATATATCATTGATAGAATGCATGAGGGTTTGATTTCTGTCAAGGATAGTAAGAGCCCAATTAAGTTCATGCATTATTCTTTGCTATTGCACTTAATTTTGTTCTTCAACATTAATAGTTTTGATTCGAACATGCTGAAGCCAAGGTTCAACTTTGAAGGCCAGTATAATCCGGTGCAATTATGGGTGAGGAAGTGGAATTCTACTTCCAATGAAGGGGATTTTTGTATCTTTCAGAATTTCATTGTTTATCCTATTGTAAGGATGTTAGGTATCAATACTACAAGGATATCCCCAAGGGTCCTTAGGCTCCTATGACCAGTGCAGTTTGTGGAAAAATGGGAGGGAGATCATAATTGGGGTGATTTTTACTTGGGGGAAAATGCTACAATTTTGAGAGTCTATGGTTTCCCCCAACCCCCACATCTGTTACCAAAATTTGTGCCTCCAAGAGTTGCTTGTTTGGAATTTGTGTGGTAGTTGATGTGGATAGATAGAGAACTTCTAGCCCCTCATAGGAAGGGTACATTCACACCTAGGCAATTCAAGATAGGTGACTTCCTGGTAGGAAAGAGGGCATTTCCTCAAATTACTGCATGGTTAAATCAGTTCAAAATGGTTGCTGGTGCTTGTAGACATGTAGATCCTGAGGACTTTATCAAAACTGCCAGGATGATCTATATTCCAAACATTGGTGTGATTAAGGAACATGAGGGTTTGGATGAAGAAGATGTAGTCAAAAACATTATAGATGATGATGAGGTCAAAATAAGATGGAACAGGTACTTTGATTTGATAGACTTGTCAAAACAAGTGATGGTAGCCCAACTTCCTTTTAAGGGTTTCTTCCCTGACCTTCCCTATTTAAAAAGAATTGACAAGATGATAGAGATGCATGACACTCTATCAAATTAGTTGGAGAAGTTGATTGACCAGAGTCAACCAAAGAAAAGGAAAGACTATTGATCTTCTGATCAAGAGGAGTTTTCTGATGAGTCCCCGAAAGGGAATAGCCCACCACAAATTGAGGATGTACAGAGTGTTAAGCCTATTGAAGACCAACCAGAAATAGGGGATTCTCTAGAGCCACCTTTGAAGAAACAGAGGCTTGAGGAAGGAAAGCCTTCAAGGTAGGAAAAATAGAAGAGAATAATTGATAGAGCGTCTGCTCTAGTGCCAGGTGATAGGGTTTACCATCACCAATTGAGAAAAGAAATAAGAGAAGGAAAGAAGGTGGCTACTGATGAAATAGATAAGGAATAGTCCCTGTGGTTAGAAAAGGATATCAAAGAGGTCTATCAGGAGGAATTTTTGAGTGATGACCAGTTTATTAAAACTGATGAATTCAAGAGTTTGCTTATTTGGAATAAGCAACATGAAGTGAGAAAAATTCTCCCTGAAGGTATGGAGCCAAGTGAAGAGACATTGAGAGCCTTAGCTTCTTATGATCTTAGCCTTGATCCTATAACTGCAGATGAAGCTAGACAACTGGTCAAGTCAAGTGGAATACTATTGACTCCAGGATGGGATCTGACTTCTGCATTCATCATAGATCAAATAAGAAAGCAACCACAGGGTAGCTTGTCATATGAAGTTCACATTGGTTATATGATAAGAGGAAGTGGCTATGACCCTAAATCTCAAGCTGTTGCAATGTGGTCTATGGCCCCTAGGACCCAAAAGTCATCTCTATTAAGTATAGAGGATAAAATGGATTGAAAGGAAAGGCAGCCCGCTGGGCCCCTACTAACCTATTTCCACGTTGTACTCTCACCAAAAAATCAAACACCACCCCCTTAGATACACGTAGCACATTTCTTGACAATGGTCCCATTGACAAACAATGAAATCACCAACCGCCGACGAATCAGAAGCTATCAAATCGGATGAGGTGGCACCGGTCCCACTGACAAGATACTACGCTGAAGGAAAAGGAAGATCGACAATCATCGCAAGATCTCATGGAATCTTATGAGGCATTGAGATCATGAGACAACCATCAGATCCAGAATCTTGACTTGGCCGTTGAACCAAGACCGCCAACCGAAACAGTAACTGCTCGCCAAATCGCAAAGTGTTAAGGGGTTGACCGCTGGGAATCAGAGATTTGGTGACTGAAGGATTTTTTAAAATGCACATGCAAAATGAAGGGACTTAAGTGGCCGATAAAGTAACATGAAAATATAATAGGCCAAAGGGTTTTCTGACACAACGACTAGTTTTATGAATATTTTTAAGGACTTTTCACCTAGCCAGGGACCTAGAAACAGTTGCAGAGACCAGGGTGGATAGATAAACCCATGAAATTTTGCAAAGTGCTTGGAAGGATAAAAATGTAGACCTTGAAATGGGAATTGGCCAAATTTGCATGCATATGAAAAATTAGGGTAACATTTTGGTGATTTCTGTTGGATGTTAGCCTGCTAGACATGGAAAACTAGTGGCCTTGATATTCATTGGGCATGGGGTCACTATAGGAACACAAAACTTTGATAGAGACAAACTTGTGCATAAGAACTTCTTGGAAAGTAGGAAACTAACCTAGAAAATAGGGAAAGAAAACAGGGGGGAAACATACTTACACAAATTTACAGAGAGGGATTAACCTCAAAACAGGGCTTCAAGTGGAAACCATTTATTGAGATAGGCAGGGGAACTCCTTCAAGACTTGATAGTTGAAAAGCATTAGAACCCTTGCACTCTGTTATAACAAATGGTCCACCCCAAAATGAGTCAAAATTGGTATGTCTGCCAGGCTTGGCTCTGAATTCATCCCACTTGAGGACTACATCCCCAACCTTGAGATTTCTAGCCCTGGCTCTCTTGTCAAAACTTTTCTTTATCTGAATCTAATGGAACTCCATATCCTACATTGACTTGTTTCTGAATTCCTCTAATTCCATGAACTGAGCATGTCTGATCTGTAAGGGATCTCCTTCTTCAAATAGAGCATATTGAGTGGCCAAGTCCAGAGCTGGTAATTCAACTGAGATAGACAACTTGGCCTCCCTGCCATACACTAACATATAAGGAGAATTCCCAATGATCCTCTTTGGAGTAATTCTATCTAGCCATAAGGTAGACCTCAGTTTAGTATGCCAATCCCTCTGGTTGTCTTGCAGAGTCTTCTTGATTATCCTAATCAAGTTCTTATTTGTTGATTCTACCAAACCATTGCCTTGAGGGTAATAATTGGAACTGGTATTCAGATAGATGCCATTCTTGACTACCCACTCTAAGACTTTGAGGCCTGTGAATGCCAATGCATTATCTAAAATTATTGAATCTAGAATGCCAAATCTATGAATTATTTCATCATAAAAACTTAGGACAACACTCTCATTGGCCTCTTTTAAAGAAATTGCTTCTGTCCATCTAGTGAAATAATCTGTTGTAGTGATTATCTATTTATGTCCTGCACTAGATGGGGGATTGATCATGCCAATGAAGTCTATACCCCACTTCATGAAGGGTTTCTCTATTCTAACTGGCTGTAGGGGCAAGGCTGCAAGCCTCTCCTTTCTTGAAAACATGGCACACTTGATGCATTTTCTCACATACTCATGACTATCCTTAAAGATAGATGGCCAATAGTATCCAGCCCTCATGATTTTAAAAGTAGTAGTCCTAGGGGAAAAGTGACCTCCAGAAGGTCCATCATGAAACTCAAATAGGACATCTGCTACCTTTTCTGAATCTATGCATCTTAAAAGGACACCACTATGATCCTTTTTGAAAAGAACTTCATCTATCAACACAAAAGGAACAGATTGTAATCTATAATACCTCCTCTTTGCTAAATCTAGATCTGCAGGACATTGTCCTATCTTCAAATAATTGATCATATTAGGCAACCAACTTGTTGCCTTGGTTTGTTCTTCTATAGAATGCACCGCCAGAGATGCATCTATTTGCTCTGATTTTTTTGAACTTTCATCCTTTGCCAAATGCTCACAAAGGCGTCTTCCCCTAACCAGCTTGGTGGTTTGAATATCTATGTCATATTCCATCACCTTGGTGATCCAACCAGCTCTTTTCTCATTTAGGTCCTTGGAAAGCAAAAATTCTTTGACACTTGGATGGGTAACTTTCAAGTGTACCTTGCTATGAGTCAACAAATATCTAAACTTTTTAAGGCTCTTCACCACAACAAGTACATGTTTCTCTACAAAAGAGTATCTCTATTCATACTCTTCTAAACCTTTTCTATAGAAAGCAATAGGCTCCTCCAATCCATCTGAATTTTCCTGAGTCAACATTGCAGATATAACATCATGACCCCCATAAGCATAAAGGATAAAATCCTTACTAAAATTTGGGTTTAGGAGAGCAGGGGCTTCTGTTAAGGCCTCTTTGATAGCTTGGAAATTGACTCTCCCTTCTTTGATCCAACTAAAAGCTGAACTCTTCTTTAACATGGCTGTCAAAGGCTTTAGTAAATCTGCAATGTTAGGCAAGAACCTCCTAACAAAATTAATCTTTCCTATGAAAGATTGGAGACTTTTCTTGTGATGTGGTAGGGGTAGCTCTAGGATAGCTTCAATTCTCTCAGGATCTATTATGATCCCTTCTCTAGATACTACATATCCCAATAATGTTCCTTCATGGACTGCAAACACACACTTCTTGGGATTAAGAGATATCCCAAATTCTCTACATCTTTCAAAAATCCTCCTCAAATGTTTGATGTGATCTACTGCATGCTTTGAATAGATAGTTATGTCATCCAAGTAGACCAGTACAAACTTGTACATTAGGCTCTTAAAGGCCATATCCATTTCCTTTTGAAATGTAGCACCTGCATTTGATAGACCAAAGGGCATCTTTTGATAAGCCATGGTTCCCCACTTGGTTGTAAATGTAGTCTTATATTGATCCTCTTCATTCACTAAGATTTGATTGTATCCTAAATAGCCATCCAATAATGAAAATCTCTCAGATCCAGAGACACATTGTAAGATTTGCTCCATGGAGGGCAGTGGATGGCGGTCTTTTAGAGAGGCCCTGTTAAGATCCCCGAAGTCAACACATAACCTCAACTCCCCATTCTTCTTCCTAATAGGAACAAGGTTGGAAAACCAACTAGTATGCTTGATGGGGTAGATGATACCACTTTCTATCAATTTGAGCACCTCTTTATGCATAAGTGGCTCAAGCTTGGGATTAACAGGCCTTTGCTTTTGCCTCACTGGTTTGGCATTAGGTTCTAATTCAATGGTGTGTTGAGCAAGGGCAGGATCAAAACCCTTGAGGTCTTCATATTGCCATGCAAAAACATCACTGAATTCTTTGAATAGCTGAGTGTAAGTTTTCTTTTCCAATTCAGTGTTTACTTTTCCAAATTGTAAGCTCTTATCTGGTTCCAACTCTAGTTCAACACAATGTTCTTGTCCAACTACCCGGTCAGCTTTGTTCTTCTTAACTTCATCATCCTTGTTGAAGACAGTCTCTAAGGTGACAAGACCTCTGGGCATCTTATTAGACTTAAGTTGTATCACTTGATCACCATAGTTTTGTGATAGCCTATCTTGATTGTACTCTAAAAAAACATCTTCTTCAAACAAGAATTGTAGAATTTGTTCATCATTGTCAAACACTTGCCAATTGACATCATTATCAGGAATAGAAGGTTTGACAATCACTTTGATATGCTGTTGATCCACCTCTTTTGAAATGCTATTTGGAATGTCATACTGAGATCCAACAGTAGCTAATCTATCTGCATTTTGATTTAGCCTCCTAGGGATAGCAACAATATTGAAAGCACAAAAATCTTCAATTGCATCCCAAACTCTATGCTTGTATGCTTTCAAAGTGTCATTTTTGGTTGCACTTATCCCTCTCACTTGGCTGACAACTAACTCACTGTCACCATAAAATTTTAAGGCCTTAAGCCCTCTTTTTCTAGCCCACTCTAGTCCATTGACTAGACTTTCATACTCTGCAGTGTTGCTAGTGTAGGAGAAATTAAATCTAAAGGAAGTGTAATACCTTTCTCCTTTTGGGGATACTAGCATAGCACCACCACTAGAACCATGTCTACTTCTAGCCCCATCAAAAAATAGTTCCCAAACTTGATTGTTCTGATCCTCTGAATTAGTGTCCTCTTTGAAAAGGCTTGGTTCTATGGCTTCACTTTCTTGTATTAAATAAATTCCCAAACCAAAATCCCAAACAAGATTTTCTTGGGCTTCTGAAGCTCTTTCATCTAAGAGAATATCAGGGACACTTCCTATCCTTGTGCTTGCTTCACTAGTGGTTTGGAAGTCACTGTCATCAAATATGGGGCAATTTACATTGATGTCATTGGACACATATGGCTCTATATGGTGCACTGCCAATGGTTCTGACTTGATGGTGACCTTGGTCCCATACCTTGTATGAAATAAATGTGGAACCAATCAGAAGATAGGTAACCTCCTATCTTGGCTATAAATTCCCTTGAAAGACATATAGCAAATAATGTAGGGAGATCTATAATGTATATATCAAGGAGGATGGAAAAATTAGGACTAGCATGAAGGATTAGACTAATATCCTTAGCTACACCTATAGTATTGATTGAGGATCCATCAATTTGTGTAACCTTCTTTTGGAAGGGTTCATATTTTAATCCTAATTGGTCAGCTACTTTCTTGGGCATTACAGTGCTAGTAGCTCCACTATCTACCATACAATTATGCACTAAAGATTTTCTAATGATTAAAGATACATAAAAGGGAGGTGGATTTGAATTCCTACCTTGCATGGTACTGCCTTTGGAGTTGCTACTTGGAGCCTCCTTTTCTTGATCAGTGTTAAGCAACATTGACTTTGCAGCTTCTTTTGCAGGTTGAGGAGTTGTCACCTCTGTCATGGCCTTCTTCAAAATTTCAGGCTATCCTGGAAGAGCCAAAGAGTCCCACATAGACATGGTGACATTCACCTTCTTCATGTTGTCTACAATGTTAAATGGTGTCACAGTGTGCACTCTTTGTTGTGTCTTTACTATGATGGGCTCCACCTCTTTAGACTAGTGGCCTTCCTTGCTTGTGATGACAAGAACCTCCTTAGGTTTGATGGGAGTAGCTTGCTATAGTGGCTCTGTAGATGTAGTACCTTTAGCATTAGAATCTGATCTTTCCATGTCTTGAGCTCTTCTTTTTGCTCTCATATAGGCAACAAAAGCAACTTCATCATTGACTCCATTGAAGTCTAGTTGCTCCCAATTGAAAAGGGTAGTCTCCTTTTCTTGTGATTCTTGTTGAGGGACTGACCCACTAGATGAAGCCTTTGATTGAGCTTGTGAGGCATTTTGAACCATTAGAGCTTGGTTCATCCACCCATTTGAACATGTAGCCTGATTATGAGGTTGATTACAAGGGAAACACCATTCATTATCCATAGCCATATTATTTTGACTAGGAACCATATCCCTCACTGGATTTGTAGAATTTAGAGGTGCAGGGTTATATGGTTGGAATGGTCTCTGATTGAAACTTTATCTTTGTCCTTGATAACCCCCTTGGTGTGGTGGCCTATTTTTTTGATAAGGCTGTCCTTGATTTTGATATTGCTGATTAGGACCTTGGCCTTGTGACTGAAATGATGGTCTGACTCCTTGACCTTGTTTCTTCAAATTTGTAACCTCTTTAGTTAAGGTCTGCAACAAATTTGTCATTTCTTGCTGACTGCTTTGTTGGCTATTCTTTATCTCTTGCAACTCTTGAGAGAAACTTGTTCTCATCTCTTAACCACTAGTACTAGCCTGAGGTGCTAGTATGGTGGGAATAGGGGTAAATGGGGGTACTTGTGCAGGTGCAATGGGTTGAAGGCTAGGAAAGATGGGCATTGGAGGCCTTCTAGCAATCATGCTTGCTTGGATTAAACAATTTTCGGCCCTGACAGCTATGTCAAAAGCTTGGGGTAGAGAAGTACCACCCATAGACTGGATCATGATAGAAATTTGACCATTCAAGCTTTGCAAGTAGTATAGAAAAGCATGGTCAGTTGATGGCCTCATGGAAACTGGAATTCTATTCCATGTTTTGAGTAATCTACTATTGTAATCTATCATTTTCTCTTGAGGGTCTCTCTTAATAGTTGTCAACTACTCAACTAAAGACAAGTTATTTGATTTATCCTCAAAATGTTTACTTAATGCATCTCCTAACTCATCCCATGAAGTAATAGAACCAACAGTTAAAGTTCTAAACCATTCAAGAGCTTTACCTTTTAAAGAGGCTGCTAATAATTTTGTGGCCACATCCTCTTGAGTTATGTTGTGTATGCTGCAGATGGTGGTCACATCTCTTATGTGCTCAAAAGTAGTTGTCTGCCCTTCACCTATGAAATCAGGTATACTCTTAAGTGCCACCAAGGGCACATCATGATGTTGAGCAAAGGCTAATGGGCTCCCTTGGTTGAATGGTGCAAAAGCAAACTGTTTAGCCATTGTACGAGCTGTGATTTGAAGATTGACAACTATATGAGTTGTATTTGCTGCTAGATTTGAATCCTCCTCTAGATCTCTGGATAGAGACTTGCCTCTTCTTCTGGAATGAAAGGGAAAAGGTTTCCCTTCTGAGGTATTCAGTGGTATTGATTGAACTCTCCTTGCAGGGGATTTTGTTTGAGTTGGCCTGCCTTTGTGACTTCTTCTTGAGGGAAACTCTAAAAATTTGGTGGGCTTTGAGCTTCTAGTCTCAATCTTTCTCATAAACCTTAAAGAAGGTTGGCCTGGATCTTTGAAATCAGTAGAGTCACCAGATATACTTGGTAGAACACTTCTAAAAGTAGGTATTATGCAATCTGTAAATCAAAGATAACATAACCTTCAAACAATGAACTTCTTTTGTAGTCCCACCGGGCATGCCAGAAATGTTATACACTAAGTTTGCACCCTTGTTTCAAGCTCTCGTAGTCTTGATAACCTAGTATAACCTGGGAATCATCTCCAGGTTATGGGACCTATGCTACCTGAGATGAGACCTCCAAGTTCTAGGTTGGTTCCTCTTGGATAATCACCCTAATTTGCTTCCAGACATGTAAAGTAAAAATTTTGAGGGAAAGGGATAGAAGGAATGCTGGGAAAGGGAAAAACTTGAAAGCAAACTACCTACTAGGTGATACACCAAAATTAGGGTTTGGATCTTAGTATAGAGGAATGAAACCAATGAAAGGCTTAGGTCTAGTAGGTCACAACTTACTGAATAGGCTTGCATAAGTGTTTCATAGGAGGGCCTGAACATAAGACACAACCTATGACCTGCAAGCAGACATTCACTTCTATAACTCGGTGCAGGATTGAAACAAGACTATTAGGGGGCTGAAGTATACCCCCCAAAACATCTAAATTAGATCAAACATAATAACACACAAAATTACATAAAGCAAGAGGGATCAGGAACCCTAAGATATCATTGGAAGCATCATATACTTTAATCCAATAAGAGATAACTCAAACAAGGAAGCATAGGGACATGAAGGATTGTCACAAAATACCTCTGCAATTTTTTTATCATCAATGGGAACTTTACAACTGTATAAGCTAGAGGGTAGAGATGATACCACAGATGACCCTTAAGAAAAGATAAATTTCTTCCACAATTGTCCAACTCTGAGCTCAAAAGCTCCCAAAATACAATATATACATCCTCCCTTGCATGCAGGCAAGAGTCAAAACCTAACTAGGGTTACATGGCTTTCAAATACAATAATCAAACCCTAGCCCATCAAATCTGATCATAAATACATCTCTATAACAATAAGGCCAATCAGATATTTGTGCTCATCTCTATACCTCATTTTCCTGTGGACAAGCAACCTGGACTCATCTACCTCTCCTACACAAAGTCTTACCATGAATGCTATGATTTTGTACTCTTAGAAAATAAGAAATGACCAAAGACGGCTGCCCAGACCCCTATCATCATCTTCTCCAACTGCAATTGTCCTTGAAACATAAATTTTAGCTACCCATTTTGTCGCAACTGACCATTAGATCAAAACCTAACAAAACTCTGCAAAGAAACATTTAACATTTGAATATTAACAGCTAACCAGGTGGTGCCACTTTTTCTTCTATTGACGACCGTCGTTTAAATCTCAATCTCCTTTTAAAACATGATCGTTAGATTTTCTTATTTACCCAGGAACCGTTCGTCTACAAACTTAACCCCAAGTCCACCTCGGGTTACCCTTTTTCCTTCAGTCATAGAGTTGTTTAAACTTTTAGTTGACCCCAGTTAAGTCTGGCGAACCTAAGAAAAACCTTTAGTCACTGATTCGTAGGACCTTGTTAACCCTGGGCCCATTTACCACTTGGTAATCTTTTATTTGCTCTGGCCGCTCCATAGGCATACACCTTGGCACTTCTCTGACATCGGACCCACTAAGAAGAAGATTCCAATCTAATGGTAGGCACATGATCTCATGACTGCCGAATATTCCTTTAGATCATACGCCCGCCATAGATCTTATTAGACCGGGACCCCTCTGACAAACAAACCCACTAAAAATCTAGTCATCACCATGCAGAACAATCAAATGCTTCACACATCAGCTCATTTGACAATGCAGACCCACGACCTGCAGAAGGAGCATCAGATGATTGTCGCAAGATTGCAAGGGCTTAGAAGGTCCCTTGTGATCAAGCGACAACCATAGATCTTCAGTCTACTGACATCCCTGCAGACACTCCGACATGGTCCTACCAAAAAGCCTAGCTATTGTCTGATTGACCAATGAAGAACAAGCACGTTAGAGACCGAGGACCCACCTGACAAAGGCCAGAGATAAAGCAAGATCAACGGTTGTTGCATGATCGCAAGGGCTTGGAAGATCCCTCATGATCATGCAACCGCCGTTGGAGTGAAAGGAAAGGCAGCCTGCTGGGCCTCTGCTGACCTATTTCCACGCTGTACTCTCACCAACTAATCAAACACCACCCCCTCAGATACATGTAGCACATTTCTTGACAATGGTCCCATTGACAAATAGCCAAATCATCAACCACCGATGAATCAGAAGCTGCCAAATCAGATGAGGTGGCACCGGTCCCATTGACAAGATACTGCACTAAAGGAAAAGGAAGATCGACGATCATCGCAAGATCTCATTGAATCTTATGAGGCCATGAGATCATGTGACAACCGTCAGATCCAGAATCTTGACTTGGCCGCTGAACCAAGACCGCCAACCGAAATGGTAACTACTCGCCAAATCGCAAAGTGTTAAGGGGTTGACCGCTGGGAATCAGAGATTTGGCAACTGAAGGATTTTTTAAAATGCACATGCGAAATGAAGGGACTTAAGTGGCTGATAAAGTAACATGAAAATATAACAGGCCAAAGGGTTTTCTGACACAACGACTAGTTTTATGAATATTTTTAAGGACTTTTCACCTAGCTAGGGACCTAGAAATAGTTACAGAGACCAGGGGGGATAGATAAACCCATGAAATTTTGCAAAGTTCTTGGAAGGATAAAAATGTAGACCTTGAAATGGGAATTGGACAAATTTGCATGCATATGAAAAATTAGGGTAACAGTTCCTTATACCACTAAAGTTGCCAATGTCACTGAAGCTTCAAATACTGTCAAAGTTGCCAAAATAATTAACGTCTCCATTACAAATGAAGAGATTATTGATGATAGCATGGATGTTGATGAGAAATTAGAAACCCATGAACAAAATGGTGAATTTGATGCATTGACACAGAAAACTCTCGAGATTCCCTATAATGGTGACTAGAATAATGTTTCTAAATTTGCTACAACTTTCTCCCATTTACAATCTTCTTGTTAAATAATGGGTAATATTGATCACTTAGCTTTGACATTGTTTATTCATTATATTTTCAAGGATATTTTTTAACTTCTATGTCTCCCTATGATCCTTTCAATGCAAAGTATCTTGTGAAAGCTGTAACTTGTGGGAAATTTAAAAGAAACTAGCAAAACAATATTTGGTTGTGGATTTTAAGAAATCCTTGAAGAAACATACTTGGGTCCTTTAAGAGGAATTCCATGTATCATGTTTTTGATCTGTAGATTATGGGAAGTTAGCACACCTCACGTTTCATCTCTACGAGGCAATATTGTATCTTCTCCTAATTATTAGCTAGTAGGCTATATAATGGATGGTGTTTAGGCCAAAAACATGTCTCACGCTGGAAACAAGGTGCCAGTAAATTATTTCGTGGTTGTCATTTATGGTGACTTGATGATTATATATAGTTTCTTGAAACATTTATTTACATGTGCCTGAAAATAGAATTTTGACTTGCATTTATTAAAGATCTCCATATCAAATCATAATTCAATCATGCAATCTTCTCTAGTTGTAAAACCTTAATTTTTTTTTTCGATTAAAAAAATTGACCCTTCCAAATGTACCCTCTTTGACATGCAAGAGTTAAGAATGATAAAAGAAAGCTTGAGAAGTATATTCGCTATTGGATTTTCCCAGTAGTTCCAAGGCTTTGATTCATCTTTTATCTTTTTAGCAGTCCAGTTCACATTATTCACATTATTCATAATGTATTATTAGTAAATCTAATTTAAGCTCCTGGAAAAAGTTTCAATTAGACATTAGTAGGAAATGATCTTAAGAAAAATGTGCATATAATAAGGAATATATGCATCTATCTTTCCATATCTGTAACTATGGATGGGTTGACATTTTTTGGTTTCTTTTATATTTTAGATTTGACAAAATACTGTAGAAGGAGATCCGAAGATCTCTAGTACTATGGTTTACGAGGATGACGAGGTATTGATCCAAGCCTCAAATTATCCAAATTTGAGCATTTTTGCATTTAGAGTATGCTACATTAGTTTTTAAATATTAAATACAAGAAGACTAATTCATCCTTTTGGTATGGAAACCTAACAATTTTGTGGAAACATCTCCTAGAAATATGAAATCTATGCATGTGCCATGTGCTAATTTTCTCGATCGGATCCTTATTTGTGTGGAAATTTTCAGCTATTATATATATGAATATTTTCAAATATTTAAATCATTCACATTCCTAAATCCCATGGGTAACAGTGAATTAGATTACTATATAGTCTTTAGTTTAGCAATCTACCACATTTTGGTAAATGTCTTTAAATTTTTTATTTTTTATAATCTAATTCTTAAAGTACTGTGTGGCTTGTTAAAGGGTACTAGCTCAATGGAAGAGCACCTATTTTACAAGGAGGATGGTGGTTCGATTCCATCGTACCCTAATATCCTTAAATTAAGGACTAAATATATGACTAAATAAATGACTAAATATATGACTAAATTAATGACTAAATATGTGACTAAATTAATGACTAAATTAATGATTAAATATATGACTAAATTGTTGGAAGTCTTATTTAGGAAAGTGAGATACTGAGAGGGGGGCTGAATCAGAATCTCTAAACTTTTACACTTTGAAACCAATTCAACACATGTATCATAAATATAAACTTCAATGCTAAAATGAATCTAACATGCTAATCACATCCATGAAAATAAAATTCATAACAAAAAGATTTGGTAACCCAGAAACCCTTGAAAGGTAAAACTGGGGTAGGGATGACACCCACAAATCTTCACTACTACAAAAATAAAGTGTGCTTGTTAGGGCTACAAAGTTTTGATTACTTTTGGTGATCTACCCTCTAAGGGGTCTGCCTTGCTAAGAGATTACAGACTTATACAATCTACCTTGATTAAAGGATTTAAAACTTACAACTAAGTAAGCACTCTATTAAGAGATTTACAAAGGTTTGTTAGGACCACTCTGTTAAGAGATTTAACTCTATTCACTTGCTAGAATGTATCAGTACCTGATCCTTCAATTTACACTTCAAATACTGATAACAAATCTCCTCTTTCCAATACTTATTTGATCTCAAAATCAAATATACCTCTATTTTGTCCTTCACTGCTCTACTCAGTCACTCTACCTGATCTCTGCATCTAACAATCAAAATACTACTTCCATCTGCACACATGAGATCTCCTGACTATTCTCTTATTAGGGTTTTGATGTCACCTTAAATAAACAACTGATCAAGCTTCTAGATCAAGATCAATGATCTAGATTCATCACTTATGCTGCTTAAGCATTCCCTTTTTCTATTTGGTTGCATTGCTTGCATAAGGATTAATTATTGAAATATCAACTCCTTAATTCTCTCAATAATCATTAAATCATGCATAGAAGTTAGCCAAAATGATTTACCTAGGTGTTTGTGCCATTATAAACACATGTCAAAA
Source organism: Chamaecyparis obtusa (assembly GCA_027943335.1). Taxonomy (NCBI): domain Eukaryota; kingdom Viridiplantae; phylum Streptophyta; class Pinopsida; order Cupressales; family Cupressaceae; genus Chamaecyparis; species Chamaecyparis obtusa. The sequence goes on from BSBK01000961.1 coordinate 330,114, forward strand.
CTAGTTTACTAGGCATATTAAGTCTCTGATGCTCAGTCAAAATTAGTCTCTATATACTGGCGCTCGGTACTAACTCTTCTATACAACTCAACATATATACTACTCGGTAACTATTGAAGTATTCGACGACCTCTAACTTGCTCGACAGTAACTACTACTCGGTATATATACAAAATGCAAGTCTATACATAACTTGGCCTTAATAGGATGGCTCGATTGCAGTGATGACCAACCAACATTGCCTTGATAATGACTAAGTGTTGGACACTAATAGACAACATGACTTAGAGATCAACAATAATTCACTACCATGACTAAATCAATGACTAAATTAATGAGTAAATCAATGACCAAATCAATGACTAAATAAATGATTAAAATAGTTTAGTCATAAATTTGGTCACGAGATAAATGACCAACAATAAACTACTAATGGTCATGTGACTAAAATTAGTCATTTATATGTAATTTTTAGTAGTTTATTTAGTCATATATTATTGTTTTTGTGCTAGTGTCAGGAGTCTGCCACTAAAAGTCCACAAATTATTTGTCAGGTCACTTTTATAGTTAACTCTTCTCTTTATAGATCTTGACAAAGTTTTACGATGAATATTAAGATATGGACACTTATATTAGTCATCATTCTTTTATCATAAGTTATTTTATTTATTAAATATGTTGTTATTTCTCATTGTGCCACATTCCTATCTTTAGAATGACTTTTCTTTCTAATTGTATTTAAGGTGCTAGCAACAGTTGATACAACTTGTTTTAAAGACCCATCCTTCTTCTTGGGTTTGACATACATGTCTAACCTCTTTATCACTTTTCACATTTTAGTCATTTTAATTAGTTGTAACATTAGTTGACATTGAAACCCAAATTTCTTATTATAAAAATATTATCGAAACAATGTACTCACATGTGTTGTAATCTGTCTCCATGAAACCAATCCATGAAGATTGTCTAGCACATCACTTTTAATTTGGAAATGTTCATTTATTTCATTATCATTCAAACATATTTATTTCTCAATTGGTGTTTCAATGTCTATATCCATATTATTGATTTCAATTGCCATTTAATTTTTAATTTCAATTAGGGTTTGAATTTCAGTTTCAATTCAGGGGGTTTACTTTCATTGGGATTTGACTTTCAATTGGGATTTAATGTGAAATATTTGTTACTCTATTTTCATGAAGAAAATATAAATCATTTAAAGAGTAACCTACTTCTACAAAATCACCAACTTCTTCATGAGAATAAACACAAGGCTATGAAGACATACCGTATCCAATACTAGATTAGAAGATGCACCTAAATTTTCTTCTATTGTGTTTTCTTCTTTGACCTCTGCATCCATTATGGTATCCTCAATGTTCTCCTCTTCTAAAATGATTGTTGAACTTGAGGCTCCAACATTATTCCATTCTCTAATTCTCGCTCTTCTTTCTCACTAAGGTTTTCCTCCTCCCTATTTGTTGCAACCTCCTCAGCTACCACAACCTTCCTTTGCCTCTTTCCAAATTGCTTTGATCCCATGTTTTCACCAAACTTTGAATTCAAATGCTTCTCCTCATGTCAAATCCATAACAAGACAAAAAAGGGAATTTTTTATCGAATCATTCTTTCTACAGATCAGAATATTCAAACAATGATAGAATAATCATTCAATAATTGAAATCTATCTTTGTGGGCTTGTTTTTTTCCCAATGGGCCTTTTAGAAATAGACAATCATTATATAAATGAAACAAACACCTATTTATAAATTTGGTACCTGTTTCTTAAAAATGGGTGCATGTTTTGTGCTCAATAATAGAAATCAAAATGGGTGCCCATTTTTTAAAATTTAAATAATAGGTACACATTGCATAAAACATGGAGTGGGAAACATACCTCCACCTCAGTTTTTAGTTCAGTATAGGATTGGTAGAACCAAGCCTATGCTTGGACCTTCAAAATAATGGCTAAGGCACTAGAATGCTAGATTTATGCCTTGCCGTAAATTTTTGAAGGCCTTCCTAATTATATTTTTCAACAAAACAAAAACTCATTATAGTTCTCACTATCCTATTACTGAATCAACATTGCTAGTAAAAAGATTAACTCTGATAACTGATATTACTCCTTCTTTTCTATTCTATATTCTTTCTCTATCTATTTCCATCTATCTCTCTATCACTTCGATTGAAGGCCAAAGCTATTTATTTACGACTAAAAATGACTACTTCTAACTGACTTGTCCACTTAATTAAGGTGGAAAGATTTTATTAGAAACAAAACTCCCACAACTGACAGAGAGTGGGCAGAGGAAGGCTAAGTCAAATCAACCAAGAAACATTAATGACATTCTATTTCTGGATTTTTAGATCATAAAGACACTTTCCACTAGATTCGTGGAATACCTTCCTTCATGGATAATGGGTCTTGTAACTACTCCTTCCATTGCTCTGCGCTTCTACGACTGAATCGTCCTTTACCAGAATTGTTGGGCAATGACCTAGTGGAGTGTAAATTTGATCTTGGATCTTTGAGTTATGCATAAACAACTTCTATTCCTGTAGAAAGGGGTTAGCTCGATACATGAAATCAATCAAATGTTCATTATCCATATTCAATGCATCCATAGTTCATTAAATACAAGCAAACGATATTCCTCATATGGCTGTAGGAAAATAGACAGTAATGGTTGCAAGAAGATAAAGTCTCAAAGGCACACATCATTTATCAAAATAGCAAGTATAATTTATAAAAACTATAGAAAAGATTATTATAATAGATATGTTCCATTATAAACAACTAAGTATCATAATCCATGAAAAGGTTCTTATAGTTACTACTTAATGTCTGTAAAAAATCTGTAAAACCATATGAAAGTGTTGCTAAAACATACTTTAAAACATGCCAAAATTAGGGCTCATCATTCCCTTCAACCTAAGAATGGATGGACCCATCAACCATAGCTACATACTCTTTCTTGGCCTTCTTCCACAAATCATCTGGGAACTGCTGGCCACATTCTCCTTCTGTAAAGATCTAGTAGAAATCTTTCATTTCTTTTAGCCTCTGCCACTTACTAATCTCTAATTCATTGTTGTAAATTTTGTTCATCCCTCGCATCGCTAATAGTGGCCATAAGAGAATTTGTGGTTGCATTACTAGAGGAAACTAATTCTATTTCATTGCTCTTTCTTTCTCCATAAATAAAGTGGTTTACCTAGTAGCTGCATATAGATTGTTAGGAGCATGAGGTTCATATTTCTGCATCTGCGGTGTGAGCTCTAACAATCTTGTTTAGAAATGTTGAGTGGCAGTGTAAATATCCTGATTCAAAATCTCAGAATATTGAGAAAAAATGACTTCTCTAAGAGGCTCTATTAAGGGCTTGGACCACCCATGAGCCCACAATTTCTTCCAGTCAAAGTAAACTTTCCTACCTTTGGAGGATTCTCCCCAAATTTCAATAGGAATAATAGCTTCTTCATACTTATAACTGTCAAATTATTCTCCCCTACTGATCTCATTTTTAATTGAGGAAGCTAATGCAAAAATATGGTCATCCCCAATGTACAAGAGAGGATTCCAATTCACATCATCAGAGACCGCATGTTGTGAAGATAAAATTCACATAGGAGGTGCCTCAAATGTTGAGGAGACTCCCTATATGTGTCATAAAATTCATGGGGTTCTTTCAAAGAAGGGTTCTTCCCTTGCCACATTCTGAGTAATTGAAAATTCAAATACAATTCTTTCAAGTAAAGTGCTTAAACTAGAGGACTCCTACACTGGACAATTTCAGGAGTTAGTTGCACTATTTCACTGAGAGTTACCTTGAGGTTTGCAATCTCTATATATTTATTGTTGATAATCCATTTTAACCTCTCAATCTCTAGCTCATAAGTGTCACTTTGATCCAGTATTTCTTTATAACAAACCATCCTTGCAACAAAGTTTGTGAGATGTTTAGGTGGTCGATGCGAATATGGAAGAGTTGGTGACATTACCTTATAAATAGGTGGTAGTTCCCTTACAATTTCTACTTCCTCAATTTCATCATCATCATCATCATCATCATATATATATGTATATGTATATGTATATGTATATGTATATGTATATGTATATGTATATGTATATGTATATGTATATGTATATGTATATATATATATATATATATATATATATATATATATATATATATATATATATATATATATATATATGTTAGGATTAGGTAATACCGAGAGGGGGGGTGAATCAGTATTACTGCACTTTAATTTAAACTTCAACCAATTGAAAATAAACCATAACAATGCTGAAATGAAAAGAACATAAAAGCACAACACATAACTCATGACACCATGATTTGTTCTCGAGGAAACCTTGGCCAAGGGAAAACCCCGCTGGGGATGGTACCCACAATTATGCACTAAAATATTATATCCTTGTTAGGAGATCTAGCCCTATTAGAAGCTTATTGTTACATAGTACATTTCCTTGTTAGAGGATTACAAAACCCTGTTAGGGGATACAAACACTTAGTTAAAGGTGGTGAGCATACAACTCTTACAATCAAATACTATTTCAAAAGAGTTCTAAAAAATGAACAATACAAGCACTTCCTTTGCTTAGATAGTTCCAGTTATAGCTATGTCAAACACTAATCTCACATCTACTCTTTGATCTCAGATTCACATCCATCACATCATCATCACATACATACTTATTGCTTTCATAAAGCACTCTATACTTATCCAAAATCTGCCATCCAGTCGACTCTCAAAATACTTCACAAAACATAATAAAAACCTATGAAAATGCTAAACATAGAGTTGGAGATCATATATTACCAAATTGTTGGCAATATGCAACATTTATCTAACTTAGCATGTTTCCATACCAACTAACCTTGCCTTCATCTTCGCAACTGCTCATATGCCTTGTTACACTAATTTTCTGTCATCGCATACCTTCACAATACTGTATCTCTTTGATCTGATCACCAAAACACATGTAATGTTAACTAAAGGTCCTACATATCCCAAAATTCCTTCTTCTAACTTTGCAAGCCATAATACATCATACATTATCATCACTAACCAAAACTGTACCATAATATACTACTATCTTGATTATGTACTTAGTCATTTTCATGATTATGACTCCAGTACCAAATCTCTTAGCATGTGATCACTCTAGCATAAGTGAACATGCCATAAATGACAACCCTTAAGTGATCCCTATTTCTCCAAAACATCACTTTCCAACAATCTCTCCCTTTGGCATTTATGGCAACACTTAGTGAAAAATGACTAAGTTTCTAAGCACTATCTCCCTTCTACTTATATACATATCCTTTTTTTTTGTTCTTTTTTTTTCTCCTTATTTACTCTTCTCTTCTTCTTCTCTTTTCTTCCTCTCTTTATTTTTATCTTCTCTTCCTCTTCCTTTGACATCAATGGCAAAGGTATTTACAAAAATTTCAAAACTTTCTAAGCACAAAAAGATTTAGTGCTTACTCATCAGATTTAAGATATCTTGGAAAGAGTTTTCAAAGGTCTTCACGTCCTTACCCCATGACTTGATCAAAAGCTCACTGACATGGATCAGTCCATTCAGTTCATATGATGCTATCTCTTCTACCTTAAGCTCAGTGGGTATAGCTTTAGACATTGATCCTTCTACCTTTTCCATCTCTATTAGATAAGTTTCAAGCATTGAAAGTTTAGGAGTTATTAGGCTTTTCAACAAGCCAAATATTTCTACCACTCTCCCTTTCTCCTTTTCCAAAGAACTAATTTTATACAGAGCTTGGATGTTTTTTTATCCATTTTAATCACAGTCTATGAAGATGTTTCACAACTATCCATCAAGCTGTCAAGGGTAGCCCTATCCTTGACTATAAAGTCTTCAATATTATTTACATGTCTACAAGGGTTTATGCAGCAACTGTATATTTTTATACCTTGTGCTACACACCCCTTAGCCTTAAGTTTAGTTTCCTTAAGAATGTCCAAGTCCCATGAGATGGACTGAAAAACTTCTTTCAACTTTTTCTCCAAGAAATTATTCTCTGCCTTATTCTCTGCAGTCTTTAGTAGTGACTATCAAAGTTGTCTAATGTCATGCCTAGGTTTTCTGCTTCATCCTTTCCTTAAAAGATAATTGGTGTAGGAAGTAATTTTTTTACTATTTCTACTACCCTAGTCATTACCTTTACTCTTTTGTCTCCTTTTTGCACTGACCTTTCCTTTTCCTTACATAAAGCTATGAAAGATAGCATCATGAGCTCAACCTCATCCATACTCTCTACATTTGCACTTACTGGCTTGGCCATACTTGCCAACAATAGAGTAGAAGAGGTGTTAGGTTATTTCTTTTCTTCCATTCTAACCTCAACTAATTTCTCTATTCTATTCCCTTCTTCTTTCCTTTCCTCTTGTTGTATTTCCTTCTCTTGTACCTTTTCTTCTTGTTTATCCTCTATTTTCTCTTCCTCTATCTATCCTTCTACTTCAACTTCCATCACACTATATAAGTTGTCTAGAAATGGATCATTTACATCATGTGAAGTGTCAACGGTCACAGGCACACCAAAGACAAAGAAGTATGGTTGCATGCTAGCCTCTCTTGCTTTTTCACTTACTTCTGTTATCTTGGAACTTTATCCCAATCCCAAAGGTGTAGGCTTGGTGACCTTGGGAGGTGAGGTCTTCTTTGACATATCACTCATAAAGATTTGATCCAGTACCTTTTGAGTTTCCTCAATTACTTCATCATATTTTCTTTCCACAATTTTCACCAATCTAGCCTTGGTCCTCAACAAGGGTTTCAATTCTTTTATTATCCTCTCCCTTTCTTGTATTGAGACAACAGGTAACATGTCCTCAATAGCCTTGTTCTTAATGTTTTCATCTTCAGACTATGCCAACTGTTTCCTAATCTCTAGCTTACTATACAACTCCATAGGAATGCTTCCTTCAATCTCCAACAAGTTCTTCTTGAAAACCAACAAGTGTTCAATTATGGTGTCCTCAATAATTACCCAATTCTCAGGGTCATACCTTTCATAGTATCTTTTTACACTCTTGATATTTCCATCTTTTATCACTCTCTTCTGCAGTGATTTAAGGTCTGGTTTCCACAGAGTTTGTGGATCCCTCTGTGCTACTTTTTCTTCTTATTTCTCAATTAATTTTTCTTCTTTCTTCTTCATTTTCACTTCTACCTCTTTTTCCTTAGGATTGCTTTGCTTGGTAGATCTTGCAGATCTTCTAGGAATGTTCACAGGTACAATTTCTTCTACAGTCTTCTCATGTGTAGGAGATAAGTCAATTATGTTTGGTGTAAGACTTACTATTTTCTCTGCCTCTAAAGGAATAGGTGCATCAATAGCCATGCTTGAATATGCTTATGACATCTTCATCCTTATGTTCTTCAGCTACTCCCTAGTGATTCCTACCTTCACAGTGATATCTTTAACAATTTTACTAATCTTTCTTTTCCTTATCACTTTTTCTTGTTCTTCTCTGACCTTTTCTGACTTTTCCCTATATGTTCCCCATCTCTCTTCAGTAGGGTCTATTTATGCTACTAGTACATGCTCTACCTACATAGTCAAGATCTCAGAATTGACTTCATACCCCATAGGGTAACACCATTTCTTTCTAGGTTCCACTGCCTCAAAACACACACAATCAGTTTCAACCATAAAATAGATGGTGTCCTTGTAATTTTCAGCTAGATCTTCAGATATCCTATACCTCTCCTTCATCTTCCTTTGTAGAATTTTAGTCATAGAGAACAATTCTCCATCTACCCAATTCTTATCCTATCTTTGGTAGCTCTCAGAAATCTAAGCTCCAGTAGGTACATTATCCTTCCATTCCCTAGGGTGCATGCCAGGGAACTTGTGAGTAATATGAATGTACATATGGACCAATAATGATCCAAACCTGAATGCCTTGGACTTATCTTTCTTAATAACCTTTACATTCTCTAGAAACTATTGTGCAAGAACTTCGCAAAGGTTGTACTTCTTGTTCTCCTTAACCATTCTATAAGCCATCATAATAAATCCAGTAGATACAAAGTTAGGTATGTTGCTATAGAACAATTTGTAGCCTAATATCATTTCCACTAGCCTCACATCTTATTGATAGATGTCATTGAATGTCATTGCTCTCTTATCCCACTTTGAATGTGTTAGGGTTTCCACATGTTTCCTTATGTTCTTCTCTACTATAGGAAGGGCTCCATCATTATCTAATCCAGTGATTTCATGAATCATTTGTGAACATATCTTTATTGGTTGTTCTCTAATCCATATGAGCTGATCATGGATTCTACTAAGGATTATCTTAAACCATTCAGTTTTAGTGAATTCCTCTAGTAGGGTTAGCTTGATGATAGATTGATCCTCTAGGTGCTTAAAATCTTCTACCATTGATCCATCTGCTTCTATCATTGCATCCAATTCACTATATATGTTTAAATCTCCTATGATCTCATATTTGCAATGAATATATACCCTAATGTCCTCTACATGCAACATGTCGATAAGGTTTGTGAAAATACTCCTTCCGAATCATCCTCACAAGATTTAAATGGATATCTCTTAAACTTATACCTAGGTCTATCCACAACATCAAAGATTACTGGTGCATCCATAACTTTTTGAATGAGTATAAGTCTAAATACCTTTAACATGCTAAAATCTGGAACTCTGCTTCACACAATCACACAATCTCTCTGCTAGATGACTAAAATGCTTCAAAACTCTGCTTTCCTTAGTCATTGATCAACAAAAAGTGCATAAATTATATCCTTTAAGCCTTTTTATCCTTTTCAAGTTGAGTAAGTGCATTAATGACAAGTAGCTCAACTTCGCATGTTGTCGAGTCAACACAAATCTTGCGAACACAAAAAATGAATCTCCAAGTGATGTGCTCTCAACCACACACTCTATAATGTCTATACATACCATACCTAAGCTTGCATGAGCTTAGTCCACATACACAGGGGCTAGATATATTCTATTATCTACATCCAAGGCTCCCCCTAAGGCCATGCGGCCTTCTAGGTCGATATCTCAAAGAATTCATCATATGAAGACACAGTATCATCTACTGTCTCTCCCTAAACCAATGCCTTACTGAACTTTTTCACCTTCCATATCTTATCATCCTCTTTACTTTTTGATTTCTTGAAATGATTCTCAAACTCATTCATATACTCAAAAAGACTCTTGCCACTACCACCAACATTCTTCTTTATAACCACTGGAGGTGGTCTTATTGGTTCTCTTGGTCCTCTCCATTATATCTACAAAACTTCACTATGTGTCCAAGGTTTTTGCATTTGTAACATGTAGGAGGTCTCCTTCTATCCCGATTTACGTGTAACTTATAGTACCTTGTAGTATGCCCAAAGTTATTGCATTTTAGGCATGTGATCTTGGTTGATGATTCTTCTCTGACATAATCTTGTTTATACCTAGATTGATCTGGTTTTCTACAATCTTCTTTCTTGTGTCCATAATCATAACAGTTATAATAGTAGCTGGTAAAGGGTTTAGAGGTACCTTTACTTCTGCAATCTCTTTTCATGTGTCCAACTTTGTTACATCCAAAGCATCTACCTCTGAAAGGTATGATCTATTCTTTAGGTTCTTCATGAGTAAGTCTTTCTTCATTCTTTGCTTCATTTTCTTCTTCATTAGTCTTAGAACATTATGCTTCATTGAATCCAACTCTAGTCATATCTCCTTTAGGTTTCTGTCTCACTCTTTGCTCATCAATTTTATCACTGCTCATGTGCAACTTCTCAATATGCAATTTGGATTGAGTGAGTTCTCCTTTTATGATCTGATTGTACTTCTCCAGTTCTTAACACTTATCCTTGTAGTGATCAGGTTCAATCTTCATTTGTCTTATCTTCTTGTTTTCTTCTTTTAGTGACTGTTCAACTTTGTATCTTGCATCTTTTTCATGTTGAATCTCTTTAATCATCAGAAGATTGATTTGTTCTTTTTCTTGCTCCAACTTTTTTACTTAATCTAATGTATCATTGTCTGAATCTTCTTTGATCTTTTCCATAAGGTCTTGTTTCTGATTTCTTGAAGTTTCAAACTGTTCCTTTAGTTTCCTGATGAAACCTTTTGCTTTTCTCAATTTAAATTTCAATATGCCATTCTCAGCCCTCTCTTTATCCAGATCATCAAGTGCCACTTCAAAGTTCTCTTGCAAACTTTCCAAATCCATTATGATCTCCCTTAAGCTATTAGGCTTTCTCTCCAAGGGCCAATCACTCTGATACCAATTGTTAGGATTTGGTAATACTGAGAGGGGGGTGAATCAATATTACTGCACTTTAAATTTAACTTCAACCAATTGAAAATAAACCATAATAATGCTGAAATGAAAAGAACATAAAAGAACAACACATAACTCATGACACCATGATTTATCCTCAATGAAACCTTGGCCAAGGGAAAACCTCGGTGGGAATGGTACCCACAATTATGCACTAAAATATTATATCCTTGTTAGGAGATCTAGCCTTGTTAGGAGATGATTGTTACATAGTACATTTCCTTGTTAGAGGAATACAAAACCCTTTTAGGGGATACAAACACTTGGTTAAAGGTGGTGAGCATACAATTCTTACAATCAAATACTATCTCAAAAGAGTTCTAAAAAATGAATAATACAAGAACTTCCTTTGCTTAGATAGTTCTAGTTATAGCTCTGTCAAACACTGATCTTGCATATGCTCTTTGATCTTAGATTTGGATCCATCACATCATCATCACATACATACTTATCGCTTTCATAAAGCACTCTATACTTATACAAAATCTATCATCCAATCGACTCTCAAAATAATTCACAAAAAATAATAGAAACTTATGCAAATGCTAAACATAGAGTCGACGATCATATATTACCTAAGTGTCGGCAATATACAAAATTTATCTAACTTAGCATGTTTCCATACCAACTAACCTTGCCTTAATCTTTGCAATTGCTCATATGCCCTATTACACTAATTTTTTGTCATCTCATACCTTCACAATACTGTATCTCTCTGATCTAATCACCAAAACATATGTGATCTTAACTAAAGGTCCTATATATCCCAAAATTCCTCCTGCCAACTTTGCAAGCCATAATACATCATACATTTTCATCGCTAACCAAAACTGTACCACAATATACTGTTATTCTGATTCTGTACTTAGTCATTTTCATGACTGTTACTCTAGTACCAAATCTCTCAGCATGCGATCACTCCAGCATAAGTGTTGCCATAAATGACAACCCTCAAGTGTTTCCATATATATATATATATATTGTTGGCAAGTGATGTTTGTATATATATATATATACATATACATATATATATATACAAACATCACTTGCCAACAATATATATATATATATATCTTACTCCCTTTCCCTCCTCCTCAATCCACACAAGTTCTACCTGCAACTTCTCCATAGCAGCCGCTAACTCCCCCAACCCTATTTCATCCTGCAACTGCACTGCATGAGAAGAGGTGATGACATCTTCAGGTGCATATTTAAGATTGACAAGATGCAGTGGTGAAATGGGAATACTGGATACATGAGATGATGATGGAGAATGAGAAGGACTAGGTGGAGAGGAATCAACATTAAAAATAGGAGGAGTAGTTGATTGTCCTTGTAATTTACTACTTTTCTATGTAGGTGTAGGAATGGGTGTTGCTTTCTTTTGGGCTTTGGCTGCAGGAGAAAAAATATCACTGGGATGACTCCTCTTTAGATGTTTAGGAACAAATTTTGGAGTGTCTGATTGAGAAATTGGAACTGGAGACTTCCCTTTATCTTGTCTTGAAGAAACCCTAGGGTTTGGCTAAGAAATGTTAGACATTCTTGTAGACAAGGGTACATTATCCTTAGAATCATATGAGGTAGAAGATTCAGGGATAGAAGTATCAGGAATAGAAGTTGCGAAAGCTTCAGTTGTTTTTGAATGATGCTTATGGGTAAGAGGTTGTCCTCTAGGTATGACATCCAGGAATTCAACCCTAAACCTTCTGAGACTAACAAATTCTTCCCAAGGCATAGGAGAATGATCTCTTACAAACCTTTCTATGAGTAATTTAATTAGGCAATGATGATAAATATAATTGACCTGACCCTTTTGGTAAACAAAGGCACTATTGACAAGTAAGTTGTAAAGGAAATTAGGGACATTGACTATTTGTCCATGATGTATATGAGACAACAACTTAAAATGATGGGAATGGAGCACTAAAAACCTACCTTCACATGTTAGATACTTGATAACATAGGTGGCCTTCAGAACCCATTCCTTTGGTAAGCTTACTCGTTGAGCACCTTGTTTGGTTATGCTTAACGAAGGGTCATTAGTCGGGTGAATTAAGCTTGAGCAGTTCATGCATCTTTTATTTGTGGGAAAAATCATAGTCTGAGGTAACCTAGTTACTTCAAAAATCCATTCCTCTATATAAATGACCTTGAGACATTTTACTTTGGCCTTTTCATTCTAAAAAGTTCTTGTGAATTCCTTCACCACCCGCTCATAAAATGTAGTGAGATTCATAAAATAATCAAGCTAGCCACATGTTGAAGTACAGACAAATTCTGAGCATCTTGCAATAGAATTTGATGGTCCATTGACTCATGCCTAATAGGTTGTCCTCCCATTTTTAACTACAACTTCCCACATAGTTTCAAAAATCAACACACTTTACCAACACTCAACAATAACTCAACCTCTTTCCTTGCTTATTGAAACTCCCACAATGTTAACCACTTCCCTTTCCTCCCCTCAACCTAAACTGTTAAACTGTTGTCTCAAGAACTGCTAGAGATGCAGAAAGTGGCTCATCAATTCAAACTTCAAAGTTTCAAAAAAGTTTAGGAAGGAATGCAAGGTGTAATGGGTATTAATTGCATGAGATACAACTAGATAGTAAGTGAATTAGATGAAAAATCCTAAGTACTGATAGAAAGGACATGGTGTTAACTCTATTTGAGTAGTTGGTGATGGAAATACATAGACATGGCAATTCAAGCATGCATAAAAGACTGGTAAATTGTAACCATATTCAAAATATAAATGTACTTTATTTAATTAACTCATAAATACAACTAAATAGAATAATTAACCACTTGAGATAATGTGGAGCATACCTGACATAATGAATACTTAACCAATTGATGCAATCACTCCCTCTTTATTACAAATTATTCTAAGGACATGCTTGAGAAAAGGATGAATGATGGATGGATGAGGTGGAAGAAAAAGAAGATGGAAAAGATGGTGGATGGGTGCATTGAACATAATGGGATCCACTAAGTAAAAAATTTATTATGAAGGCCAACGCACTATCATGCAACACTTAGAGAATTGAGTTGAGACTCAATTCGCTCGGCTCTAGGATGTACACCCTACTACTCAAACTATAATTGCTTTAAGAATTATGCCTGGTCAATGGGTTTAAAATAGGGTTTTAGTTGATGCCCATTAACCAACAACTTGAACCTAACATCATCTATTGTACACAATTATACAATACCATTTTCACATACTTCAACAATCTCATATGGACCCAACCATCTGGTTTGCAATTTCTCCAAATTGTCCTTATATCTGGAGTCATATAATAGAGCCTAGTCTCTTGCAACAAAATTATTTTCCTTTATATACCAGCCATGCCATTTAATAAGTTGATTCTAGATCAACTTTGTGTGATGCAGGACATCTTTTCTAAGCTCATCCAAGGCATTGAGTTGCATGGCTCTTTCTCTTTGTGCTATAGTTAGATCTATATCAAGTTCTAATGTTGTCCTAAGAGTCTTGTGTTTAAATTCTATAGGAATTAAAACCTTCTTTCCATACACCATCTCAAAAGGTGTGTAACCTATGGTAGTTTTCCAAGTGTTTCTATAAGCCCAAATAGCTTTTTGTAGTCTTGTAGCCCAATCCTTATGCAGGTTTATTATTTTTGTTAAAATTACCTCAATATCCCTATTGGTGACCTCTTCTTGGCCATTAGATTGAGGGTGATATGGGGTTGACTTTCTATGTCTGAGATTATACTCATTAATCAAAGCTTCTATTAAGATAGATGTGAATTGAGCCCCTTGGTCTGTTAAAATCTCTCTAGGAACTTCAAATCTGGTGAAAATTTCCTCATAAAATAATTTTGCAAATTTATTATCCATAGCATGATTCATAGGCTTTACTTCAACTCACTTGGTTACATAGTCCATACAAACAAGGATGTAAGACTTACTATTTAATGGAGGATCAATTGGGCCCACAAAGTCGAGGCCCCATTTATAAAAAGGGGTAACTACCATTTGAGGATACACAGGCGTCTCATTAGATCTAGTTGGTCTCCCCATCCTTTGGAACCTATCACATTTATTTGTGTAATTGGCTACATCCTTATGGATTATAGGCAAATAATAACCAACATTCAAGATTTTCATGGCTGTCCTCTTTGCAATAAAATGTCCTCCACAAGGATAATTGTATACTAAGGAACGTATCTTCATAGAATTAAGGTTGAACAATAAATGAAATAGTAACTAAATAAACCACAATAGAGCAACTATTTATCAAATTAATGATCAATTGAGCATCCTATGGCTCTCTAACTAAGAATGTTAATGCAAAGCTCTCAGCAAGCTCCCATTAATGGCAGTCCTAGAATGAGAATGATAAGATAAACAAGTTAAAGCTAACAATTATATCAAAGTAAATGCTAATTAAGCTCTCAAATGCCTTTCTAAACTCAAATTGCAAGAGGTTCAATGCAATTCTCAGATGTGTGGTTGATAATTATGAAGGATTTAAGCCTTCCTTTTATATATTTTCCAATGGTAGGGGGTGTAGTTGTATTTGATCATGATTAAACCTTGGTTGAGTCCTTGGTTCCACCCTTTGAAGACAAAGAAAATTTGTGTCCTCAAAACTTGGGACAAGTAGACAAGATCAATGGACCATATTCTCTTTCACTTTGAGTGATTGAGATTCAATTTGTCTTGATCCATGTGAATGCCTTTCCTCAAATCTCATTGGTTGCCCAGATTTCCTCTCCTTTTGGGTTGTTGAGAGTAATTGAGATTTATTAATTGATTTAATTGATTTATTTTAGCCATGTACCCCTTGAATGGTCTGAATTTAATTTAATCCAAGACTATACAATTATTTGATTTAATTGTATTTTGATTTGATTGCATTTGATTAAAGTGCTCTCAATTTTGATTTATCTCGAATTAGGACTTGATTTTAATTTTGATTGGCTAATTATGCATTATGGCTCAATTGATTCAATTATGTCCTTGATTTGCTTTGATTTGTCTTGATTTTCTTTGATTTGATCTTTGTCCATTTTTAGGTGATTACAAATGCCCCTCTTTGAGTTGACGTGTGAAGCATGTCGATTCAAAGAATACTCTGATTTGGTTTGATGATAGGTCCTGATTCATTGATGGTTAATCTTTGATGTCTTTCGATGGTCGATCCTTGATTTCTGATATGAGATTGATGCAAATATGATCGATATGAAACTCTCAATTGATATGATTATGATGATCATTCTAATATGATGTTTGATTCAATGATTGATTTTGATGCAATGCCCCATTCATTTGATTACAAAAAAATTCTTGATAAAAGCTTTCGCTTTGATTTGATGATCGGTTTCTTGATTTTTGATGGTAATGCTGCTGTTGTTGATCTGATTATCCGATGGTATGCCCCCTCAGAAATAAAACATATTGATTTCTTGATTTGAAAAATTTGATTGATTGATTGATCTAATATGTTTTCATTTCTAAAAAAACAATGATGATATGCGATGATTCAAAATTTGCCCCAATTGAACTAATAGGTTAATATAGGTCAAAGTCCAAATTTCACCTCTAAATTAGGTCAAATTAGCTTAAATAGGTTGAAAAACTTTGATTTACTATTCATTTTCACTTTTGACTTGTGAGATTTTGCTCTGGTCTTCCTTTGATTTTTGAGATGGTTGTTCCTATCAGAGAGCATCGGTTTGAGAGATGTTGACGGTATCAGAGACCACCTAACTACGGACCTCTAGTGAGTCATTTTTAACTTCCTCGTTGCATTTATTGCATCTTTTTCATGTCATTGTTGTATACTAAGGAACGTATCTTCAGAGAATTAAGGTTGAATAATAAATGAAATAGTAAGTAAATAAACCACAATAAAGCAACTATTTAGCAAATTAATGATCAATTGAGCATCCTATGGCTCTCTAACTAAGAATGTTAATGCAAAGCTCTCAGCAAGCTCCCATTAATGACAGTCCTAGAATGAGAATGATAAGATAAAAAAGTTAAAGCTAACAATTATATCAAAGTAAATGCTAATTAAGCTCTCAAATGCCTTTCTAAACTCAAATTGCAAGAGGTTCAATGCAATTCTCAGATGTGTGGTTGATAATTATGAAGGATTTAAGCCTTCCTTTTATAGATTTTCCAATGGTAGGGGGTGTAGTTGTATTTGATCATGATTAAACCTTGGTTGAGTCCTTGGTTCCACCCTTTGAAGACAAAGAAAAGTTTGTGTCCTCAAAGATTGGGACAAGTAGACAAGATCAATGGACCAGATTCTCTTTCACTTTGAGTGATTGAGATTCAATTTGGCTTGATCCATGTGAATGCCTTTCCTCAAATCTCATTGGTTGCCCAGATTTCCTCTCCTTTTGGGTTGTTGAGAGTAATTGAGATTTATTAATTGATTTAATTGATTTATTTTAGCCATGTACCCCTTGAATGGGCTGAATTTAATTTAATCCAAGACTATACAATTATTTGATTTAATTATATTTTGATTTGATTGCATTTGATTAAAGTGCCCTCAATTTTGATTTTTCTCGAATTAGGACTTGATTTTAATTTTGATTGGCTAATTATGAATTGTGGTTAAATTGATTCAATTATGTCCTTGATTTTCTTTGATTTGATCTTTGTCCATTTTTAGGTGATTACAATAATCATGTAAGGCATGCAATTGTATCATCTTAAAATGGAAGCACTTCCATGATAAGAGCATTTAGCCCTCTGAGTAAGTGGTCCGGGGTCATGTCAAGCACCTTTATTGGGTCTTTTCATGGATCTGGCTATTTCCCCCCTATTCTACTTCTCTCTCTCTCTCTCTCTCTCTCTCTCTCTCTCTCTCTCTCTCTCTCTCTCTCTCTATTTCCAGCCTCTTTTTGATAGACTTTGTCTGAGAATTTGAAGACTTTGACTTTCTGGGTCAAGGATGACTTGAAGGGTCAAGGATGACCTAGACCCTGACCTAGGTCAAGGTTGACCTCAACTTTGACCTAGGGTAGAGACTACCTCGTCCCTGACCCCAGGTCCAAATTTTAGTTTTCAAAAGTTTCGAGATGTCAGGCTTCTGTTTTATTTTCCTACTTTTGGGTCAGCTGTTTCAGGTTTTAGAACTGTAAAATCTTAAATTGCATTTAATCTAGGTCCATTTCTAGGGGTTAAGGTTAATTGGGATTTAATTCTCCAATGTTGGCCTTCTCTAGGAGTTTGTGCCCTAAATCACTATAAAAGGAAGCCTTCCTGTCTCATTTTCTCCCTCAAGTTTTGTGAGAACATCCGATTTTCATAAGCATTCACTCTCAAGTGCAAGTAAGAAAGAAGGAGAAGGAAAGCAAGAAAGCATTCAAGCATTCATCAAGGAGATCCATTGTTAGCCATTAAAGGATTTAATCTCTATGGAGACCTCTTGTTGAAGATTTCTCCATCCACATACATCATCCAAGCCTCTTCCTATGCAAAGATACATTCAAGATTGGTGTTGAAGATCTAATGCCATTGATTTGAGACATCCCACACATTTCTACATTCATTTATAGCATCCCTACTTATGGATTCAAGGATTCAAATCCTCCATAAGGACTTCAACATAAGCAAGGTGAATAGTTCCATTTACTTTGTTTATATATATTGTAATTTCAATTACATTTCAAGGTTGATTCCAAACTGGGGTTTGACCAAGGAAAACCCCCCATCCAAACAAAAAAAACCATTTTTCTTGCAGATACAGGAACAGGACAATGAATTGAAGTTCAGGTTTGGATACCCTTTTCGGTGAACTTCCGAGATCTATGAATAGAATTTCTGTTGGAGCTGGTTCAGGTCAGGGATGACCTTTAGTGGGGGGTAGGATTCTACCCTAGGGTAAGATTGTGCCCCATTATCTCGGTCAAAGTCAACCTAACCTTAGAAGGACAAAATTTTCTAGGTTTTCTGTGTCTCGACATTTCTAGTTTGGAGCAGGTTGTAGAATTTCCCGAAACTATGCACAGACATTAGAAATTAGGATTTTCTAGATTTTCCCCATTTTGAGGTTAGTATTTTCCTTCTATTCATTTAAGATTTCAAGTAAATACTTTCTATAGTAGATTATAGTATTTCCTTCTTTCTTCTTATTTTCTATTGTTTGATTCATTTGTGCATTGATCACTTCTTTGTGATTAATCCATTTGGATCTTTTCTTTTGGGAATTTGGATTAAGGATAGGTCCTATATTTCCCCCTTCATATCATATTATCTTATCTACCACTATTCAACCCTATTCACATTTTCATACCATTCATTTTGATGATCCTTTCTATTCACTTCCATCCATACCCACAATTATTATACTATTCATTTTGGTGAACCTGACATACTTACCCTCTTTTCTCTTGTGGAATTAGATGCCCCATTGTGTTTTGTGGTGTTAGATTTGCCTTTATATTATCTTGTTGGTGTTAGATTTGTCTTTTATGTTAAATCTTGCATGCTAATTAGATTACTTGCATCTATATTTCAAAAATACAAGAAAATTGCAAAATCTCTTTCAAAATACAAAAATATTCATGCTTTATGTTTTCTTAGTTTAGTTCATTTGCATTGCATTGGTTTATGAGCTTTACTACTACTAGTCCTACTTATAATATTCTGGTTAGATGAAATCTTAGACTTATGGGTGCCTTTGATCCTGAGTCTTCCTCTCCTTTCCTTAGGATCTCGGATGATAATTTGATTCTTCATGATTCCAATCCTATTATGGAGCAAAAATCTTCTCACTCATCTCATGATGAGGATGATGCTTTAAGAGTTACTCCTAAACAAGTCTAAAAACTTTCAACTGAACTTGATAAAATGGGTAATTGGCTTATTCAAGAAAACCATAATCAAGATTCTATTCAAGCTATAGAGGCTCTTAAGAAATTTCTTCATGATAGTGATCAAGGTGTTAACCTCTTGAGTGGTATTACACATATCACCCATTCAAATGTTAAAATTTTAGCTCAAGAAGCTCAAGATTTAGGGTTGATTCCTCCTGTCACTAGTGTATAACCTTCTTCTATTCCTTTACCTAGTATTCCTACCTATACTCCTTCTTTGGTGACTGTGACGGTTCCCTCCATTCCTATGAGTGTTCCTCCTATGTCCCTTCCTACATCACAAACTTCTTATCATAATGTTCCTTTTACTTATTCCAATCCTCTTCCAACTGTAGTTCCAAGTGTTCCTCCAGTTGTGTCTTTTATTCCTGCAGCTTCATACACTTTACCTAGTGTTTCTAATGTTTCTCTTCCTCCTATTTCTTCTAATGATTCAACAATCATCAATTTGGCTCAAACTGTGTCATCCTTACAACAACAACTTGCATCCTTGACTCAAAACAAGTTTAGCATTCCTACATGTGACACGAAAAGTCCATTGTATTGAGATATCATTCATACTCCTGTTCCTTAGCAAGTTGATATGCCCCGTCTTGAGAATTATAACGTAAAAGGAGACCCAATTCATCATGTTAAAACATTTCAAATCCTTTGTAGTGATTATGCTCATGACCATAGGATTTTAGCCAAGTTGTTTGCTAGAACTTTTCATGACAAGGCCTTACAATGGTATTGTTCCTTGCCTCCTTATTCTATTGACTCATTTCTACAACTTGCCAATGCTTTTATTTAACAATTTCAAAACAACGTTGGCCTTCAAGTGTCTTTGACTGATTTGATGCATTGTAAACAAAGTGCTAAGGAAAAATTAACTGAATTTATTGGTAGATTTAAGCATTTACATGCTTAGATTTCCTATCCTGTTCCTGATATTGATATTCAATGCATGTTTATTTCAAATTTACAAAAGGATATTAGAGATAAGATTTTGCTTACTGAATTTACCTCTTTTCAACAACTTTGTGCAATGCTTCATCATTATCAATTACAAGTGAGTAAATTTGAGAGCAACACTCCAATGGCTCCTGTTCCAGTTGATAAAAGTGATGCTGCTCCTAATCCAAACAAATTTCAAAAATTCAACAACTATGTTAAGATAAACAAACAAGCGAATGTAGTTGCTGATCAAGTTGTTGTTGCATCTCACAATGCCACTTCTGCATCCACTTTTTTTTTGATTAAATCGTACATTTTATCCTCTTTCTAAATCTTTACATTCTATTATGAATAGGTTGTTAACTGCTAATATGATTACTTTACCTCCTATTCGACCTCTTTTACCTACTACGATTACATCTAAATCTTTTGATCCTAAAGATTTTTGTCAATATCTTCACCATAATGGTCATGATACTAAGAAATGTTATTATTTAAACCATAAGGTTCAATACTTAATTGATTCTAATGCCTTATCTATTGATAATCTTGATGGTTGTGGGAACAAATCTGTCTCTCCTCTGAATCAAAATCTTCAAATCTATATGAATCCTTTACCCACACAAGATACTAATACCATTTCTCAGCCATCTTCTATGGATATTATGTATGATTCAAAGATGGATGATCTTAATCACATTTTTAATCAAGTGGAGCATGTTGTTCAATCTGTATCTCCACCTTAGCCTCAACCTCAGATTCAACCTCAAGTTCCATCTCAACCTCAACCAAAACCTAAATTGAAGATTTAACCTAAACCTCGACAACAACCTAAGAATAAAAGACCTTGGGAACTTTTGATTACCTTTGATGATTCTGAGACCATTAAAGCTCCTGATGGTCCCCTTTATATTTATGCTAGGATTTTCCAGATACCTACTCGTGGTTGTGTTGTTGATCCTACATCCTTAGTCAATGTTATTACTGAAGAAAATATTTTTATGAAAAATTTGCAACGTGATTCTTATGATACATCTGATGTGTGGATTCAAACTTGTAATGGTTTTCTTTATCCATCATTTGGTTCTATTAACTTTCCGGTTGAACTTTGTGGTAAAATTTTGAACACTACCTTTGTTGTTATTCCTACTTCTGATCAATTTCAAGTTAAGCTTGGTTTGCCTTGGTTGAATGCCATGCATGCTATTGCTTCACCTATCCATAAATGTCTTAAATTTTTTCATGATGAAGAAGTGAAGATGGTTAGTCATAGTTTATATCAACCTTCTAGGCCCATGGATTGTGCTACTCTTGATTTCTTTTGGCCTGCATTACCTAATTCATGTCCTTCTTGACTTGATAATCTTTTCCACTCATATCAAGCCTATAAGCATCATAAGATTCTTGAATTAAGTGTACCTTCGATGGATCTTAATCATGGTCTTTTGCCTACACCTTCTATACCTCCTTTATCCATGGCTTCTACATCTGTTAATCAAGTTCCTACTGTTGATCATCCGACTATTGATAATCCTATTAATCCTCCTAAAGAACATGTGAAGGATCTTGTAACTATTCCTCATAGTTCTCAACATATTTCAAGCAAAGAAAAATGTAATCAATTTGCTAATGAATGTCGTAAGAAGTGTCATGCTTAAGCTAAAGCTTGTAATTCTTTACTTTCTTCTCATAAGCCTATGCATGATGTTGTTAATAATAATTATGTTAAGATGCATGATTATGATGATTCTATTCGTATCTTAGATCCTATTTTGATTAATCTAGATGAAGAAGATACTCTTGATGATGTTAATGATGAATATGAGACTATTGACATTGACATTGATTTACCTAATATTCTTTCATCACAATTAGCACTTACACCTAGTATTGAACATTGTGATTCTCAAGAGGATCCTTGTTTGGAACTGGCTATCATTCCTACTATATTGGATATAGTCCCTCTTGTGAGTTACCCACCTTCCCTAAATGATATAGAATGAGATGGGGAGATTAGGCAGCATGCTTGATCAGCTTATCCTTTATGGTAGCTTTGTTGTGTGTTTTCCTATTGTATTGTGCTTCTCCCATGATGTGTTTGCTAAATGTTGTTAGATTCTTTTATACGACCCTTGTTACTTTTTTGGTGCAAGGTGATAAAGGAATTAGACTTGTTGTATAATTCCTCTATATGTATCTCTATTCTTCTATATGTTGTTTCATGTTATGTTGTACTTGTGCTATTGTTCATAAATGTTTCCTTGTATAATCTTCTTGGATTTGCGACTTGGTAGCACTGATTCTTTTTGGTCTCCAGGTCATGGTCCAAAAATATTCTTCTTCGTAACTCTTATGTGATCTTTCCTCCTTTGTGATTGTAGTTCTATTTTCTTTGGGGAATGATGTCAATTAATTTGCAATAATATCATATATATATTATCTTATGATCATACTGACCCCACGACAGGTAGATCCCTTTTGTGTTCTTTGTATGTTTATGTGGTATTTCCTTTGATTTGTCTTCATCTAGGGGCATCTCGTAGTGGAAACATAATCAATGGAGTTGTTTATGTTTGTGTTAAAGCCATTGCTCCTATTAAAGTGTTAGAAATGACTTTAACATGGGGGCATACACTCCACTCACCTATTGCACACACACACTTTTCGATACACATATTAATTTTCAAGATACTTTTCTTCCTTTTTGGATTAGTGACTAATCCTTAAAGCATGGATTTATATTTTAGGATCTCTTGATCCCTCTAGTTTCAAATTTTTAATCCCTTAAGGTTGAAGGTGTCCTTAAGAATGGATCTCTTTTGCTTTTGGTTTTACTCTTATGGAATAGAATATTCCTAAGGGTGAATCCTTGATGGGTTGACTAGTGTAAGAATTTGCAAATAGCAAAGATTGAACCAAGGATCTAGAGGTTGAAGAAAAGCACAAGAGAGATGATACGAATGCAATGATTGATCTTGAATTGATCCAATGAATTCACATTGAGTGATTGATTACATAATAGGCCTCCTTATATAGGAAAGGTGATAAGAGAGAATGATAAGGAGCTGATAAGATATCACCTATGCTAGGTGTAATCACATGTCCACCAAATGTGGATCATCCTCCATTATGCAATAAAGTATGTGCAATAGATTAGGATGATAATGTGATAAGAGCACTAAAGGTGGATCTAGCACCAAAAGTGGAATTTCTCCTACACCCTATGCTTAATGAGGTATGCACACTCCTAGGTGTCTCAATCACAAACTACTATGCAATGCATTATCCTAAGTAAGATTAAGTAAAGTGTAATTAGGAATATTTAATTACACCAACACCCCCACTTAAGTGCAACTTAGGGGAATGCACTTAAACTCACAATGCAAGATGGGTCCTGGCTACTAGGCCATGTTAGGTACCCATGTAAAAAATGCAATACATGAAATGCATAACTCTCATAAAGCGGAGAAAGAGGGAAAACCTCATGGGAAAAACCCTCCCCCAAAAAGAGAGAAGAAAACAAGATGTATGGATGGATGGAGTACTCAAGACCTCCCAAGAACTACATACATCATGTATATACAAAGAAGTAGCCCCCCATAAGAAGGATAGTTGGAGACATGATATCCCCCCCATAATGTAGAAGCTCCCATGTTGATGAAGAGTACTTGAAAACAATAGATCAACCAATGATTACAAGAAACATGTCTCCCCTTAAGAAGAAATAGATACATCAAATGATGAAGAAGCCAATCCTTGTGCAAATGGAAGGAGGAAGAAGATGAAGGTCTCCATGCATGAATCTCTAAAGACTAAATAGGAATCTCCAAGCCCAAAGAATTTATCACCTCATGTGACAAATCAAATAAAGAAGGAGAAGAATCAAGAGTACCAATCTCCAAAGAAGGTGAAGAAGTATCCCCAACTATGATGAAACTATCATCAAAGGAAAGAGAAAACCCCTCATGTATGTCTTCCAAATCTGCATCATGAGAATCAACAAAGGCTGAAGAGGCATCCAAGTAGTCATCACACTCTGCAAGATCTAAAACACAAAGATCATCCTGCTGAATAGTAGAGCCCATGTCTGAAGAAGCAGGAGGTTGAGGAGTAGGAAGATCAACACTTGTCTCAACAAAAAAATGATTCAAGTGCCCAAAGTTCTCCTCATAATTATCCCTTGGCAAAGGGATGTGTACATCATGAATATCATCATCATTATCAACAAAATTTGAAAAAGAATACAAGTGTGATGTATGATCAACAACTCCCATAGCTATGACATCTCTAGTCTCCATGTCCCTAATGTAGACAAAATTAGGAGTCAACTTGACAATTTTACCTTGTGCCCCATGTGTAATTTGGTAAATAGAAAGGAGATTAGTGCTCAAGGATGGTACACAAAGAACATCATTAAATATTCCCTCTCCCATAGGAATAGAACCTTTCCCACAAACTCTCATGAATGTGTTGTTACCCATCAAAATATTAGGAGAATTACAAGGCTCAATAGAAGAAAACATATCCATAGAAGATGCCATATGATGTGATGCACCTGAATCAAGAAGCCATTTACCTTGCTCAGGATGTGTGGAAGCCAAAAGTGCTTGTCCTTTACCTTTATCTTTAGATCTTGATGGAGATGTAGAAGCTACCAAATGTGTAGAAGAAGGAGTAGACACTGATGAGGGAAAATTAAGGTTGTGTTTCTAAATAATGTGAGTTAGCTCATCAATCTTCTTTTGAAAACACTTATGCTCATCATGTCCTAGCTTTTTACAATATGCACATTTATCCCTGTTTCTTCTAGATGATTCCTCTCTTGAAGAGGACTTGGATTCAGTAGTATTGTGTGAAGGAGATTCATTACCTTTGTCATGAGGCTTAGGATCCTTATATTGTTTCTTTCCTTTTCCATTAGAAGCCTTTGATGTAGACTCACTTGCAATCAATGCTTGATGTGTGGAAGGCTTCAATTGACCCATGTGTGCCAACTTTGCTTGTTCCCTTATGAGTTGCACTACAAATTAATCAAGAGAGGGCAATTTGTATGCACTACCAAGAGCATCCATAGTAGCATAGAATGTAGAAACAAAGATAGAATAATCAGGACCTAGCTTGGAAAGAATAGAAAAGATCAATTGTTCATCCCCTTTAACAATGCCACATGTAGAAAGCTCCAATCGAATAGAATTGAACTTAGAGAAAAAGTCTTGAATATTGTCAAAATCACTAGGATTTATACCTATGAGCTCATTCTCTAATCTGAATTTTCTCATTCTATCAGGTTTACCAAAGAGTCCTTCCAATGTGACCCAAGCATCATGAGGATGTGTGCAAGATGCAATATGAAAGTGCAAGTCATGAGAAATGGATGATCTAAGAGAGCCAAGTGCTTTATCCCTTTGATCAAACCATTTTCTCCTTTTTGCAACACCTGTTTGAGGTTCTTGATCATGCCCAAGAGTCATTCTAAGCAATCTAAGACTCAACAAATGATCACTTAAAGATACTTTCCATTCATGGTAGTTATATGGAGTGAGGATTTTGACCTTTGAATTATCCATATTGCAACCAAATAATGACTGATAACTACTTATAACTCCAAATGACTGATACAAATCAGAAAATTGAAATCCAAGGATTAACCAAGTGCAATTATAGCCCCAAAATGAATTATTTATGAAAGTGATATGTCTACCCAAAATCACTGAAATCTAATTGCAGATCTGGAAATTAGATGAAAAATCATGCACTTTCAAAATTTTTTTAGCTCAAAATGTTATTGTATGTGCCCAAACAAAGCCCTGGAAGTTGTAGAAATCAGGAACAGATAGGTACAGTCAACAAAATCTGCAATTTATGAAAGATGTGGCCACCAAATTGCCAAAATATTACCACCACTAGATTCTTGATGAAATTTTACCCAATTAAAAAAAAAATTGCTCGAAAAAAGGAGCAAAAATGAGCGAGATATGGCCCTTTGAAGTTGGATTGTCAAAATGAAAACTCCAATGGTGAAGGCAGAGAAATTTGTAAACCCTACTGACATCAGAAAATTGGGATCTTAAATTTGACAATCTTACAGCCATCATAAAAAGCCAAATTTGCCTTGTTTTGACGGCTAAACGGTCATCAATTTTAGGCTCGCAAAAAAGATGACGTCAGTAAAAAAGCCCTCCTTGCTTATGTGGTAGTTGATTGTGAAGGTGATTGGGCATTCTGTACTGTATGGATGGGTGCGTGGCCAATAATGATGTCACCTATGGTGACATGGCCTACATGACACATGGTAGGTTCTGATTCATCTGTGGTCTGCTGTTTATGCGGGATGTGCCTTGTGGCCGTTGATGTGGCAGGGTCTGTGCATTGCTGACTGGGCGTCCATGACAGATCTGGCGCCTGCAATGGAGGAGGCATGGAGCAGCTGCGTTGTTTGGGTGGGGGTCTGTGGATCTTTAGCGAAGGGTTTTAGAGCCGGTAGTGCTGGGATTTTGAATCCCACCTTGACTGTGCAATAGGCTTTAAAGCCTTTTTTATATGCAAAGGCCCGTCCCTTAAACAAAAGCGAGCCGGTCTCCCAAGTGCCGCTTGTGATGTTAGATGATGTCATGATGATGACACTAGCAGGATTGATCATAATATATTCTCTGGTAAAGGGCACGTACCAGGCCCGAATACAACTATTTTGCAAAATCATACCGCAGAGGTGTAGATCAGGCCGTACGGTCTGATTTGAAAATTTTTTTTGCCTTGATTTTGACTTTCACCAAATATAGGTGAATTTATAGTCGATCTTAACTGAAACAACCTCCCAGACACAATGGTGAAGTCAGACCTGCTCCAAAATGCCTCTATCGCACACTAGTTCCCAGATCTGAGATGTGGACCTTTAAAGCTTGCATCAAGATCTCTTCAAATTGGCTAATCTAAACACTCCAATGGCTCTGATATCATGTAAGAATTTGTAAATAGCAAAGATTGAACCAAGGATCTAGAGGTTGAAGAAAAGCACAAGAGAGATGATATGAATGCAATGATTGATCTTGAATTGATCCAATGAATTCACCTTGAATGATTGATTACATAATAGGCCTCCTTAAATAGGAAAGGTGATAAGAGAGAATGATAAGGAGCTGATAAGTTATCACCTATGCTAGGTGTAATCACATGTCCACCAAATGTGGATCATCCTCCATTATGCAATAAAGTATGTGCAATGGATTATGATGATAATGTGATAAGAGCACTAAAGGTGGATCTAGCACCAAAAGTGGAATTTCTCCTACACCATGTGCTTATTGAGGTGTGCACACTCCTAGGTGTCTCAATCACAAACTACTATGCAATGCATTATCCTAAGTAAGATTAAGTAAAGTGTAATTAGGAATATTTAATTACACCAACAACTAGTGAGTAGCCACATTCACTAGGCGGTTCAATTCCATCTTTCTAGTTGTGTCGTTTCCTTGTATGGTTCATAATGGGACATAAGTTCTCATTGGGTGAGATAATCACACCCTCTCTCTCTCTCTCTAAAGATGTCTCTCTTATTGTGATCTTGGAGTTGACAAAGACTTGAGTCCCTGGGGGCTTGAGGATCTCTTTGTCCCTTTGATTTTAATAAGATTATCTTTTCATTATGATCTCCTTTACCAAGAGTTTGCATTGAGTCCATACTCTTACTAAAGTGGGGGCTTAATGTATCATCTTAAAATGGAAGCACTTCCATGATAAGAGCATTTAGCCCTCCAAGTAACTGGTCTGGGGTCATGTCAAGTGCCTTGATTGGGTCTTTGCATGGATATGGTTGTTTCCCCTATTCTGCTTCTCTCTCCCTGTTTCCAGCCTCTTTCTGACAGACTTTCTCTAAGAATTTGAAGACTTTAACTTTTTGGGTCAAGGATGACCTAGAACCTGACCTAGGTCAAGGTCGACCTCAACTCTAACCTAGGGTAGAGACTACCTCATCCTTGACCCCAGGTCCAAATTTCAATTTCCAGAAGTTTTGAGATGTTGGGCTTCAGAAAGTTTTTTTTCTCACTTCTAGGTCGGCTATTTCGGGTTTTAGAATGGTAAACTCTTAAATTGCATTTAATCTAGGTCCATTTCTAGGGGTTAAGGTTAATTGGAATTTAATTCTCTAATTTCAGCCTTCTCTAGGAGTTTGTGCCCTAGATCACTATAAAAGGAAACTTTCCTCTTTCATTTTCTCCATCAAGTTTTGTGAGAACATCCAATTTTCATAAGCATTCTCTCTCAAGTGCAAGTAAGCAAGAAGGAGAATGAAAGCATTCAAGCATTCAAGCATTCAAGTATTCATCAAGGAGATCCATTGTTAGCCATTGAAGGATTCAATCTCTATGGAGCCCTCTTGTTGAAGATTTCTCCATCCACATACATCCAAGCCTCTTCCTATGCAAAGATACATTCAAGATTGGTGTTAAAGATCTAATGCCATTGATTTGAGACATCCCACACATTTCTACATTCATTTGGAGCATCCCTACTTGTGGATTCAAGGATTCAAATCCTCCACAAGGATGTCAACATAAGTAAGGTGAATAGTTCCATTTACTTTGTTTATATATATTGTAATTTCAATTACATTTCAAGGTTGATTCCAAACTGGGGTTTGACCAAGGAAAACCCCCCATCCAAACAACAAAAAACATTTTTCTTGCAGATACAGGTACATGACAATGAATTGAAGTTCAAATCTGGATACCCTTTTCGATGAACTTCTGAGATCCGTGAATAGAATTTTTGTCGGAGCTATTTCAGGTTAGGGATGACCTTCAGTGGGGGATAGGATTTTTCCCCAGGGTAAGATTGTGCCCCGTTATCTGGGTCAAAGTTGACCTGACTTCAGAAGGACACAAATTTTCTAGGTTTTCTTTCTCTCGATATTTCCAGTCCGAAGCAGGTTGTAGAATTTCTCAAAACTGTGCACAGACATCAGAAATCAACATTTTCTAGATTTTCCCTATTTTGAGGTTAGTATTTTCCTTCTATTCATTTAAGATTTCAAGTACATACTTTCTATAGTAGATTATAGGATTTCCTCATTTCTTCCTATTTTCCATTGTTTGATTCATTTGTGCATTGATCACTTCTTTGTGATTAATCCATTTGGATCTTTCCTTTTGGGAATTTGGATTAAGGATAGGTCCTATATTTCCCCTTTCATATCATATTATCTTATCTACCACTATTCAACCCTCTTCACATTTTCATACCATTCATTTTGATGAACCTTTCTATTCACTTCCATCCATACCCATACTTATTATTCTATTCAACAATATGTCATAAGTTTCCTCCTCCCTTTCACATCTCCTCATTACATTCTCTAGACTTGTATAAAACATGCAATTTGAAATCTAAGAGAAGTTACAACTCTTTTCAACCAGCAATCTTTTCTCCTTTGGTGAGAAATGAGGAGTCCTTCCTGTAGCTAAGTAATTAGCTATAGCTACATACCATGGATGGATAAATTGTATTGAAAATAAATGCTCATCAGGGAATGAATCTTATATATGTGGAAAATTATCTTGTCTTTGTAATCTAGATAAGAAGTCAACAACCACATTGGCTTTACCTAGTTTATCCACAATGGTAATGTCAAATTCATGCATCAACAAAAACCATCTGGCTAAACTTCATGTTATAGAACTTTTATTCACGAGATACTTGATTGATGCATGATTAATATGGAAATATATTGTATAACCTAAAATGTAATTCCTAAATTTTTTGAGTGCATAAATGATTTCCAACATTTCCTTTTATGTGACAATATAGTTAAATTCAGCTCCTTGCAAATTTTTGCTAATATAGTAAATGGCAGACTTAGTTGACCCATCTTTCTTTCCCATAATAGAACTGACAACATAATTTGATGCATCCATGTGAATGTAGAATGAAAGTGACCAATCTGGTCCTTTCAGAACATGTACTTGTGTGAGGGCTATTTTAAGTGCAATAAATGCCTTCCTATATTCTTCTGTCCATTCAAATTCTACATCTTTCTTCAAAAGAGCATATAAAGGCCCTGCTATTTGACTGAAGTCCTTAATGAAACTCCTATAGTATCCAGCATGACCAAGGAACCTCGTGAGGTCCTTTTGTTTATAATGAAAGGGTAAACTAGAGATAACTTCAATCTTAGAAGGATCCACTTGTATCCCTACAACATAGATATAATGTCTAAGCAATATTCCCTCCTACATCATCATGAAATACTTCTGACTATTAAGTGAAAGACTATGATCTTCACACCTCTAGAGTAATTTCTCTAGATTATCCTCAGCTTCTTCAAAAGTTACATCATACACAATGAAGTTATCCACATAAATTTCCATCCAGTCATATGAGATGTAAAAAAAGATACTAATCACAACTCTTTGGAAGGTTGCAGGAGCATTACAAAGACCAAAGGGGAGCACTAAATAAGAAAATGTTCCCCAAGGATAGGTGAAGGTGATCCTCACCCAATCTTCTAGAGAAAACCTATTTTGATTATAGCCACTGAAACCATCAAGGAAAGAGAAGTATGATTTACCTGATAGGTTATCCAACACTTGATAAATAAAAGGAAGAGGAAATGATCTTTCTTTGTTCCAACATTAAGCTCCCTATAATCCAATCACACTCTCCACTTACCCCCTTTGCTAGGCACAATAACCAATGGAGAAACCCACTGACTATCTGAAATTGGGTAGATAAACCTTGCATTCAACAACTTTTGCAATTCCTCTTTTACTATCTCATTGAGATCTAGGTTAACTCTTCTTTGGGGTTGTATGATAGGCTCAAATTCATTATCAATGAAGATTCAATGTGTACACAATTTAGGATCCAACCCTTTCATGTCACTATAGTCCCAAGCAAAATTTGTCTTGTAGTTTGTGAGGATTTGAATTATGGACTCCTATTGCTCAATAGTAAGGCTATTGTTGACATTAAAACTTTTCTTGCAACAATCTCTACTTTTGAGGTTAACTCTAAAATGAAAACATCAAACAAAATGGGAATCCTTATCTCATGAGGTAATAAGGTATGCAAAAAATATGGTGTTGCAGGAAAATGTATAGAACTAGAGAAGAGAAGAATAGTTTACAGTGAACATAGACTTTCTTCACATAGAGGATATTCAATATCATAATTATTTTGGATGACACTGTCCAAAATTTCATCTTCTTCTTGTTTCTCAATAAAAGGTCCCCGTCTAATCATAATAAGGTTTACCACATAATTAAATTCCTCTTTAACATCTTCCCCTGAATCAAGCCAAACTACTTGCTCAATCTCAAGTTGAGGTTGGGCTGGAGCATAGAGAGTGAGCTTCTTGGTGCTATAACCATCAGAGATGGTCATGGCTCTAGACCTACAACCTATATAGGCATTTGCATTTTCCAACCAAGGTCTTCCTAATATAACTAGATACCCTCCTAATGTTTTTTTTGGGGACAACACCATGAAATCTATAGGGTATTCCCATGAATCCAAAGTGACTACAAGGTCTTCTATGACTCTATCAGGTTTCACAGTGGAACTGTCAACACACTACATGATAGTAGGTGTATTTCTTAAGTTTGAGATACTTAATTACAACATAAGGTATTTGGTCATCACATTTATGGCAGCTCCAAGATCAACTAGATCATTCTTAACTTGAATTCCATTAATAATGATCTCCATAATAGGACTACTAGGGTCTGAGTATTTTGGGATGGTAAGCTTTCCCAACATTAAATCAAAAAGTTGGCCTAAAACATGAACACTTCAAGGGTCTCTCTTCTTCCTACCTAGCTTTTTTAAACATGCTTCTTTCATAGCCTTGCTATAAATGGAAACTTCTTTTATGGCTTGGAACAAGGGTATGCTCACACACATATGCTTTAATTGCTCAATGATGTCAAATATAGGTTCTTCCTATGGCTGAACAATTTCCTTTTCTAACCTCTTAGGAAAAGGACGTGCTTTATTGGAGGCTTTAGGCAAGGGATGATTATGCAATGACTCCTTAGTTGGGTTTTGGCCATTTAGGATTTGTTGACCACTTTCCTCAAATGGAACTTCAGTAATTACATGAGGAGTTGGGGTCGACAAGATAGTCCTTGATCTTAGATTAATATTGTTAAGGGCATAAACATGCTTTTGATTAGGATTAATAGAGTAAACTTACTGTTGTTGAGGCTTTCTATTGGGATTAGGTGCTAGCTAAGTTGGTAACTAAGTTGGTTTGGGATTTGAATTCTGCATGGCTACATGAGGTGGCATAATGTCCTACTATTGGGGTTACTAAAGGTAACCAACATGTTGATTAGACCATTGTTGTCCTCCCTTTCACTGATTAGGATGCTGCCAACTCTCTTAAGGGGGTTGCCATTAGTTTTGTTGCAGAGGTATCCACTAGTTTTTTTGGGGACTAGGCCAAGGGTTACTCTCGCAAGACTAGAAGTATGGAGGATACTAGTTTTTCCACTAATTATTATATGAACCTAAATATTGCAATAGATCCTGAGGCATACCTTGTCTAGGGGCCCATCGTCTACACCGAGCAACAAAGAACATGTTAGTACTGCTTATTTTCCAGCATAATACTCTATGTTTTAAATTTTGATAATTTAACAAAGGAGTTTGTTGTCTAGTTATGGCTACCTTTTAGATTTTATTCATGTCCTTAGTTTGCAAAGGAAATGATATTTTATGTTCCTAAAAACCTAGGTGGAGCCTTGATAAAATAACCCTAAGCTTTTGTTTTGAAGAATAAACCCTAGGTCATTGTTAAATTTTCTAATCGTTCATTACCTTTTCAACCACTTAAGTTCTTCATTAAGCATGTGTCTTATTTCATCGTCAGGCGAGGCCAAAGGCTTTCTAAAAATTGATTTACCTAGTGAACCCTTTAATTTTTCCTAAGTTTTAAACCCCGACAATCTTTAATTTTTCCTAAAGTCTTTTAAGGTCATTTTTCTTAAGTCCCAAAAATTTATCAAAACTAATAAACCTCTTCTTGATCTAATGGTCGATGTAATCTTGCAATGAAGAGATTATTAAAGTTTACCAATTGTGGGATCACACCAGTCGTTAGATGCTTCAGTAATGAAAAGATCAAAGCAAGTGGGACCAACCTTTTAGGTTTTATATCTACCGATCGATCAAGATAATCTAACGATATATATTTATTGGGCCCAATCATAAATAAATTAAGGTACCTTCATATGTATTTTAATCTAACAGTCAACATAATCCCATAATGAAAAGATAACCAAGGATTACTGATCACGAGATCACACCAACCGTTAGATCTTCCAGTCAGAAAAGGATGATGTCAGTGGGGTCGAGGGATAAAGCTTCATAAAGGTTCTGACTTGTCTCTTTTCATCTGATGGTTGTTGCAATGCCTTAATGAAAAGGTGAGGGAAGATTAGTGATCGCGGGATCATGCCTGCCATTTGATCTTGCAAGGTAATATAAAGCAAGCCGGTGGGGTCAAATTATAGTGAAATAAAGATGACCGTTGGATGATCTTGATCCAATGGTGATCATGAAATCTAAATGGTAAGTGGGATTGAAAGGATACAATTTTGATTACCGTTAGATTTTTTTTGATCAGACAAAAGATGTGAAGCCTCAATGGAAAGTTGATTGATTAATAGTGATCGCAGGATCATGATAACCATCCGATATGTTTTAAGTGAAGATCAATGGTTCAGTTTTAAACTTTCTCTATTTGGTGTGAAAGCTTTCCTGCTCGTTGAACTAAAGAATTTCAAAAATTTCAAAGAGTAATGGTAGGAATATGTGGCATGCATGTAAAAAATTAATGATTTTTGCATATACAGTATATCTCTCAAGTGTTTCAATTTTAGAATTAAAGCTACATAATTTGAGAAATACTTTGGCGGAGTGAAATTGCAGAGCGACTGATATTTTCTAAGAAATTGATAACTAGTGAGTGCTTCTGTGAACTATTATGTCTCTTCTATTGATTGTCTACAAATTCTATCATAAGGGTTTGGGAGAAATTTTTAGTGTGTTCTTGATTTAAACATGCTTGATAAAACCCTAGTTTTAATAATGGCACCGAGAAGAGAATTTAAATGGAAAGTAGAATATCATGAGAGGGTTGTGTGTGATGACTGCTTGGAACAACTTGACCATTCTACTAATGATGTGTCCAAGATAAAGGAGCTAGTCCCTAAAAACCCTATGCTTAGGATTGCAAATGCTTTATATGAAAAAGGGAATTATATGAGATATGCGAATATTGAGGTCTCTGGTCTAGTGTTGTTTAGGGTTGGTTTTGGACAGAGGCAAGCCTTTTCTCCCAGTAGTAATGTATGAGAATTCGACGTAGGAAAACTTGTTCCAAATGTTTTTATAGATGCTGATATTATACTTCAGGTTGCACAAAATTATGATCATGTAGCAAGGGTTGTTAGGGATATAAATGGAAACCCTCTTATCAGTATTTAAGCTAAGGAAATAAGAGAAGTGTTTAGATTGAGTGAGCCGACTAGTGACCTAGAAAAGATAAACTTTGATGAGCTAAAAAAGGTCTACAATGCCGAGAGGGATTATCTCAGGAATGGTCCTTTGAGGGGATTTTTTAATAAGGTTGGAGTTTTAATTGTAGTGGGACCTAATACACAAGAGCCCATCAAGTTAGATTATTTCAATTTGAAAGAAAAGGGTATGTACTAGTCACTATGTCAAATTTTTGGTGAAGGTTCTGAAGAGGAGATGCTAGATCATTATATGTTTATGATGGCACAAATCTCACACCCTTACCTAGAAGTCATTTTTTATTTTTCTCCCTATTTGGGTGAATTGATACACGAGCTGACTGATAGGAATTCAGAGAGCCAAAGTTGATAGACCTCTTGGTTGGTATTTCCTGATGATGTACATGTTCTTGTACAAGGGTGCAGATTATTTTGAAAAGGAAATGGACCTAATGAAGGAGAAGGACGGTGAAGAAATGCCAGTCCAATTGTGGAATTTAAACATGACATGGGACATAAATGAAGCTATTTTTGTAGCTTTTGACAGATGTTTTACATCAAGGCTTAGGGTTTTATTATTTTTAGAGAACTCTAGAGTCCCAAGAATTCCTTTGGATTTCCTTAGGCCAAAACAGTATGCTACTGACATCAAGATTGTGCACAATTAGGGTGATATTACTTTGTACCATGTGTCTACTATTTTTAGAGTATATGGTTTCGGGGGGACTCCTTTTATCCTACCATATCAGCTTCCTATGAAGATTGGAATAGTAGAAATTTTGAGACAAATTGGAGGACTGTAGGATGTTTCCCTCATAGGAAAAGGAAGAGGAACAATTTTTCCAATAGTCACTATAGCCCACCAATTTAAGATTACAAAGGGTGGTTGGTCACACATGGATAAAGTTTTGGAACCATACCACATGGCTACTTTAGTAGCTAGGCCTGCATATCCATAGGGTTTTTACAATGACATGTTCAAAAAGAGAACTAGATGTGCTTCCATGGACCATGTTTCCAATTTCCCTGAAGACATCATCAGAAATATTTTTGATTTATAAGAATAAGAAATTAGGAAAGAAAAGTGGCTAGTGTATAAAAAGAGACTAGATTTTGTCAAGCACTTTGTCAAGGATTATGATCCCTTGAAATATTTTAAACCATTTGAGAAGAAGGTGGAAGCTCTTATGAGCCATTTTGAGGGTATAATACAAACCCTGAATGAAAAGAAGGATATGGTGATGCAGACAGAGCCAAAGATGGCTAAATGTGTCTTAAGTAAGCTAATATTTACCAGGATGGTGCCCCCAGGTAGATATATTGTAAAGTTGAGAACTAGATATAGTGTGGTGGTGCTAAGTCCAAGTGTACAACAAAAGAGTCAAAGGGAAGAAGATATCCCTTCCTCTTCTAGAGGAGTATAAAAGTAAGATAAAAATAAGGGATTCTCCTATATCACAAGACAATAGGCCTATAGATATTGACTCTGATTCCCCACCTCCCCAAAGAGAAAGAGGATAGAAGAAAGACCACAACATAGTGAGGAAGCTTATTCTCCCACTCAATGACCACTTAACCTTATCGATCAATAGGAGGTGATAGAGTAGTTGCAAAGAATGGGAAGCCTAGGTCAAAATTTTCATGACGTATGAGGAAATCAATGGAGTCCCCGAACCTCCCAAAGATGTAGAAATTGACTTAACTATTGGGGAGTTAGCTAACAAGGAATTAGACCCCATCACCAACCAAGATTGTGATGAGTTTCTTGTGGATGATGCCTTTGTTAAGGCTAGGGATTTTATGCAATTTTTGTGGAGAACTCATATATGTTAGTTCAAGGAAACCCGTGAGAAGAGATAGGAGGAAAATCCACAAAAAGACTTTACTATCATTGAGGATGAGGTAAGGAAATGATGGAGAGGTTTGAAAGAGTTACTCAAGAACAAGGGAGAAAGATGGTAAGAAATTCATGGGTCTCATCCTCCCTGAATGGGATATTGTTGATGCAATTGTCCTAGATGCTATTAGGAAGTAGGTCACACTCATGCAAAAGACCAAAGAAGAAGCAAAATAGACTATTAAGGGTGTCACTTTAAGTGATTACCACCAAGATTTGGTCATGTCATCTCTAAAAAATGATGATGGAAACAAGGGGAAACAAATTGTTAGAAGTGATCTTTCTGGTAGTTTGCTTTTGAAAAGAGTTAGTGAAACTTTAGGTGTTGAAGCTTCAAGAATAGCCCTATAAACTACTAATCTTGGCATGAAGGTAGCAGAAAGGGAAGCTAAAGAAAAGGAGAAGCTGACATTAAAACTTGAGATAGTTTTGAAAGCTTATGGTGAAATGAAAAAAGAGATCAGTGAGAAGGATACAATAATAGTAGAATTGAGAAGGAAGTTGGGAGAACAAGGTCAAATTCAGGTGCCTGTACAATTATAGATTGCTTCCTCCCTTGCCATGCCTCCTTCATCTAGTCCTATCATTGAATAGCCTCCTTCCCCTCTGCCTCCATTTACTCATGATGAGTTGTTGATTGAGAGAGAAATGCTAGAAGATGCTAGAAGGGCCCTTATTGAGAAGGGTAAAAGAACAAAAAAGTGAAAGGCAATTGTTTAATGAGTGAAAGTTGGAGGTCCATATGAAATATGAGGACAAAATAAGAGATACAATTTTGGAGTTTGCTAAGGGCATTGAGCCAAAAGGGATCTACTAAACTAGAGAAGAATTGATGAAAATTTTAAATTCTTTTAAAGAGGAAATTGCCACTGTAGACCCAATTTTGGATAGGTGGGTTGCTAGGAAGGATAGAATGAAATTATTTTATTCTTCAAATAAGGCTCAATAGGTTGTTGATGAACAAATAAAAAATACTCACAAGTTAGTTAAAAGGTTTTTTGAGTTTGCATTCAAGAGGGAGAATGTGAAAAGAAAGGCATCAGTATTGAGGGGAAGATATTATCAAGATTGTTTTCAAATGTTTCCCGGTCTTTTAAAAAAGAATAGAGAGATAAAATACAAAAAGGTATGGCTAGGACAAGTAGATGATGAGTTGTCAATCAAAGTAAGTAGCATTTTAAATGCAGACAATAACATCCTTTATGTCCAAATAGTTGAAATTTTGGAGAATGCTAGGGTATATTTTGGGTCCCTTAATAAATAAGTTCAACATGTAAAGGCTGATTGGGGTGTCTTGGTAGGAAAGAAAGATGAGGTGGTTTCTTTCCCTTGGCCCAATGAAGAAGTTTACTAGTCTTGGGAAGATACATACTCTTTGGAAGAAGTAAATGTGTGTGTGAATTTTGTACCTATTCTATAGACACAACACTTCAGTAAAACATTAGAGGTTAGCTGAAATCGAAATCGTGCAATAATTGAAACTAAACTAACCAGGTGATTTACTGCCTTCTAATAGGTGAGAGTATGATGTTCTCAGATTGTTATCAAGATCAGTGACCTTGACGACACCTAAATGAAGGATTTGAATGCAAAACCTAGATATGAATCAATGCAATTAATCTATTTTTTTTTGGTATTTTCTATGCAATAGGAATGAAAACTTGATATGAATCTAATCTAGAATGAACTGATATGAAATTGATCCAACAATGATATGAAAAAGAATCTAAATGAATGTAAAAACTAAATTGATCTCACAATAGCCTTGATTTGCAATAAGCTTTGATTCTCCAAATTCCAATTCTTCAAAATGGTTGTGCAATTCATAGATGATTTTGGCAGAGTAAGCTCACAAAATTATGAGATGATTTGAGATGAGCTGAGCCTTGATTTATAGAAATCTAGGGCTTTGGAGGTGCATGAAAGAAAGCCATAAATCACTCAAATAACTCAGGTTGATTTTTGAGTTATTTTTAAATAAAGGATATTTAACTCACAAAAACATGCAAAATCAAAGTTTAACTCAAAATAGAGTTTAGCTTTAATTGATAATTGATAGTTGTCTGCTTTTCTGATTGTGCATGTTTTTATTATGAATTAATTTAATAATAAAGTGATTTATTTCCAACTTAACTGATTTTGAATTAAAACAATTGATTTATGGGTTAATCAATTATTTTTCAAACTTTTATTCAAAAATAATATTATTAAAAATTGACAACTTGCTTTAATTAATTAAATAAGAATTTAATCAATTATTCATAGGATTTTGGATTTATTGTCAAAATTAAATAATACAATTTAGGAATAAATAGAATTAAATTCAATTAAACAATTAAGTGGCAAAATTAAATCTAATTAATTAAATATTGAGAATATTCAATTAATCAAACTTTAGGATAAATAGGATTTATCGCCAAATAATCATTAAATCAAAGATAATTAAGATAATTAGGAATATTTCTAAGAATATTCCTTGATGTAGAATTTATGATAATCAATTAAGATTTGATAATATTCAGATGTGCCTTAGGTTAGGACTTTGATGTTGATTTCATTCGATATGTTGATATAGGAGATTAATGAACCTATAGCCCATTTTTGAGGTATTACATTTTGCCCCTCTTTGAATTACTGTGCGAAGCGCAGTGGTTCAAAGATAGTCTGTGTTTGATAAAGATATGAAACTAATGTTTGAAATTGAAATTGAAATTGATATGAGACAGAAGTTGATTGAAAGATTTGATATGAAGATAATAGGTCCTGAATGACCAAAGATAATGTTAACTATAACAGCAAATGAATCGATGATTGCGAAAAAGTGTCAAAATGCCTGATTCCAAACCTTATGATTGCGAAGAAGTGAGGGACCAATTCAAAAATTGATTGTCCTTAGAAGAATCACATAGGTATCACATCTGAACCCTTCAATTATTGAAGAAGCAAGGAAATAATACAATTGAACCGATAGTTACAAAAACTGATACAATTTACAAGATTAAGAGAATACCAGATTGATATGGATCTCGATGAATCTGATATGCCCTGAGTGATGATTGATTTGCCCCGAGCGATGAGGTCTTTTGATGAATCAACAACTAGACATGGTTGTTGTCTTGATTACTGAGGAAAGATATGATTCCAATAAAGATATGATTTCAGATTTAGATTACAGACTTTGAATGATGTGCAATACCATGCCCCCTTCGGGATTAAAATTGAAATCTGACAAGAAAAGTCAGCGTTGATAGTTTAGAAGCATGTTAATTGATTTGAGAAGTGGTTAAACACATTTGGGAATGCATTCTGCATCATTTGGAGGTCTCGGAGACCAAGTTTGACTAGGTTTGACCATGAGTTGACCATAGTTGACCAAGTTAAAATTTTGATAGTTTGATATAAGATAATCAGTTAAGTTGAATATTGGATTTTTGTGATGATAGAAGGTTGATTATGCAAGTAGTTACAATATAAATGATCTCAGATTTTGATTTTAATCCCGAAAAAGGATTCTACTTGCTGTTTCATTGGAGGAACCTTCATATGAGATTTAGCTCTTGTTAGATTATAAGATGTGATTGAAGAATCATTTAAGCTTTGAAGTGTTTCCAAACATTTGTGAGATCATGCAGACATGCAAAATGCAAAGAAACATACAAAATGAAATGCAACCTAAGACCTAGGACCTAGTCACTGATCATGTGTCGATTTGTTATCATCATTGAACTTTTAGGTAATCGGATAAATCAATACAATGCCCACTAGCTATGAAACCATAGACATATGAATATCAATTTGTATGCACAGGAATCAATACAACACCCACTGGTTAGGAAACCATGGATATATGAATATTGATTTTGTTTTTGGAATGTCGGATTAGATATAAGCACCAAGGCACAAATGCCAGGATGACCTAAATATCATGTCCATTTTGATATAGCAATTTGTATAAGTATCAAACATAAACATTGTGATGACCAGAATATGCCTTGCAGTAAAAACACATCAAACAGTCAAGAGATCATTCCAAATCCAGTGTGAATTACCCGCAATGACCCTTTATCGTTCACATCCTTAGGCAAGATCGTGTTTCATAGTAGGAGAAAGAACTCACTCAAAAAGACAATAGTTAGATCAAACCTCCTTGAATTTTTTGGGTATCAATGGTTGAGGTATGCATGGCCATCCAATTCGAGATAGAGGCTCTTACAGTCGGACACCATTTCAATCCAGAATTTCCAAAGTTAGATTTTCACATACAAGTAGAAAACAAAGAAAAGATTATGCCCCCAGTCATCACTCTCTAAATCCTATAAAGGAAATCATCGAAGAGCTCAAAGGGACACAATAAGCAAAAATCTCAATGTGAATCAGTAAGCATACAAGGAGATAAAAGCATGAAGCACAGATTGTTTTCAGTTTGTGTTTGATTGTGTTGTAGATGCAAAATCCTTTCTGGAGACGAGACAGACTTGACTGACTCAAATGAAGCTTCAAAGGACTCTGACTAGACATGACTCATCTAAAGTATACTGGAGACCATAGGATATGACATTGATTGCCCCCAAGTGTTAACATTGATAGGATACAGACGCTTGAGCTGATTGGTGTACAGACCAACTTATTGAAAACAAGGATATGTAGAAACAAACCGAGAGATATGTACAAACTAAAGTAAGACTGAAAGCTGGGAAATACCACAATTGCACTGATAGATGGAGCATTTTGAACAAGTGGTGCCCATTTGCCAGGTTTTCATCATCTTGGAAAAGATTCTATTTTTACTACCAAGGTGCTTGTTTCCAAGTTTTCACCAAGGCACTTTTTCTTTTTCTCATTTTTTTGTATTTTTCATTTTCCCAATTTTTTTGTACTTTTGATATTTTTTTGATTTTTTTGCGAATCATCAAGGTGCCTATTGCTAGGTTTTCACCAACATGTTCATTTTTTAGGACTTTTTCCAATTTTAAAGATTTTTTTAAAGACATTTTACCAAGCACTGAGTGCCTTAGGCATAGAATTTCTTCAGATGGAGAATGTTGATTGGTTCTCAGAGCTGTTCTCCTTCATTCATTGAGAGTTGATAGGCACCATAGCCAAAATTAACAATGATAACAAAGGGAACTAGCCATTTGGGTTCAAACTTCCCCTTGCGTTCTCTATGTGATTGATTTTTTGGATTCTCTCTCAAGACTAGATTGCCAACCTGAAATTCTCTGTGTTTGACTTTTTTGTTGTAGCCTCTAGACATTCTCTTCTAATGTACTCTAAGATTATCATACACTACTTGTCTGCACTCATCTAGCAATTCAAGTTCTTGCAACCTAGACAATCTGTAGTCATCATCAGTTACTAGACCATGCATTCTGATTCTTAGTCATGGGATTTCAACCTCAATAGGTAGTGCCGCTTCAGACCCATAAACTAAAGTGAAAGGTGAAGCCCTTGTGGGTGTTCTAATACTTGTTTTGATATTGGTTTTGATACTTGTTCTGATATTTGGTATACTTGATAGCATCTTTTTCCATTGCAAACTCCCAAGCAAGATCATATCGTGCAGTCCCAATGTCTAGCAAGGTGGAGAACAAGATGGATTAGCAAGTTGGTGGAAGAGATGGAAGACAAGAGAATGAAAGAGAATGAAGGGAAGAAATCCTCAAAGGAAAACTCCTCAATAATACCCAAGCTAGGGAAAAATTATCATGTAAGGCATATTTGGACAAGCAATGAAAGGCCAACATAGGATAAGTCACAAAAGCGTAGTGCAAGAGAAGGACAGAATGCAGTCCAAAGGAGTAGACATGTCAAGACGCTTCATATCACTGTGTTTTACTCTTTTTTTTTATTAGATCAAGACCAAAGGGGAAAAGGATAGTGAAAGGTTCAGAATGAATGGAGGAAAATAAATATGAAGGCTAAACAAGAAGAGAATGAAAGCCAGATTATCGTAAGATAGCTCATAAAATAGCCAAATGTTCGTGTATAAGTCAACCTTGTCAAGATCAAAGAAAGAAGATGGAATGGATGAAATATGTAGAAGAACTACGCATGATGCCTGATTGCCAGGTTTTCATCATGGTACTTATCCAAGGCACCACAAGGGAGTGGTTTTCACCATAGGATGAATTTATTTCTCTTTACTTTTGCTACCAAGGTGCCTGTTTCTAGGTTTTCACCAAGGCACATTTTATTTTTTTTAGATCAATTTTTTCATTTTTTTCTCTAAAATTTTGGAAGAAAGCAAGCTTTTTAGATAGCTCTCCTTGAAAGGATAAACCATGATATGCCCAAGATTCAAAATGATATGCTCAAAGATGTTGATAGGGAAAGGGAGATGGAAGAGAAAATGGAGAATAAGGTTTTATGTAAAGTGAGTGAGGTTGGAAGATAGGAGAAATAGGCAAATGAGGAAAAAAGATAGAAGGTAGAAGGATAATGAATGGAAGGATTGTGAAAGGGTAGATGGAAAGGAAGGCAAGATCAACATCAACACACACCTTGAAGGGTGGCAAGAGGATGGAGGAAACGTGAATGAAGGAATACGTGAAGGAATATGGCGAATGGATAGTAGAGGTTGTGGTTTAGGCACATGGAATGGAAGAATATTTTTGGAAGAAGATGAAGTGGAAGCCTTTGAAAGCTTGAATGTCAACTTTACTTTTTGCTCAACACCAGACTCTTTCAAGAGAGACTTTGGAATACATATAGCCGTAGGCTTTTTATTTCCTTTTGATGATCTAGAGAGAATATCTTCAATGATGGATTTTGGAACCCATACTTGTCTTGTAGTTTTTTTCTTAGATATCTCTTTTGACTTTATGCCTCCATGTAGATTAGAGGAGACATGGTGATCTTGTTTTGATGGATTCTTGTATTGCTTCTTTTTCTTGTATTGAACATTCAAGTTACTTCGAAAAGACTTGGGACTTGTGGAAGAAGGAGGATATGAATGGTTTAGATGGGTGGGTGGATGAAAAGGATTCAAGGGTATGCATCTAAGTTGATCTTGAGGGAAGATGGGAGATGGAGGGGTGTAAGGACCCAAGATGGATGGAGAATTAGGAGAGGAAAGTGAAGGGACATAAGGACACAAGATGGAAGGCAAACGTGAAGCCCTTAGTAGTGGTGGAGGAGGTCCAAGGATGGTCATGGAAGATACAAAGGGATAATCAATAAGTTCATTAGCATCTATATGACAACCAAGGATATCAACATCTTTAGAGTGAGCATTAGAATTTTCAATAGAATCATGGACATCTTGAATATGAGCACCTTCTTTAATAGGATTGTTCAAAGCTTGCAAAGACTTGAGAAGAGTAGAAAGTGGAAGTGAATATGGAGTGGTAGAACAAGAAGATGGAAGACTTTGATCTTGACAAGGATCTTTGGATAGCACAAGCATACAATTTTTCTCTTGATTTTCAATAGGCTTAAATATGGAAGTATCATCTTTGG
Organism: Chamaecyparis obtusa; assembly: GCA_027943335.1. NCBI lineage: Eukaryota > Viridiplantae > Streptophyta > Pinopsida > Cupressales > Cupressaceae > Chamaecyparis > Chamaecyparis obtusa. The sequence goes on from BSBK01000961.1 coordinate 374,165, forward strand.
AAAGTGCAAGTGTAGTAAGGTTATTTTGATTGTCAATAAGCTCAGCAGTGTAAGTAGTATCTTGATCTTGCTTAGGAGAAGACTTAAGATATGGTGGAATGTATGAGAAAGGATGTGCGGGATCAAAAGAACCATGAAATGGATAAGAGACATCATGAAAAGGATTGGATGATATGGAGGTTTCTTGATCTTGATCTTTCTTTATGTTCTTTTTTTTATCATTTTTAGAATCCTCTTGACATGGAGCCACTTCTAAGGACAAGGAAGCATGTTGGGATTGTATGGAAGACTTTGGAAGAGATGGTGGAGGACTAGTTGAAATAGGAAATATAGCACATAAAGGCTTAGGATCTTTAGGTTTAGCATTATTGAAAGTATTTGCAGCCAAGTGAAGGTTAGCTTGAGTTTCTTTAAGAGGTAGCCCTTGAGGATAACTATAGGAAACCACATGAAAAGTATTAGGACCTTTGTTGGATGAAGGACTTGTGAAAGATTTGATAGGCTTGGAAGCTTTAGAAAATGTTTGGGTATTGGAGGAAGTAGGGGATGGAAGGGAACCATCACAAGACAAAGGTTCAGCACTAACATGATCTTTCTTGAGAGTGTAATCTTTATTTTTAGCATGAGAATTCTTAGAGGAGAGATCCTTATTTTCAGCATGACATTTATAATCAGCGTGGCAAGCTTTTTCTTCCTCAATAGAAGTAGATGTATCATCTAGGTATTGTTCAAAGAAATCATCAAAGTCTCTTTCAAAATTAGAATCATATGGATCACCATCATGATCTATCCAATGTGATGGCCCATTTGTAGTAAGCAGGAACACATGATGAGGAGGATTCTTAGGAACATAGGTGTCATAGGTATCATTACATTGTCTATCCTCATAGTCATCATAGTATTCAAAAACAGACATGTCACTCTCTGTGGAAGAGGTATCATAAGGGTTATCACATTGCTCAAATTCTGTCTGGGGGCATGGTGACATGTACAAGTCTTTATCAAATGGAAAAGGGCATAGAGCTTCCATGGAGAACTCTTTAGGTTCCTTTTCTTTCTCAGGTTTGTTAAGCTTGACTTGCATAGCATGCATCTGTTTCATCATAATGGTGATTAAAATTTCTTCCTCATGTGTACTGATTCTTTGAGACATGTTAGGAGTTTTAGGACTCCCTGAAATAGATTGATGTAGTGTTTGTTGATTGACTCCTTGAATTGATGCAGGAGGAATGTAACCAATTTTTTAAGCGAAGATTGCCAGCTCCATCGTCTTCGTAAAGACTAGAATTGTAGAGTTGTTCAAGAGTTGGACCTACATGAGTAGACAAAGTGCCAATGTAAAGTGCTTCTCCTGATTTCTTGTGAGAGGAAGCTCTAGTCTCCACCATTAACCTTGGGTGAAGCAAAAGAATAAGATGAAGACAACTGAAGAATGAATTGAACCAAGATGATCAGATGACGCAACCTTGTCAAGGTTTGATTGATTGAAGCTTGGATTAGACATAAATGAAGGAGACTGTGCCCTAGATGTATGGGTGGATTCCCAAAAGATAGCGGACACGAGTTCACAACACTTAGCCATTTTAATGATTGATTGAAGATTGATAGTTATGACAAGGTTTTGACACAAGATCATAAAGACTCAAATCGATTAAACAGAAGGCTAAATCGGATTCAAAAGGCCACTTTAGGAAAATTATAGGATTCTCAATAGCTACTACTCTATTCCTGACATAGTGATTTTTTCAACAAATTCTGGAAATAGGCTGAAAAAGCTAAGTATCTGGCAATTTTGATAATTTTCTGACAACTTTGCAAAATTTTCCCAAATGACACTCTGCAGACTCATACGAAAGTGGGTATGCTATGAAATGACAGTTGAAAATATTGTATGACAGTGGGTATGCTATGAAATGACAGTTGAAAAGCTCGTACGATAGTTGCAAAAACTCGCATGATAGTTGCTAGTAGGATTTGACTTTTTGAATTTGACTGGCAGAAAGACTCATACGACACTGGGTTCTTTACCATATGACAGTTGGGTAGTGATGAAATGAAATTTGATAGAAACTTGTATGACTTTCTGACCTCCTAAGATGACTTTTGACTCTAGAAAGGAATTTCACTTCAAATTTTGCAAATTTAGGGTTTTTAGTTTCGGATTGTTTGCAAATAGTACTATCCAGATTTGAAGATTATACCAGATTTGTTCATTTTTAGTAGCCAAGTAGATAAACAAGCATGCATAACAACAAGCAAGTGATTTCAAGCATGTCTAAAAACAATGAACATGGGACAAAGCAACCCTGTGCATGAACAATCAAGTGACTGAATGTGCTAATCCTTAAGAGTGCTAATTATGTATGTTCCAAAAAGTTTTTGCAATAACGCACATATTCCTAGAAAATAAAAATTTGGCCTTGCTAAGGTTTTTAGTAATGGTTTGACTCTACAACTTTTATGATTTAAAGGGGTGAACTCCAATCCCAGCGCACCAGGGTTTTGACACAGTCCGAGAATTTAATCAATCAGGAGCTGCTAGGGAGATCTGACAACCCAACAATGAACTACACCTGTGAAGCTTTCTTCCACAAGGACATTTATATAGCGGCTGTCGCTACCATAGTGAAAATGGCTATTACCGCTTCAGGTTCCGTCAACGTGGTTGACCCAATTAAGGGAATGTCCACTATGGTTAACCCTCTCTAAAGGTGACTCACAAGATATACCACATGGAGACTGGTTCCAGATTCAAGGATTTGGGTTTCTGGTACTATCCAAAAAGGAAGTAGAGCATAATCCCCTAGCCTTTTCACTTTTAACCCAAACAAAGCAGATAGATTAATTCGACATGCTAAGACCAAGATTATCTCACAAAGATCTATGATGTCAACCTCTTATGATCTATCAACCTCTCTAAAGAGAGAATGCCTCAATCAAAAGTTGATGACACACAGATCTAGTGGAACGTGAGACTCTCTCAGTATCCTCCCCACCTACAAGGGATCCTTTGTTGAGAAGAGTTTCGCTGGCAACCCACTATCTCAAGATCCACAAATAGTGTTCATGGGGTTAAATTACTATGTGTAACAAAGATGTTAAAAGCAAACCATGTTCATTTTTATAGCCCAAATGAAGTCTGTGATAGGAAAGCAATAAAAGTCACTCAAGCTAGACACATGAGATGTTCGTTTTAGATCCAAAATCGAAGTCTTATCAGCTGAGAAGATTACCTAAATTCCTCATAATGCACTTAGTAGATTCTTACCTACTTTTAGCAATTCTTGCACTTTTTCCAATAAAAAATCAGTGAAAATCAATCAAAAATAGAGAATTTCAATTGTTAGGGTTAGCTATTAGTCAAAATCTGAAAACCAAATCTGACAAACTACCTGAAAAAGTGAAACAACAATCAAAACCTGGTATGAAAACTCATACGACAGTGGGTTACCTCCCAGATGACAGTCCAAAAACTCATATGACACTGGGTTACCTCCCAGGCAACAGTCCAAAAACTCGTATGACACTGTGTTACCTCCCAAATGATAGTCTAGAAACTTGTACAACATTGGGTATCAGATCATACGACAATTAGGCTTTTTCAAATGACAATGTTTTTCTGATGATACGAGCCTCGATCAAATCAACTACCGTACGACAGTGGGTATCTCTTGATATGAGTTTTTGATAAAACTTGTATGACAACTATACGGATAGAAATTAAAAATCGCATTGTACGGACAATTTTGATAGAAAAAGTGCTAATTTTTTTTTCTTTTTTGCAGGAAAAAAAGAAACAAAAAATAATGTCCTACAAAGTATACCAGAACCCTCGAAACCCTTAACCTCAAAAGATAGAAAATTGATAGAAATGGAGGGAAACCCATTTCAGGGCCCCACGGTGGATGCCAAAAATGTGTGTGTGAATTTTGTACCTATTCTGTAGACACAACACTTCAGTAAAACATTAGAGGTTAGCTGAAATCAAAATCGTGCAATAATTGAAACTAAACTAACCAGGCAATTTACTGCCTTCTAATAGGTGTGAGTATGATGTTCTCAGATTGTTATCGAGATCAGTGACCTTGATGACACCTAAATGAAGGATTTGGATGCAAAACCTAGATATGAATCAATGCAATTAATCTATTTTTTTTGGTGTTTTCTATGCAATAAGAATGAAAACTTGATATGAATCTAATCTAGAATGAATTGATATGAAATTGATCCAACAATGATATGAAAAAGAATCTAAATGAATGTAAAAACCAAATTGATCTCACAATAGCCTTGATTCACAATAAGCTTTGATTCTCCAAATTCTAATTCTTCAAAATGGTTGTGCAATTCATAGACGATTTTGGCAGAGTAAGCTTGCAAAATTATGAGATGATTTGAGATGAGCTGAGCCTTGATTTATAGAAATCCAAGGCTTTGGAGGTGCATGAAAAAAAGCCATAAATCACTCAAATAACTCAGGTTGATTTTTGAGTTATTTTTAAATAAAGGATATTTAACTCACAAATTCATGCAAAAGCAAAGTTTAACTCAAAATAGAGTTTAGTTTTAATTGATAATTGATAGTTGTCTGCTTTTCTGATTGTGCATGTTTTTATTATGAATTAATTTAATAATAAAGTGATTTATTTCCAACTTAACTGATTTTGAATTAAAACAATTGATTTATGGGTTAATCAATTATTTTTCAAACTTTTATTCAAAAAAAATATTATTAAAAATTGACAACTTGCTTTAATTAATTAAATAAGAATTTAATCAATTATTCATAGGATTTTGGATTTATTGTCAAAATTAAATAATACAATTTAGGAATAAACATAATTAAATTCAATTAAATAATTAAGTGGCAGAATTAAATCTAATTAATTAAATATTGAGAATATTCAATTAATCAAACTTTAGGATAAATAGGATTTATCGCCAAATAATCATTAAATCAAAGATAATTAAGATAATTAGGAATATTTCTAGGAATATTCCCTCATGCAGAATTTATGATAATCAATTAAGATTCGATAATGTTCAGATGTGCCTTAGGTTAGGACTTTGATGTCGATTTTGTTCGATATGTCAATATAGGAGATTAATGAACCTATAGCCCATTTTTGGGGTATTACAGTAAAGACATAAGAGACACCCATTGAAATAACAACATGTGACACCTCCCTAGCTCCTTAAACAAAGTGAACTACAGGGAGAATTTTGTATGGAAGAGTAAGTATAAAGGAAACACTTGGCGGAGATAGAACAATTTTTGGAAATTGTTGCAGAAGCTTGGCGCACAAATTAGTGGACGATTCTACAAAGTGCAATAGAACAACTATTTTGTAGTTACTAACTTTTGTCTCATATGATGTAACTTTGTGTCTTTTCCTAAATGATCTGTAGCTTGTTTACAATCCTTATTTTCCATAAAAGGATTTTCAGGATCATTTAGAAGGACCAGAACTTGAATACTTTTTTCTTGCAAGTTATGAGTCTAGGGTATAACATATTGTATTAGGTTATGTTGTTATAAGAAATAGAAATTTATCTTATTTTAGCCATTATTGAAGTGGTTTATGATTTAAAAAGCACAATGTGTGTGTGTGAATTTTGTACCTAGCTGTAGACACAACACTTCAGTAAAACATTAGAGGTTAGCCAAAAACCAAAATCGTGCAATGAAATGGAAACTAAACTAACCAGGTGATTTACTATCTTCTAGAAGGTGTGAGTATGATACTCTCAGATCAGACCGAGACCAGTGACAATGCAACACCTAAATGAAGGATTTGAATGCAAAGAATGAAAACTATATGAATGCAAATTTAATCTATATTTTTGTATTTTCTATGCAATAATATGAAGGAAACTGATATGAATCTATTCCATATGAAAAACTGATATGATATGCAATTAATCTAAGAATTGATATGCTAAATGATATGAATGCTCAAAAATAATGAAAATCTCACAACAACGCTGATTCGCAAAGATAGATTCTTCGATCACCAATTTGCCATCGTGAGGATGCAATTTTGTGGATCCTTTTAGAAGAGCTGAAGCCTTGATTTTATAGAAATCTAGGGCTTTGGAGGTGCATGAGAAAAACCATAAATCACTCTTGATAAACTCGGGTTGATTTTTGAGTTATCAGGAAATAAAAAATAATTAACTCACAAAATCATGCAAAAGCATGCAAGAACAACTTTTTAAACTCAAATCAAAAGTTTAGATCAACTTTGAACTCAAAATAGAGTGTTGAGTTTCCAAAAGTTAACAACTTGCATTGATTTCTTGATTTTGAGTTTAACTGCTCTTTGAATGTGCACAATTAATTACGAATTAATTAAATAACTAAAGTGTTTTATCCTCAACTTAACTGATTTTTGAAATTAAAACAATTGATTTATGGGTTAATCAATTATTAAATCAAACTTTATTCTAAAACTATATTATCAAAAATTGACAATTGACATTAATCAATTAAATAAAAATTTAATCAATTAGTCATGAGATTTTTGATTTATTGTCAAAATTAAATAATACAATTTAGGAATAATTTAATTTAATTCAATTAAATAATTAAGTGGCAGTATTAAATCTAATTAATTAAATATTTAGAATATTCAATTAATCAAACTTTAGGATAAATAGGATTTATCACCAAATAATCATTAAATTAAAGATAATTAGGATAAAAAAGAATATTGCTAGGAATATTCTCCGATGCAGAATTTAGGATAATCAATTATGATTTGATAATGTGCAGATGTGCCTTAGGTTAGGACTTTGATGTCGATTTCATTTGAATTTGAAGATGTAGGAGGTTAATGAACTTATATCTCATTTTTGGGGTATTACATTTTGCCCCTCTTTGAATCACTGTGCAAAGTGTAGTGGTTCAAAGATAGTCTGTGTTTGATATATGATGTATGAAATTGATTTGAAAGATGAACTAATTTCAAGACAAAAATTGATTGAAAGATTTGGAAAAAGATGTCGACCTAGGTCTAGGATGACCAGGAATCAAGATGATGCTAGCTATATCAACAATGAACCAATGATTATGAAAAAGTGCCAAAACACTTGATTCTAAACCTTATGATTGCGAAGAAGTGAGTGACCAATTCCAGACCTCAATGTCCTTGTATGAATCATATTGGTATCACATCCTGAACCCATCAGTTACGAAGAACCAAGGAAATAACACTAATGAATCGATTGTTATGAAAAGCTGATACAATTTACAAGATAGATTTAGGATACTAGATGAATCTGATATGCCCCAAGAGATGATAGATTTGCCCCAAGTGACGAGAAATTTAGATGAATCAACAACTAGACGTGGTTGTTGTCTTGATTACTAAGAGAAAGATTTGATTAACAAAATTGAGTTAAAGAATTTGAATGATGTGCAATACCATGCCCCCTTCGGGATGAAAATTGAAATCTAACAAGAAAAGTTAGCGTTTATAGTTTAGAAGAATGTTAATTGATTTGAGAAGTGGTTGTACACGTTCAAGAATGCATTCTACATCATTTAGAGGTCCAGAAGACCAAGTTTGACTAGGTTTGACCATGAGTTGACCATAGTTGACCAAGTTGAAATTTTGATAGTTTGATGTAAGATAGTCAGTTAAGTTGAATACTGGATTTTTGTGATGATTGAAGGTTGATTGTGCAAGCAGTCAGATATCTTGGGTTTGAAAATTTTTAAATCGTGATTTTGACATAGTAAATAATGTCAAATTTCAATTTTGATCCCGAAATTGGGTTTAGAACGTCAAAATTAGCCAGGGGTGCAATTTTCGTGAAAATGGAGCACTTTTGAAAATTAGATCAAAAGCTATATAAAGGCCAAAAGGGTCATTTTCAAATCATTTTCACTGTTGACTTTTGAAAACCTTGTGGAGCCCTCTGAGTGAGAAAATGGTAGAAATGAAGGTACCTGTGTCTTCTCACCATTTTGAGTGTAGCCGGAGGCATCAGAGACCTCAACAATATGGACATCCGGTAGGTGGACCTCTTTGCTTCTCTAAAAAGTCAATTTTTCTTTGTTTATAGCATTTTTAGCATTTGTTTTGTACATTTTCAATTTTTAATTTTTGCATGCATGAAAACTCGTACAACTGTCTGTTTGGGCTTGTACGACTTTTCAACCCTAGTTATATTGTCATTTCATTAACCCCCAAGACTCGTATGAGAGGGACCCAAGAGTCGTATGACATTTTGTCAGGTCCCTCCTAACTCGTACGAGGAGATATACAGTGTCATATCATCATGCTTTGTCGTATGGTAACCAGTGAAAACTCATACGAGTTTTTTTGCTAGTCTGCTTTGTCATTGGAAAAGTAGTGAGCCCAAAAATCATTTCTAGGGCAAAATTTTGAATTTTCTGAACTTTGAGCTTGATTCTTGAGTCTTTGATCTACCTTTTGAAATAGCAAATTGTTCAATTCCAGTATGTATAGCCTATTTTTCAACCAAAATACTGATAGGGTTCCCTATCTTTGTGTTGTGTAGGTCATATATCCTGATGTTCATGTATGTATCTCACATCTAGCCACTTAGAGGCTCCATGTCTCCTTGCCTGATCCAATGAGAGTGCATCTTGCTGCTTGCGGTTTTGAGTATTTGATCCATTTACCCAAGATTAGGGTAAACCATGGTCTTTTGATAGCATTGATAGAGAGATTCCATTCAGAGACACAAACATTTCATCTTCCTACTAGAGAGCTCACTATGACTCCAGAGGACATTTACAGGATTTTACGGATTCCATTCCATAGTAGTCAGCGTCCAGCATATGTGAGTTCAGGGAACTCTGGACTATTAGCTTTTAGACATCTCTTCGGAGATGATACTCAATTGACTAGTTCCATTTCATGGGAGACCTTGGTGCAGCGTTATGGATAGGCTCATGGACTGGAGTGTATTATAGCTGGGATGATCAGTGGTATCATCATGTCTGATCATCAGCAAAATGATCTTCTGATGGGTTGGGCTTCTATGATTGCACGTTTGATGGTGACTCCTTCTGAGTTAGCCTAGGGTCAGTGTCTTTTGGCTCACATGTTCTTTGAGATGCATGAGGTAGTGTATCATGAGAGTAAGACTTTTTCTGTTGGTGCTCTTGTTTTACAAATCTGGGTGTGGGAGCATATCCCAGTTTTGAGACTAGTGTGTACCTCACAGAGGCAGCCATAGGAGCTCATGATATATATATATATATATATATATATATATATATATATATATATATATATATATATATATATATATATATATATATATATATATATATATATATATATATATATATATATATATATATATATATATATATATATATATATATATATATATGTTGGATATGTCATACATGGGTGTATGGGTCATGTAGAGTATTGGAGATGATGTCTTGACGACATGACCTTTGTATGATGGAGGCCCTATTTAGAGATTGAGCCTTGGCCTATTGCACGAGAGAAGTTTAATTTCTTCTTTTAGAGCTGGGTGCTGATAGGATGATCATCCTCTGTATTGGAGAGATTTCTTATCACTAGGGTATGGTGTTAGTATGGATGAGTGTAGGATGCACCACATGATTACACCACTTATGCATGGATAGCTCATGAGCTCAGACTTGGATGGACCCTGAGGCTTTCTTATGCCTTGTGTTCATAGGAGTACAATGCTATCATTAGTAGAGATTGGGAGTATAGGACACAGGTTGTTGATGTTGGAGTTACAGATGGATTTATTGCATGCCTTGCTGATCATCCTATTCACATATTTTTTGACCCTACAGAGTTGATACCCTCCATGGAGGAGGTGATGGATGTCATAGGTGCTCTGATGGGATAGGGTCCTAGACCCACATAGGTTGTGATTGTTGTGTGTGTGAAAATTGTACCTGATCTGTAGACACAACAGTTCAGTAAAACATTAGAGGTTAGCTATAATCAAAATCATGCAAAATTGAAATCTAATCTAACCAAGTGATTTACTGCCTTCTAATAGGTGCGAGATTGATGTTCTCAGATTGTAATCGAGATCAGTGACCTAGACGACACCTAAATGAAGGATTTGAATGCAATTGATCTATATTTTTGATATTTTCTATGCAATAAGAATGATAAAAATTGATATGAATCTACGCTAATATGAAATTGATATGCTATGAATGCTATTGAAAATTGATATGCTATGAATGCAAAAATAAGATTGATCTCACAAAGATGTCGATTCGCAAGAGCTTTGATTCTTCAATTCTAATTCTCCAGCGTGATTGTGCAAAATATGAGATGAATTATGAAGAGCTGAGCCTTGTTTTTATAGAAATCCAAGGCTTTGGAGGTGCATGAGAAAAAGCCATAAATCACTCAAATAACTCAACTTGATTTTTGAGTTATTTTTAAATAAAGATAATTAAGTCACAAAAATCATGCAAAAGCACAGTTCAACTTGAATTAGAAGTTTAGATCAACTTTAAAACTCGAAAAGATGTTGAGTTTCAAAAAGCTAACAACTTGCATTGATTTTCCAATTTTGAGTTTAACTGGTCCTTGAATGTGCACATGGATAATTATGATTTAATAAATAAATAAAGTGATTTATTCTCAACTTAACTGCTTTTTGAAATAAAATAATTAATTTATGGGTTAATTAACTATTTTACCAAACTTTTATTAAAAATTATATTATTAAATAATGACAACATGCTTTAATTAATTAAATAAGAATTTAATCAATTATTCATAGGAATTTTGATTTATTATCAAAATTAAATAATACAATTAATAATAGATATAATTAAATTTAATTAAACAATTAAGTGGAAAATATTAAATCTAATTAATTAAATATGCAAAATATTTAATTAATCAAATTTTAAGATAAATGTGATTTATTGCCAAATCATTATAAAATTAAAGATAATTATGATGATTAGGAATATTACTAGGAATATTCCCCGATGTAGAATTTAAGATAATCAATTATGATTCGATGATGTTTAGATGTGCCTTAGATTAGGACTTTGATGTCGATTTTGTTCGAATTGAAGATGTAGGAGATTAATGAACTTATAGCCCATTTTTGGGGTATTACATTTTGCCCCTCTTTGAATTACTATGCGAAGCGCAGTGGTTCAAAGAAAGTCTGTGTTTGATAGAGATATGAAACTGATACGAAATTGATAATTGATGTGAGACAGAAGCTGATTGATATTGATTTGATATGAAGATAATAGAACCTGAATGACCAAAGATAATGTTCACTATAGCAGTGATGAACCACGGATTGCGAAAAAGTGTCAAAACACCTAATTCCAAACCTTAGGATTGCAAAGAAGTGAGTGACCCGTTCTAGACTCGATTGTCTTAGCAGAACTAGCAGGTATCACATCCGAATCCTTCAGTTGCCAAAGAACCAAGGGAAGAACACCGATGAACCGATGGGTGCAAAAACTGATATAGTTTACAAGATTAGGAGAATACCAGATTGATATGGATCTTGATGAATCTGATATGCCCCAAGTGATGGTAGATTTGCCCCGAGCGATGAGGTCTTTTTGATGAATCAGTAACTAGACGTGATTATTGTCTTGATTACTGATGAAAGATATTGATTTCCAATTTGATTACAGACTTTGAATGATATGCAATACCATGCCCCCTTCGGGATTAAAATTGAAATCTGACAAGAAAAGTCAGTGTTGAGAGTTTAGAAGCATGTTAATTGATTTGAGAAGTGGTTAAACACGTCCGGTGAATGCATTCTGCATCGTTTAGAGGTCCTAGAGACCAAGGTTGACTAGGTTTGATCATGACTTGACCATAGTTGACCAAGTTGATAGTTTGATGTAAGATAATTAGTTAAGTTGAAAAATAAATTTCTACTATGATTGAAGGTTGATTATGCAAGTAGTTGACAATATGAATGATCTCAGATTTTGATTTTGATCCTGAAAAAGGATTCTACTTGCTATTTCATTGGAGGAACCTTCGTGTGGGATTCAACTCTTGTTAGATTGGAAGATGCGAGTGGAAAATCATTTAAGCTTCGAAGTTTATTTAGCCATTGTGAGATCATGCAAACATGAAAAATGCAAAGAGACATGCAAGATGAAATGCAACCTAAGACCTAGGACCTAGTCACTGATCATGTGTCGATTTGTTATCATCATTAAACTTTTAGGTAACTGGATAAATCAATACAATGCCCACTAGCCATGAAACCATAGACATATGAATATCGATTTGTATGCGCAAGAATCAATACAACACCCACTGGTTATACAACCATGGACATATGAATATTGATTTGTATTCAGAATGTTAGATTAGATATAAGCACCAAGGCACAAACGCTAGGATGACCTGAATATCATGTCCATTTTGATATAGCAATTTGTACAAGCATCAAAACATAAATGTCGTGATGACCTGAGTACGCCTTGTGTTTAACATACACATCAAACAATCAAAAGATCATTCTAAATCTAGTGTGAATTACCTGTAGTGACCCTTTATTGTTCACCTCCTTAGGCAAGATCGCGTTTCACAGTAGGAGAAAGAATTTACTTTAAAAAGATAATAGTTAGATCAAACGTCCTTGAATTTTTTGGGTATCAATGGTCGAGGTACGCATGGCCATCCAATTCGAGATAGAGGCTCTTACAGTCGAACACCATTTCAATCCAGAATTTCCAAAGTTGTTAGATTTTCACATACAAGCAGAAGACAAAGAAAAGATTATGCCCCCAGTCATCACCCTCTAAATCCTGTAAAGGACATCATCGAAGAGCTCGAAGGGACACAATATGCAAAAATCTCAATGTGGATCAGTAAGCATACAAGGAGATAAAAGCATGAAAAGCACAAATTGTTTTCAGTTGAGTTTTGATGTTTGATTGTTGTAGATGCAAAATCCTTTCTGGAGATGAGACAGACAGACAGACTCAACTGGAAGCTTCAAAGGACTCTGACTAGATAGGAAATGTCTAAGATACATGGGAGACCATAGGATATGACATTGATTGCCCCCAAATTTGAACATTGATAGGATACAGATGTTTGAGTTGATTGGTGTACAGACTGACTTATTGAAACCAGGATATGCAGAAACAAACCGGGAGATATGTACCAACTAAATCAAGACTGAAAGCTGGGAAAGACCAAGATTGTGCTGATAGATGGAGCATTTTGGAACAAGTGGCACCCGTTTGCCGGGTTTTCACCATCTTGGTAGAGATTCTATTTTTGCTACCAAGGCGCCTGTTTCCAAGTTTTCACCAAGGCACTTTTTCTTTTTTTTTAATTTTTTTTTTGTATTTTTCATTTTTTTCAATTTTTTTTGAATTTTTGATATTTTTTTATTTTTTTGAATTTTTGATATTTTTTGATTTATTTGTGAATCATCAAGGCACCTATTGCTAGGTTTTCACCAAGATGTTCATTTTTTTAGGACTTTTTCTGATTTTTAGGATTTTTTCAAGATATTTAACCATAGACTGAATGCCTTAGGCGTAGAATTTCTTTAGATGGAGAACGTTGATTGGTTCTCGGAGCTTTTCTCCTTCAGTCGTTGAGAGTTGCTAGGCACCAGAGCCAAAAGTAGCAGTGATAACAAAGGGACCCAGCCAATTGGGTTCGAACTTCCCCTTGCATTCTCGATGTGATTGATTTTTAGGATTTTCTCTCAACACTAGATCACCAACCTGAAATTCTCTATGTCTGACTTTCTTGTTGTAGCCTCTAGACATTCTTTTCTGATACACTCTGAGATGATCGTATGCTGCTTGCCTGCATTCATCTAGTAATTCAAGTTCTTGTAACCTAGACACTCTGTAGTCTTCATCAGTGACAAGTCCATGCATTCTGATTCTGAGTGATGGGATTTCAACCTTAATAGGTAGTACCACTTCAGACCCATAAACTAAAGCGAAAGGTGTAGCCCTTGTAGGTGTTTTGATACTAGTTCTGTATGCCCAGAGAGTTGGATTGATCATGAGATGCCAGTCTCTTCCTGTTTTATTCACTATTCTATGCAAGATTTTCAAGAGATTTTTGTTTGAAGCTTCAGCTTGTCCATTCCCTTGAGGATAGTAGATAGATGACCAATGTTGAGTAATCTTGAATTTGGCACATAAGTCATCTAGGTCCTTATTTTTGAATTGTCCCCCATTGTCTGTGACTATGGAATGAGGGATCCCATATCTGCAAATGATGTAGTTTAGGATGAACATAGAGATCTGTTTCCCCGTTGCTTGTGTTAGAGGAACTGCTTCTACCCATTTTGTAAAATAATCTGTAGCTGTGATGATCTGGGTATGTCCATTAGAAGAGTGCGGATGGATAGTGCCTATGAGATCAAATGCCCATTGTTGAAAAGGCCATTGTGTAGTAAAGGGAATTAGATCTCTCCCTGGAGCATGAATCAAGTTGCCATGTACTTGACACTGTTGACAGTTTTTAGCAAATTTAATAGCCTCTTTCTCCATTTCAGGCCAATAGTACCCGGCCCTAATAAGTTTTTGAGCTAATGTTAAACCATTCGAGTGTGACCCACATATACCCTCATGGACTTCCTCTAATGCACGTTGAGACTCTTCCCGTTCTAAACATCTAAGCAGTGTACCATCTAGACCTTGTTTGTACAGATCATTACCAATGATGACATATCAGGATGTGGATCAGATAAGGTTTCGTTTCTCAAAATGGTTAAAAGACTCAGGGATGATTTGGTCATGGAGATGGGAGAATAGATTTTTGTAGTGAGATGAGTCATAACCTACAATAGTGCAGATCATGCGGGTTTCAGGGGAGTCATATGCAGGATAAGATATGGCTTCCACCAGGAACTTGTAGCGTAGCTCATGTTCAGGCTACTGTAAGAGAGTAGATAGTGTCACCATTGCATCAGCAGCCTTATTCTCCATTCTGGGTATTTGCTCAAATGTGATAGAGATGAAGTATTTCTTTAAATCATCTACCATTCTCTTGTAAGGAATGAGCTTTTCATCTTTGGTTTGGTACACATCATTGACTTGGTGGATAACCAATTATGAGTCTCCATGGATGTGCATCTCTGTAACTCTCCACTGTATTGCCATTTTCATACCATTGAGAAGTGCCTCATATTCAGCAATATTGTTTGTGCAAGGAAACTTTAATCTGAATGCTTTGGGTATCGAGTATCCTTGAGGAGTGATGAACAATATGCCTGCTCCAGATCCATTATGTGTGTAGGAGCCATCAAAGAATAACCGCCATGCTCTAGAAGAGAGGTGCATGATAGAGGAATCGGGAAATTCCATTTGCATGGGTGTATCATCAAATAGTGGTGCTTCAGCTAATTGATCAGCAATGACTTGTCCTTTGATAGCTTTTCTTTCAACATATTCAATGTCAAATTCGCTCAAGAGCATGACCCATTTAGCTAGTCTACCTATGAGGGCAGCTTTGCTTAGGAGATATTTCAGTGGATCAATTTTAGCTACCAAATGAGTAGTATGAGCTAACATGTAGTGTCTCAGTTTTTGTGATGCAAAGATCACAGCGAGACAAGCTTTCTCAATCATAGAATAGTTCTTTTCATACACCACCAATGTTCTGCTTATATAGTAGATGGCTCTTTCCTTTTTGTCTTCATCATGTTGCGCTAGCAATGCCCCCAGTGATGTGGCTGTTGTAGAGACATACAAGATCAATGGCTTCCCATGAATAGGAGGCATCAAGATAGGCGGATTTGATAGATACTTCTTGATATGGTTAAAGTTGTTCTCGCATTCTTCATTCCATGCAAAGGTCACACCTTTATGTAATGTTTTTGTAAAAGGCTATGATATGTCCGCTAGCTGTGATATGAATCTTCTGATAGATTGAACTCTGCCTTGCAATGTCCTCATTTGACTGATATTTGTGGGAGGTTGCATCTCTATTATAGCCTTGACTTTAGCCGGATCAACTTCAATGCCTTTCTTTGAAACTATGTATCCTAAGAGCTTTCTAGAAGTGACACCAAAAGCACACTTCTTAGGATTTAGTCGGAGACTAAATTTTTCCATTCTGTCAAGGATCATGCTCAAGTCAGTTAGATGTTCAGTTCTAATCATTGATTTTGCTAAGGTATCATCAACATAATCCTCCATTGTTCTATGCATCATATCATGAAAAATAGATGTCATTGCTCTTTGGTATGTAGCTCCCACATTTTTGAGTCTGAATGGCATAACATTCCAACAGAAGGTTCCCCATGCACATGTGAAAGCTGTTTTCTCTTGATCTTCTGGAGAAATTTTGATTTGGTTGTACCCAGAAAAGCCATCCATTAAGGAATACATTTCATAGCCCGTAGTCATGTCCACTATCATATCAATGTTAGGTAGTGGAAAATCATCCTTAGGGCATGCTTTGTTCACATCTCTAAAGTCTGTGCACACTCTGATTGAACCATCTGGTTTTGAAATAGGTACAATGTTAGAGATCCACTCAGCGTAGTCTATGACACAGATGAATCTAGCTTTTAGGATTTTTTCTAGTTCTGCTTTGACTAAGAGTGCAACATGAGGATGCATCTTTCTCAATTTTTGCTTGATTGGTTTTACTCCAGGAGCAATGGATAGATGGTGCATAATGAGATTGGGATCCAATCCTGGCATATCTGAATATTTCCATGCAAAATTGATCTTTTTTTCTGATAAGAACGTAGTGAATTTCTGTTTCTCTTCTTCTGATAGAGATTGTGCTACATGTACCAATTGTGGTTCCTCTGTTGTACCCAAATTGATGGATTGAGTGGGATCAATTAGAACTGGAGATCTATCCTGTAAATGACTCAGAAGGACATCAAATATCTCATCCTTAGGTGCCTCAGAGAGGTTTTCACCTTCAGATACGTCTTTTCTTTTTACTTTTGTAGGATCTGAGACTGCCACAAAGTGGTTTTCACCCTCAGAACTCTTTTTCTTTTTATTTTTATTTTTTTGACTAAGATATTTGATGTCTGACTCAATCATGCTAACGCTCGGTTCACTGATGGAAGTCCTCATAGGCTCGACTACATTGAGGTAACAAGCAAGGGCATAATTACTGGAAAAGGTGTAAACACCATGGCTTGGGTTTGTGGAAGTTTGGTCGATAAGATTAGGGCGTTGGATAGTCAAAGTGGGAAAGGCTTGGGATATGGTGTTCACAAACATGGATATGTCATCATTGGTCCTAACCTGACGCTCAAGTTCAAAGGTCATATTACAGCTCAAAATGTTCAATTCATGAATAGGCTCAACATCATCATGGGAGTCCTCTTCAGCCATAGGTGGATCAGACATGTTAAGTTCATTATTTTTCTCTAGACCTACGTTGGGTTGAGATACATATTGGTGAATAACATCAATATATTTCTTTGTGATAAGCTCATCTTCTTCTGGAATGGCACCCCATTCATAGTCATTTGACTCAGCTTCTGATTCAGGATCTCTAGGAAATCTTAGAAAATGTGTGAAATTAGGATGAATACCCCAAGAAGGATTACCCTCAGTCTCTGACTTGAATTCATATTCATGGGAATCAGTGTTAGAATAACTACCCCCTTCTTCTTGATCAGTTTGATTGCCTTCGAGATTGGCTGGTTCTTGTGGTGCAACCATCTCTTGCACTACAGTAGGTTCTTGTGTGTCTACTACATTAATTCTTTTGATAGGATCATCTTTATCATCAAGAAGATCTTTGATCTCTTTAGGCAATTTTTCATAGGGGATGAGTTCTGAACTATCTGAATCATCATCTGAGGGTTCTGTCTCTTCTTTCTTGAGAAGGGGTTCTCTTGGTGCAATTTGTTCTATGACATGAGAACAACCACCTTTGAGATGATAGGGTTTCTTCTTAAAGCCTAAGCCACCAGTATCTTTGTTGGCTCTACCAATATGTGGAATGGGTGTCACAATACCCTTTCCTCTAATTCCTAGAGGTCCTTGACCGGAATATCCCATCTTGGCTATCAATCTGTTCCCTGGACCATATGAATTAGAAGGGATTGTAGGTGCTATAGATTCACTAGGTTGAACAATTTTGGATTCAGAATCATCTTTGTATAACCATGCAAGCACAGCTTCATCCTCTTCAAATTCTTGTTTGGATACTTGCTCCACCACAAAATTTCTTTTGTATGCTTCCATAGGTTCCTTAGGTTCTGATTTAGACTGCTTCAAGGATTGTCCATACGACTGAGGTGAGATTGGGAGAGATGTCAGAGACAAGACTGGCTCTATAGTGTATTCTCCCATCCCATTTTCTTTGATATTGATCTCTTTAGCAATGTCTTCCATCTTGGATGTGGAAGCCACATTTTGTTGCTTGATGGAAGATTCTCTGTTATTGGGAACAAGCTTATTAGCACTTTCCTTCAATGTATTGCAAGTTTTACTCAGATCTACTGGGATAGTAACTTCTACCCCTTCATAGGGAAATTTCAAGCATTGATGGTACGTAGAAGGAATAGCTTGCATTTCATGTATCCAAGGTCTCCCTAGAAGGATATTGTAAGCCAATGGTAGATCAAGCACCTGACATGTGGTATCTTTGATGACCGGACCCACTCGGATAGGTAAGACAATGGTTCCTTTAGAAGCTCTTTCTTGTTCATCATAGGCTTTTATGGTGATCTTCTTTCAAGGATCAATAGCCATCTCTGAGAATCCCAAATGTGTGATTAAGTTGTAAGAACAAATGTTGAGGCCTGCGCCCCCATCTATCAACACACGTTTGACTTGACGGTTCTGGATCAAGACTTCTATGTGTAAGGGCTGATTATGTGGGTGACTCAAAGAGTTGTCATCTTCCTCTGAAAAGGAGATATATCGCGGAGATGTTAGATGACCAACCATGGTCTGGAACCTATCTAGATCTAGATCATCAAGAACATTAGAGCTGAGCAAAGCTTTGTCTAGGATATCTCTGTGAGCTGGAGATATTCGAAGTAACTCAAACATAGAGATTTTGGCATTGGTATGCTGGAGTTGTTGGACGATGCTGTAAGATGTAGGTCTTGTATCCTTTGGATTGGAAGATTTCAAGGTAGCCTTCTATTTGGAAGCAGATGTGAGGTTGAAAGGTATCTTAGGGACATTAGATGAACTTGGTGTTTGTCCTTTCAGATGAGCCTAAGCTTGTGATATGGTAACTGTATTAGTTGAGGAATGATTTCGGTCTCTTCGCACAATTGTGATGACATTGCAGCTCTTAGAGAGACATGGTTCAACCATATTGATGACAGCATTGTTTCCAAGGTAGGCATAGTTGACTTTTGCCCCCATGTTAGGCTGAGAAGTGGAAACTCCCTTGCCATGTTGTGGAAATAGTTCTGTAAATGCTGTGTGATCATTATTGCTGGTAGCATTATCGATCATGATGTCCCCTTGATCTATCAAGTCTTGAATGGTATGCCTCAAGTGGAAGCATCCATTAGTCTTGTGGCCTTTAGTCTGATGGAAAGCACAAAATTCATTATCTTTCCACCAATATGGTTTTGGATCTGGATCAAGGTTTCAGATTGGTGGTAAAGAGATCATGTTATCAGCTATCAGGGTTCTCAGGGTAGATTCCAAAGATTCTCCCAGGGGAGTAAAATTTCATTTATTATCCCATCGTTTGAATGGCTTCTTTGGAGATGGTTCAACAGATTTTTGCTCTGAAGCTTCAATGGCTTTGGTGGCAGGGGTGAGATTGTAGGCCGGTGCCTTTGATGGGGTGCAGATAGTGTCAACAACACCATCAGAGATGATACCTTTGTTTCTATTCCAGCTCTTGTTTTTATCTTTTGAGCTAGATCCAGATTCAGACTTGTCCTTTTGAAGTGTGATTTCTCCTTTCTTGACAAGTACTTTCTCAATCTTGATTGCATTATCCACCATTTTATCAAAAGATACATGATCTTGCATTTGTAATGGATAGTTGAGCTCTGGAACAAGGTTATTGATAAAGATTTCAAGTTTCTCCATTTCAGGAATTGGTCTAGCATATAGAGAAAACTTCTTTCACCACCTCTTGAGAAAAGTTAGGAATGATTCCCCTGGATATTGCTTGAGGTTACAGATATCGATCATGGTAATCAGATGTTGAATATTGTAGGAATATTGTTGATAAAACAATTTAATCAATTCCTCAAAAGTTTTGATTGTAGAAGGTAATCTTGAAAACTATTGAATGGATGCTCCTCCCAAGGATCTAGGAAAAAGACGCATCAGATAGGTCGGTTCATGCATGAATTCCATGGAGTGCATACAAAACTCTCTGACATGATCTTGAGGATCAGAGTGTCCATCATATTTGTCGTACTTTGGCATCTCCACTCTTTTTGGGAATGGAGGCATATACAAGTCTTTGTCAAAAGGGAAAGGACAAAGGGCCTCCATGGAGAATTCCTTGGGTTCCTTCTCTTTCTCAATTTTATTCATTTTGACCTGCATAGCATGTAGCTAGTTCATTATGGCTGTCATCAGAGTTTCTTCCTCATGTGTGATGATATCTTTGACATTGAAGTGAGGAGGAAGTTTAGCTCCTTCCTGGGCTAATTGCAAAAAGTATGCCTCTCTATCCACTTTCAAGAAATGCCTCATCATTCTCTTGAATTCATCATCATTCTGACATCGATGGATTTTAGAGGGTGTAGGTTCTTGGTCGGCATTATGTTGAGAATGGTGTCCTTGGGATCCTCCTCCTAGAGAACCATGGTTTGTCCTTGCTTGAGACATGGTAGGAGTTTTTGGGCTCCCTGGAACAGATTGAGGAGGAGTTTGCTGATTACCTCTATGAGTTGATAGAGGAGGTATGTAACCAGTTTTCAATAGAAAGTTACCGAGACCGTCGTCTTCGTAGATACCTGACTTGATGAGTTGTTCAAGAGTGGGACCTGGGGTATTGGTCAAAAGTAAGTTCTGAGATGTTTCTTCTGATTTCTTGTGTGAAGAAGCTCTGGTCTCCACCATTAACTTTGAATGAAACAGAAGAAAAGGACGAAGACAACTAAAGAACAATTTGATTCGAGAAAATTGGATGACGCAACCTTGTCAAGATTATGATAGTTTTGAAGATCTGATGAGATGTGGGTGAAGGATACTGTACCCTGGATGTATAGGATAGATCGCCCAAAAGATAGCAGACACGAGTTCTCAACACTTAGTCTATTTTTGAAGATTGATTAAAGATTGATAGTTATGACAAGGTTTTGACACGAGATAAAAAGGACTCAAATTGATCAAATAGAAGGCTAGATCAGATTCAAAAGATTAATCTTGGAAAATGGTAGAATGCTCAATAGCTACTACTTTGTTCCTGACATAATGATATTTTTGACAGATTCTGGAACTAGGCTGGAAACATTGGATATCTTGCAATTTGACAATTTTTGACAACTCTCTCAAATTTTTCCAAACAACACTCTACAGACTCATACGACACTGGGTAGTCTATGAAACGATAGTTGCTAAACTCATATGACAGTTGGGTAGCAATGAAACGATAGTTGACAAAACTCGTATGACAATCTGACCTCCTGAGATGACTTCTGACTCCAGAAAAGAATTTTACTTCAGATTTTGCAAATTTTGAGTTTTCAGATTTGAATTGTTTGCAAATTTGTACCATCCAGATTTTGAAGGTTATACTAGATTTGATCATTTTTAATAGCCAAGTAGATAAACAAGCATGCAGAACAGCTAGCAAGTGATTCCAAGCATGTCTGAAAACAATGAACAAGGGCAAAAGCAACCTTGCGCATGAACAATCAAGTGACCAAATTGTGCTAATCCCTGAGAGTACTAATCGTGTATGTTCTGAAAAGTTTTGCAATAACACACATATACCTGAGAATGAAAAATTGGCCTCTCTAGGGTTTTTAGTAATGGTTTGACTCTGCAACTTTTATGATTCAAAGGGGTGAACTCCAATCCTAGCGCACCAGGGTTTTGACACAGTCTGAGAACTTAATCTTCAAGAGCTGCTAGGGAGATCTAACAACCCAACAATGAACCATACCTGTGGAGATTTCTTCCACAAGGACATTTATATAGCGGTTGTCACTACCATGGAAAAAATGGCTATTACCGCTTGAGGTTCCATCAATGCAGTTTTCCCTGTGAAGGGATTGTCCGCTACGGTTAACCCTCTCTAAAGATGACTCACAATAGTATACCACAAGGGGACTTGGCTCCAGATCTGAGGTTTTTGACACCTTTTCACTTTTAACCCAAACAAAACAAGCAGATTAATCCGACACGCTAAGATAAAGTTTTTCTTCACTAAGGTCTATGATGCCAACTCCATGTGATCTATCAACCTCTCCAGGGAGAGAATGTATCAATCAATAAGAGAAGACACACTAACCAATTTTGATTCACCAAAGCTCGTGATGTCAACCCCACGTGATCTATCAACCTCTCTTGGGAGAGAATGTATCGATCAATAAGAGAAGACACACTAACCAAGTTGAATGTGAAACACACTAAGTATCCTCCCTACCTACAAGGATTCTATCATCAAGAAGGATTTTTCTAGGAATCCAATCTCTCAAGAATCACGAATAGTGTTCATAGGGCCTAATTACTATGTGAGCACAGATGTATGTTTCCAAAAGCAAATCTACCAAAAGTACCCAAAAAGAAGAAAGAGGAACACTTAACACTTAAAGCGAATATGAGATGAGTCCACAAGGTGGAACACTTAACACCTCACATAAGCTGAAAATGAGTCCCCAACTTAGAAAACAAGTGAGTTCCTAAAAGCACAAAAGGGTTGCCAAGTGGAACACTTAACACTTATGTCCTGTTGACCCCTCCCCTTTATGGCACTGAGATTGCAACCACGAGGTGGAAATGAGGGGCCGGCAGATTAGCGAGTCCAATAACCCAAGATAGCAATCAAGATCAATCACAAGTATTCTAAGACTACTTAATGAATCCTTAAGGGGTCACAACCTAGTATCAATTATGCAAGTGTGTAGAAATAGATAAAAGCATGAAAGGATGCACACAAGCCAGACACATAAGAGATTTATTTTAAGTCCAAATTGAAATGTTAATAGATGAAGGAGAATACCTTGGATCCTTGCAACGCGCTTAGTAGATTTTACCTGATTTTTAGCAATTTTTGTTGAGCTTTACTATGCAAGCAAGCTACAAACTATCCAACAAGCCAACAAGCAAATAAGATATGCAAGGTATATTCAACTTATGAAAACCCTAGGGTTAGATCTAAAAATCAATTGTTAGGAGAAATAATAACTAAAAATTAATTCAAATGACAACTCATATCATGCATTGAATCATATGAAAAATAAGTGCATACCCATCACAAAATTTTAATTTTTTTGCACTGCATTTGACCTAGTCAACAAGATCTGATTTTTTTGATATGATTTTGGCCACAAAAATAGAAATTTAGAATAGAGACCCCTGCTAAAAAATAGAGAGCTTTCCAAAAATGCAAAATTTTTAGAAAAATCTCTTCATTTGTGCCCTAGAGACCCATTTTATCAAAACATACCAGTTTTTGTAAATTGACTATTTGAGCTATGATATCATGTCCAAATTTAAAACAAAAAGAATGGAACCCCTGTAAAATTTAAAGAGCTTTCCGAAAATATAAATATTTACAAAAAATATGCTGATTTGCGTTAGATATTAATTTTTTCCATAATTTCAAGAAAATATTATTAAAAATTCAAAACATCTCAGAAAATTATAAATTTTTTACTGTAGCTTCCCTAACATGTTGCCAACTTGAAAATTTTTTTTTTGACCAAAATTCCAAGCCGTTTGGGAGATAAAATTAAATCTTTGAAACTTTAGGGTTTTAGCTCCCAAAAAAATCAAAACCAGCATGCAAAGGTGGGTTGCCCCACGGTGGGCACCAGAAATGTGTGTGTGAAAATTGTACCTGATCTATAGACACAATACTTCAGTAAAATATTAGAGGTTAGCTATAATCAAAATCATGCAAAATTGAAATCTAATCTAACCAAGCGATTTACTGCCTTCTAATAGGTGCGAGATTGATGTTCTCAGATTGTAATCGAGATCAGTGACCTAGATGACACCTAAATGAAAGATTTGAATGCAATTGATCTATATTTTTGATATTTTCTATGCAATAAGAATGATAAAAACTGATATGAATCTATGCTAATATGAAATTGATATGCTATGAATGCTATTGAAAATTGATATGCTATGAATGCTATTGAAAATTGATATGCTATGAATGAAAAAATAAGATTGATCTCACAAAGATGTCGATTCGCAAGAGCTTTGATTCTTCAATTCCAATTCTCCAGCGTGATTGTGCAAAATATGAGATGAATTATGAAGAGCTGAGCCTTATTTTTATAGAAATCTAAGGCTTTGGAGGTGCATGAGAAAAAGCCATAAATCACTCAAATAACTCAACTTGATTTTTGAGTTATTTTTAAATAAAGATAATTAAGTCACAAAAATCATGCAAAAGCACAGTTCAACTTGAATTAGAAGTTTAGATCAACTTTAAAACTCGAAAAGATGTTGAGTTTCAAAAAGCTAACAACTTGCATTGATTTTCCAATTTTGAGTTTAACTGGTCCTTGAATGTGCACATGGATAATTATGATTTAATAAATAAATAAAGTGATTTATTCTCAACTTAACTGCTTTTTGAAATAAAATAATTAATTTATGGGTTAATTAACTATTTTACCAAATTTTTATTAAAAATTATATTATTAAATAATGACAACATGCTTTAATTAATTAAATAAGAATTTAATCAATTATTCATAGGAATTTTGATTTATTGTCAAAATTAAATAATGCAATTAATAATAGATATAATTAAATTTAATTAAACAATTAAGTGACAAATATTAAATCTAATTAATTAAATATGCAAAATATTTAATTAATCAAATTTTAAGATAAATGTGATTTATTGCCAAATAATTATAAAATTAAAGATAATTATGATGATTAGGAATATTACTAGGAATATTCCCCGATGTAGAATTTAAGATAATCAATTATGATTCGATGATGTTTAGATGTGCCTTAGATTAGGACTTTGATGTCAATTTCGTTCGAATTGAAGATGTAGGAGATTAATGAACTTATAGCCCATTTTTGGGGTATTACAATTGTACACCCCACACCTCTGAGACCGAGAGCAATGGCTCCTCCATAGAGACCATTAGGACACATGAGGCCCCCTCATCCCACTAGTTCCACAATAGGTAGATCTATAGTTTCACAGAGATGAACTATGGGAGAGGGTGGTACTTACACCTGAGAAGGTTGTAGGTGGTGATACTGATCCCATAGAGGAGGATACCAATTTTGATTTGGGTGCATAGGTTAGACACCATAAGGCATAGAGAGAAGAGACCACAAAGCAACCTATTGAGGATACTGACATGCTGGTGGTAGATGCTGATCCCAGTGTGCCATTGTCTACAAAGGAGATCATGAGGAGGCTCAGATTATAAGTCTGAGACCTGAAGGTGTGCAGTGCTCGATGGGAGGAGAGATATCTAGATTTAGATAGACAACACACTGAGCTTCATGGTGAGGTTCAGAGATTATAGGCAGAGGTTGTCCATCAGACCTCTAGATCTGCGTATTATGTTTCAACATACTATACTATAGTTCCACTTGCTCAGAGAGTTCCTTCATACTCTCAGTATATGATAGCATCAGAGGGAGTGAGAGCACCTAGAGCTGAGGCAGTACTTGATGCACCACCACCACCTCCACCAGATGGAGAGGATCAGGCTGACAACTGATCTGTCCTAATATTCTGATATTTTTATTGCTCTTTTGATACTGATACTATTCTGATAGCTCACATGAGCTCATTCTTTTGTACATTGTGCTAGTAGTGCACCCCTGACTATTTCAAGTTTTATGATATATATATGGGATCGAGGCTTTTGGTTGTGACTTCATTTGTACTTGTCATGTTTTTTATGTATGATGATATCATGTGATGTGAATGCTATGAGTAGAGTAGAATGTATGTATGGATTCATGCAATGCAATGATTTTCTTTCATATGTATGAATGTTATGTAAATGTATTTGATTATGGAAAGTGTATGTATGGAAATGTATGTAATGCAATAGATGGAATGAATGATTATGAATATGCAATGAAAATGCAATGATACACATGATATGTTTTGTAGGTATTGATGAAGATAAGTACTTAGTCTTATGTCAAAAAGGATGTGTAACCCAGGATGGTGACTACATGCATTTCTGTGAGAAAACCTTCGTATGAGATTCAACTCTTCAATTTGCAGTTCAAGTATAGTTTTAGAAGGATTGTTTAAAGATTGTCAAGCAATTTGTGAGATCATGCAAAGTGAAAAGTGTAAAAATGTCATGCAAAATGAAATGCAACCTAAGACCTAGGACCTAGTTACTGATCAGGTGTCAGTCATTTGTCATCATTGAGTTTTTTAGGTAACCGAATAAATCAATACAATGCCCACTCTTTTATAAAAAACCATAAACATATGAATACTGATTTGTATGTGCAAGAATCAATACAATGCCCACTGGTTAGGCAACCATGGATAGATGAATATTGATTGTATTTTCAGAATGTCGGATTAGATATAAGCATCAAGGCATAAACACCAGGATGACCTAAATATCATGTCCATTTTAATATAACAATTTGTATAAGCATCAAAACATAAATGTTATGATAACCTAAATACGCCTTGCAGAAACAAACACATCAAGTAGTCAAGAGATCATTCTAAATCCAGTGTGAATTACCCGTAGTGACCTTTTATTGTTCACATCCTTAGGCAAGATCACATTTCACAGTAGGAGAAAGAATTCACTCAAAAAGACAATAGTGAGATCAAACTTCCTTGAATTTTCTAGGTATCAATGGTCAAGGTACACATGGCCATCCAATTCAGGATAGAGGCTCTTACAGTCAGACACCATTTCAATCCAGAATTTCCAAAGTTGTTAGATTTTCATGTACAAGCAGAAAAAAAATAAAAGATTATACTTCCAGTCATCACTCTCTAGATTCGATAAAGGACATCATTGAAGAGATCAAAATGACACAATATGCAAAAATATCAATGTGAATTAGTAAGCATACAAGGAGATAAAAGCATGAAGCACATATGGTTTTCATTTTGATGTTTGATTGTGTCATTGTAGATGCAAAATCCTTTTTGGAGATGAGACAGACTAACTGAATCAAATGAAGCTTCAAAGGACTCTGACTAGATATGACTTGTCTAAGATGTACTGGAGGCCATAGGATATGACATTAATTGCCCCAAGTGTTAAGCATTGATAGGATACAAATGCTTGAGCTGATTGGTGTACAAACTGTCTTTATTAAAAATAGGAATGCAGAAACAAACTGGGAGATATGTACAAACTAAAGCAAGACTGAAAGTTGGGAAAGACCAAGATTGCGCTGATAGATGGAGCATTTTGAACAAGTGGTGCCCATTTGCTAGGTTTTCACCATCTTGGTAGAGATTCTATTTTTGCTACCAAGGCGTCTGTTTCTAGGTTTTCACCAAGGCACTTTTTCTTTTTCTCATTTTTTTGTATTTTTCATTTTTCTAATTTTTTTGTACTTTTGATATTTTTTGATATTTTTAAAATCATCAAGGCACCCATTGCTAGGTTTTCACCAAGATGTTCATTTTTTTCAGGACTTTTTCAGATTTTTAAGATTTTTTCAGGACATTTTACCCTAGACTGAATGCCTTAGGCGTAGAATTTCTTCAGATGGAGAATGTTGATTGGTTCTTGAAGCTATTCTCCTTCAGTCATTGAGAGTTGATAGGCACCAGAGCCAAAAGTAGCAGTGATTACAAAGGGACCCAGTTAGTTGGGTTAAAACTTCCCCTTGTGCTCTCTATGTGATTGATTTTTAGGATTCTCTTTCAAGACTAGATTGCCAACCTGAAATTCTCTGTGTCTAACTTTCTTGTTGTAGCCTCTAGACATTCTCTTTTGATACACTCTGAGATGATCATACACTACTTGTCTGCACTCATCTAGTAGTTCAAGTTCTTGCAATGTAGACACTCTGTAGTCATCATCAGTTACTAGACCATGCATTCTCATTCTTAGTAATGGGATTTCAACCTCAATAGGTAGTACCGCTTCAGACCCATAAACTAAAATGAAAGGTGTAGCCCTAGTAGGCATTCTGATACTTGTTCTGTAGGCCCAGATAGCTAGATTGATCATAAGATGCCAGTCTCTTCCTATTTTATTAACTATTCAGTGCAAGATTTTCAATAGATTCTTATTAGAAGCCTCTGCTTGTCCATTGCCTTGAGGATAGTAGATAGATGACCAATGTTGTGTAATCTTAAATTTGGCACATAAATCATCTAAGTCTTTGTTCTTGAATTGAACACCATTATCTATGACTATAGAATGTGGAATACCATACCAAGATATGATGTAATTCAAGATGAACATAGATATTTGCTTACCAGTTACTTGTGTCAAAGGGACTACTTCTACCCATTTCATGAAATAATCTGTAGCTGTAATAATGTGAGTATGCCCATTAGAAGAATGAGGATGTATAGATCCTATAAGATCAAATGCCCATTGGTGAAAAGGCCATTGAGTAGTGAAGGGAATTAGATCTCTCCCTGGAGCATGAATTAAGTTGCCATGCACTTGGCACTTTTGATAGTTCTTAGCAGACTTGATAAACTCTTTCTCTCTTTCAGGCCAATAGTACCCAGCCCTAATAAGTTTTCAAGCTAGTGTTAAACTATTCGAGTGTGACCCACAAATACCATCATGGACTTCCTCTAACACACATTGAGACTCTTCTCATTCTAAACATCTAAGTAGCGTACCATCTAGACCTTGTTTGTACAAATCATGACTAATGATGACTTATCAGGAGGCATTATTGATAAGGTATCTCTTTTCATGAAGGTTAAAGGTATTGGGAATGATTTGGTCTTTGAGATAGGAGAATAGGTTTTTATAGCGAGAGGAATCATGACCCACAATAGTGTAGATCATACGGGTATTAGGGGAGTCATATGCAGGATAAGATAGTGCTTCCACTAAGAACTCATAGTGTAGCTCATGTTCAGGCTATTGTAATAAAGTAGATAATGTTGCCATTGCATCGGCAACCTTATTCTATGTTCTAGGTATTTGTTCAAATGTGATAGAGATGAAATATTTCTTGAGATCATCTACCATTCTCTTGTATGGAATGAGATTTTCATCCTTAGTTTGGTACACATCATTGACTTGATGGATTACAAGTTGTGAGTCTCCATGAATGTGTAATTCTGTTACTCTCCACTCAATTGCTATTTTCATACCATTCAAAAGGGATTCATATTCAGCAATTGTACAAGGAAATTTGATTCTAAATGTCTTAGGAATGGAGTATCCTTGAGGAGTGATAAACAAGATACCTACTCCAGATCCATTCTGTGTATAGGAGCAATCAAAGAACAATTGCCATTCTCTAGAAGAAAGATTCATGATAGAGAAATCTAGAAATTCTATTTGCATTGGTGTGTCGTCAAACAAAGGTGCATCTCCTAATTGATTAGAAATAACTTGGCCTTTAATAGCTTTTCTTTCAACATATTCAATGTCAAATTCACTTAAGAGCATGACCCATTTGGCTAATCTACCTATGAGGGCAACTTTTCTTAGTAGGTACTTTAGTGGATCAATCTTAGCTACTAAATGTGTGGTATGAGCCAACATATAATGTTTTAGTTTCTATGATGCAAAGATCACAACTAGAAAAGCCTTTTCAATCATAGAATAGTTCTTTTCATATGCCACCAATGTTCTACTGATATAATATATAGCTCTTTCCTTTTTACTCTCATCATGTTGTGCAAGCAATGCCCCTGGTGATGTATCTGTTGTGGAGACATATAAGATCAATGGCTTCCCTTGAATAGGAGGCATCAAGATAGGAGGATTTGATAGATACTTCTTGATATGATCAAAATTATTTTCACATTCCTCGCTCCATGCAAATGTCACACCTTTATGTAATGTCTTTGTAAAAGGTTGTGATATGTCTGCTAGCTGAGATATGAAGCATCTAATAGATTGAACTCTCCCTTGTAATGTTCTCATTTGACTAATATTCTTCGAGGGTTGCATATCCATTATAGTCTTTACTTTAGTTGGATCCACCTCAATTCCTTTCTTTAAAACAATGTAGCCTAAGAGCTTTCCAAAAGTGACACCAAAAGCACATTTCTTAGGATTTAGTCTAAGACTAAATTTTTCCATTCTGTCTAGTATCTTGCTCAAGTCATTTAGATGTTAAGCTCTAATCATAGATTTTGCTAAAGTATCATCAACATAATCCTCCATAGTCCTATGCATCATGTCATGAAAAATAGAAGTCATAGCCCTCTGATATGTAGCACCAGCATTCTTAAGCCCAAATGGCATGACATTCCAACAAAAGGTACCCCATGCGCATGTAAATGTAGTTTTCTCTTGATCCTCTGGAGCAATTTTGATTTGATTATATCCAAAAAAAAACCATCCATTAAAGAATACATCTCAAAGCCCGTAGTCATGTCCACTATCATATCAATGTTAGGTAATGGAAAATCATCCTTATGACATGCTTTGTTTACATCTCTAAAATTTGTGCACACTCTTATTGATTTGTCTGGTTTAGAAATAGGTAAAATATTAGAGATCCATTCTGCATAATCAATAACTCGGATAAATCTAGCTTTTAGGAGCTTCTCTAATTCAGCTCTTACTAAGAGTGCAACATGTGGATGCATCTTTCTCAATTTTTGCTTAACAGGTTTAATGTTTGGAGCTATAAATAAATGGTGCATTATAAGATCGGGATCCAACCCTGACATATCTAAATATTTCCATGCAAAGTTGATCTTTTTCTCTATTAAGAATGTTGTAAATTTTTTCTTTTCTTCTTCTGATAAGGATTGTGCTACATGAATCAACTATGGTTCTTCTACTGTTCCCAAATTGATAGATTGAGTAGGCTCAATTAGAACTAGAGATCTATCTTGTAAATGACTTGGAAGGACATCAAATATCTCATCCTTAGGCACCTCATAGAGGTTTTCACCTTCAGGTACATCTTTTATTTTTACTTTTGTAGGTTCTGAGACTGCCACAAAGTGGTTTTCACCCTCAGAAATCCTTTTCTTTTTATTCTTATTCTTATTTTTCTGACTAAGATGCTTGATGTCTGACTCTGTCATGCTAATGCTTAGTTCACTGATGGAAGTCCTCATAGGCTCAACTACATTTAGGTAACAAGCAAGGGCATAGTCATTGGGAAAGGTATACATACCTTGGTTCAAGTTGGTGAATGCTATGTCAAGAAGGTCAGGGCATTGGATAGTCAAAGTGGGGAAAGATTGGGAAAGAGTGTTTATAGATATGGATCTATCATCATTGGTCCTAACCCGATGCTCGATTCAAAGGTGATATTACAACTTAAGACATTCAATTTGTGAATAGGCTCAATGTCATTGTGGAAATCCACTTCAGCCATCGGTGGATCAGACTCGATAAGTTCATCATTTTGCTCCAGACTTATGTTAGGTTGAGGTGCATATTGGTGAATAACATCAACATGCTTTTCTGTAATAAGTTCATCTAGTTTTGGAATGACTCCCCATTCATAGTCATTTGATTCATCTTATGTTTCTTTATCTAGACCTCTAGGAAATCTGAGAACATGAGTAAAGTCAGGATGAATACCCCAAGAAGGGTTACCCTCAGATTTTGATTTGAATTCATACTCATGGGAATCCATCTCAGAATAACTACCACCTTCCTCTTTTTGATTGTCTTTGAGATTAGCTAGTTCTTGTGTTGCAACTATATCTTGCTCTATAGTAGGTTCTTGTGTTTCTACTACGTTAATTCTTTTTATTGGATCATCTTCAGCTTCAAGGAGGTCTTTTATTTCTTTAGGAAAATACTCATAAGGAATGAGCTCATCAGTGGTGTCTGAATCATCACTATCAGATTATTTAGTTATTTCTCCCTTTAGTTGATTTACTATGAAAGGCTCAATTTGTTCTAATACATGTGGGGAGTTCTTGCTAAGACAAAAAGGTTTCTTCATGTATCCTAGACCTGTTGTATTCTTATTTTCTTGGCCATGATGATCAAGAGGTGATAGAAGACCTTTACCCTATAGTTCAAGAGGTCCTTTTCCTTTATATCCCATCTTTGTGATCAATTTGTCCCCTGGGCCATATGACTTAGAAGGGATATTTGGTATTTTAGCATCACATTTTTGAACCACTTGAGATTTAGGTTCATTTTTGTATAGCCATGCAAGCACAACTTCATCCTCTTCAAACTCCTGTTTAGATACTTGTTTTGCAACAAAATTTCCTTTATATGATTCAAGAGGTTCTTTAGACTCTAGCTTGGACTATTTTAGAGTTTGCCCATAAGACTTAGGAGAGATAGGGAGAGATGTCAAAGATAAGACTGGCTCTATAGTATATTCTCCCATACCATTTTCTTTGATCTTAACCTCTTTAGCGATGTCTTCCATCTTAGATGTTGAAGCAACATCGAGCTGCTTAGTGGAAGATTCTCTATTATTGGGAACAAGTTTATCAGCACTCTCTTTCAAGGTATTGCAAGTTGTATACATATCAGCTGGAATCATCACCTCAACTCCTTCATAAGGAAATTTCAAACACTGATGGAATGTAGAGGGAATGACTTTCATGTCATGTATCCAGGGTCTTCCTAGGAGGATATTGTAAGCCAAAGGTAGATCAAGAACTTGACATATAGTATCTCTGATGACAGGACCTGCTCTGATAGGTGAGACAATAGTTCCCTTAGAAGATATTTCTTGCTCATCATATGCTTTGATAGTTATCTTCTTCCTGGGATCAATGGCCATTTCTAAAAATCCCAATTGTGTAATCAAGCTGAAAGAACAAATGTTTAGGCCAATGCCTCCATCTATCAACACACGTTTGACATGAGGGTTTTGGATCAAGACTTCAATATGCAAGGGCTAGTTATGCAGATGACTTAAGGAGTTATCATCTTTCTCTAAAAAAGAAATGTACTATGGAGATGTAAGATGACCAACCATAGTTTGGAATCTGTCTAAATCAAGGTCATCAGGAACATTGGATCTGAGTAGAGCTTTGTCTAGAATGGCTCTATGAGTTGGAGATATCTGAAGCAACTCAAACATGGAGATTTTAGCATTTGTGTGCTGGAGTTGTTGGAAAATACTGTATGAAGTAGGCCTCGTGTCTTTAGGATTTGAAGATTTAGATGTAGCCTTCTGTTTAGAAGTAGATAAAAGATTGAAAGGCACCTTAGGGACATTTGATGAATCTAGTATTTGTCCTTGTAGGTGTGCCTGAGCTTGTGATCAATTAACTATATTAGCTGATTGATTATCTCTATCTCTTCTTACAATTGTGATGACATTGCAATGCTCAGATAGGCATGGTTCAACCATATTGATAACAACATTGTTTCCTGAGTAGGCATAATTGACTTTAGCACCCATATTAGGCTTAGAAGAAGAATCTTCTTTACCATGTTTAGGAAATGGTTCTGTGAATGCTGTATGATCATTATTTCTCTTATGATTGTCAATCGTGGTGTCTCCTTTATCAATTTTGTCTTGTATGATGTGCTTCAAGCGGAAGTAGTTATTAGTCTTATGACCTTTATTGTGATGGAATTCATAAAAATCATTCTCTCTCCACCATTTTAGTTTAGGTTCAGGATCAAAGACTTTCATCTCAGGCAAGTAGATGATTTTGTTTGCCAACAGAGTTTTCATGGAAGATTCCAAGGATTCTCCAAGAGGAGTGAATTTGTGATTAGGATCTGTAGCCCAAGGTTTGTAATCAAATGACTTTTTGTTGGACTCTGTGGCTTTAGCTTCAGAAGCTTTGATGGCCTAGCTACCACAGTGAGATTGAAAGTAAGTGCCTTAGATGGGGTATGAATATTATCAACAATGCCATATGTGACAATGCCTTTATTCTTGTTCCAGTTTTTGTTCTTGTCCTTAGAACTAGATCCAGATTCATACTTATGTTTTTGAAGTGTGATGTCTCCTTTTTTCACAAGTACTTTCTCAATTTTGATTGCATTATCTACCATTTTGTCAAAAGATGTATTATTTTGCATTTGTAAAGGGTAGTTAATTTCTAGAATAAGATTGTTGATGAAGATTTCCAACTTCTCAATTTCGAGAATGGGTCTAGCATATAGAGAAAATTTCTTCCTCCACCTCTTGAGAAATGTCAGGAATGGTTCTCCTGGATATTGTTTTAGATTGCAGATGTCAATCATAGTGACTAGATGTTGAATATTGTAGGAGTATTGTTGATAGAATAGTTTAATTAACTCCTCAAAAGTTTTGATAGCTGGAGGCATTCTAGAGAACCAATGAATGGCTTCTCCTTCCAGAGATCGAGGGAAAATACACATTAAGTAAGTTGGTTCATGCATAAACTCCATAGATTGAGTACAAAATTCCCTGACATGATCTTGAGGGTCAGAGTTTCCATCATAATTATCATATTTTGGCATCTCCACTCTTTTAGGGAATGGCAACATTTACAAGTCTTTATCGAATGGAAAAGGGCATAGAGCTTCCATGGAGAACTCCTTAGGTTCCTTTTCTATCTCAAGTTTGTTAAGTTTGACTTGCATGGCATGCATCTATTTCATCATAGCTATGATAGGAGTTTCTTCATCATGTGTAATGATATTTTCCACATTAAAGTTTGGAGGAAGTTTATCTCCTTGATGAGGCAACTCTAGAAAGTATGCTTATCTATCTTCCTTCAAGAAATGTTTCATCATTCTTTTGAAGTCATTGTCATTTTGATATCGAACAATTTTAGAAGGGGTAGGTTCTTGATCCATACCATGTTGAGATTGGTGTCCTTGACACCTGTGTTGTGTCCCTCTGTGAGACATGTTAAGAGTTTTAGGGCTCCCTGGATTAGATTGAGGAGGGGTTTGTTGATTACCTTCGTGAGTTGATGGAGGGGGGACATAAATAGTTTTCAATAAAAAATTGCCAAGACCATCATCTTCATAAAGACCAAAATTGTAGAGTTGTTCAAGAGTTGGGGCTTGGAGAGTATTCAGAGGTATTATATGGGATACTGTAGAAACTAAGAAAAACATATTCAACTTCCAAGACCAATTTGCATGCAAGATACCTATTACAGAGAACAAAACAAAAGATGGAAAAAACTAAAACCCTTCTATGCTAAAAAATGAGAGAGAGGAAAAATATATTCAGCATAATGCAAAAATAATTACAAGGTTCAACCTATAAAGGTGAACAAAACCCTAAAACTAGAAAAGCTAGGATGCACATTATAATTAATAAAGATATTAAAGATAATGTACCTAAGAGATAGCTTAAGTAAAAAAGAGTAATAAAACTAACTAATTACTCTAACACCCCCCCTTAAGTGAAGCTCAAGAGGTAAGCTAACCTAGCACAACTATGAAAGTGAGAAATGGGTCCCAACAACAAGGCCTGATCAGGTACCCAATACAAGGAAATCTCTGTAAACCGGAGACAAAGGAGAAAACCCAATGCGAAAAACTCCTCTCCAAAAAGAGATATAAAAGAAAGCAAAAGACAAAAAATGACTTTAAGAGACTCTCTCAAAGCCATAAGTATAATGCATGCTGCCAACCCCCCCGTGAGAGAGGGTCAAGGCTCCAAAGCCCCCCCAGAATGAAAGAACCCCTGGATCAATGAACAAACCACCATGACACCAATACAAAGGAGTGAAGGGAAGTGAGCACTGAAGAGGTAACCTTGAAAGATGAGGTGTCACTGGAAGGCTGAGCTGATGCTCAAATGAGTAGACATGAGGATCCTAAAAGGGAACCCCCAATGTAGGTGGAATGACAGGTGTGCTGACACTGTTAGGAGAGAGGAGATGAGAATCCTCTGTAGAATCCTCAACAACTACACCTAGTGGCTCGATGAATGGAGCTGGAGGGTCTGGCAGTGATGAAGAAGAGTCCTGTTGAAGAGGAGAAACCCCAACAAGATGAGGTGAGGTAGCCACATAAGTGGTCTCAGGAATAACACAAAGGTTCAAGTGACCTGACTATCCCACATGATGCTCTGGTGTAAGAGGAGAGCTGTGCTACGATAATGGAGATGGTGGACCAAAGTGTGAGAAGGTATAGAGATGGGTGGAATGATCAAATATCCCTGTAGCAACAATGCCACCCATTGCACTATTGCGAATGAAGACTAAATCTGGCATGAACTCAACTATCTTCCCTGACCCACTAAGTATAATTTGATAAATCAAGAGGAGGTTTGCAGATAGAGATGAAACATATAATACATCATTGAATGTGCCATCCTGAATGCATATAGAACCTTTCCCATAGATTTCCATAACAATGTTATTCCCCATGAGAATGCGAGGAATAGAAGAAGCCTCAATAGAAGAGAAGATCTCTGGAGAAGATGCCATATGGTGAGAAGCACCCGAATCTAGTATCCAAGGGAATTTTGAAGGGGATGCAATATTGGAAGCCCGTAATGCATGACCCTATCCAAAATCCTATCCAGATGTCAAAGATGAGGTAGAAGACTGAAAAGTAGACCCCTGTGAGGTGGAAGATGATGGAGATGAAATAGTGCTCTTTTGAAGGAGAGCTTGCAAATTTGCAATTTGTTTCTCATAGCCATCAAGTCTCTTCTAAAAACAATGTGACTCATCATGAGGTCCCTTTTGACAATAGGAACATGTAGGGCTCTTAGTCTTTTGTTTCTCCTTCTTAGAAGAAGATGGTGGGCCAATAGAGTGCTGAGAAGAGGAATCTGATATCTACTTTGGCTTTTGCTTTTGTGTATCCTAAGGTGTCTTGGCAAGCAATACCTATGACTGTGAACCTGTAAGTGAATCCATTTGATTGAGCTTGGACTGCTCATGAGTCAACCTATCATAGAAAGTCTCAAAAGAGGGCATAACATGTCATGCACCTAGTGCATCCATAGTGGAGTAGAAGGTAGAAGTGAAAATCTGATAAGGGCCATGAAGATTTGAGAGTATCAGAAAGATACACTTATCATCTGACTTCATCTTTCCAGCAACCTATAAAATGGATCGAAGAGACTTGAACTTCATCAAGAAGTCCTCAATGCTGGTGAATGATTCAGGTACCAAGGAGGTGAACTCTGCATCTATCTGGAGAACCCTGAACTAATTCATTGTGCCAAACAAGGTGGAAAACTTGTTCCACATATCCCTGGGTGTGGTCAAACCATCCAAGTGGAACAACAACTCATCTGAAATGTTCATTGCAATGAGGCCCATTGCCTCATCCATCCTATTTCTCTACAGAATAGCCTCATAAGGCCTTTGTAGAACTGGCTGAGCCACATCAAAGCATGACCATAGCCTTTTTTCCATAAGCAATCTGGTCATCTGTCATTTCCAAGTGTGATAGTTGTGAGGTGTAAGGTGAGTGACAGAGTCCGCCATTGAGAGAAAGAAGATAGAAGTAGAAGGGTCTTTCTGAAGTAAATTATAGAAAGTAAAGAGCACCCCCCCACAAAGTATAATACTATCCCCTGTACACAACAAAGTACTATGAAAGCACAAGAAATGAGAAAAAAACCTGAGTTCTAGAAGTAGAACAGGAGCACAGAAGAAGGGGTGAATTTGAATAAAAAAATGGCAATCAAAAGGAAAAATCAGGAAGTGAGACTTGCACAAGACTGACGAGCTTGGAAAGACCTTTCTGACAATATATCATATGTCAAATTTTGAGTCCGTATGAGCCCTGTAGGACCAAAAAAGCCCAATACCCCCAAAAATGCAAGCACACTGAAAAAACACAGTCCTGGGAAAAAGTTTGATGGCTGTATGGCCATCACAGGACGTTCGAAGCTGGTGGGTGGCATGGCAGTGGTGCGCGAGTGGTGGCTAGGTGGTGCGGCAGCCGGAGGCGGGCTGCGGTGTGGTGGTGCAGTGGCGCACGGGCAGCGACACCTTTGAATTTTAACGGGAGGTGTTGTTTTTAATGCCATTTTTAATTTTTTTAAAGAAAAAAATTAATTTTTTTCTCGATATTCATTCCCGTACGACCCTAATAGGCCAAAAAAATTCTCACAGATGCCTCAGAGGCCAAATAGGTCGAGTTTTATATGAAAATAGGGGTTTTTGGGCCTTCCAGACGCAATCGTGAGGTTAATTTTTGCCCAAAGTGCTAAAAAAAAGACCCACTAGATCCAATAAAAAATAATAGAAAAATTACTTGATCCACAACTTCAAACGAACTTGAACAAGCAGTAGCAGAATGGCTCTGATACCATGTAGAAACTAAGAAAAATAGATTCAACTTCCAAGACCAATTTGCATGCAAGATACCTATTACAGAGAACAAAGCAAAAGATGGAAAAAATTGAAACCCTTCTATGCTAAAAAATGAGAGAGAG
Source organism: Chamaecyparis obtusa (assembly GCA_027943335.1). Taxonomy (NCBI): domain Eukaryota; kingdom Viridiplantae; phylum Streptophyta; class Pinopsida; order Cupressales; family Cupressaceae; genus Chamaecyparis; species Chamaecyparis obtusa. The sequence continues at coordinate 412,686 of BSBK01000961.1, forward strand.
GAAAAATGTATTCAGCATAATGCAAAAATAATTACAAGGTTCAACCTATAAAGGTGAACAAAACCCTAAAACTAGAAAAGCTAGGATGCACATTATAATTAATAAAGATATTAATTATAATGTACCTAAGAGATAGCTTAAGTAAAAAAGAGTAATAAAACTAACTAATTACTCTAACAGATACCTCTCCAGATTTCTTATGTGATGAAGCTCTGGTTTCCACCATTAACCTTGGTCGAAGCCAAAGAATAAGATGAAGACAACTGAAGAATGAACTGATTGTAGAAGATTGAATGACGCAACCTTGTCAAGATTGAAGTGATTAAGGATTAGATCAGACGTAAATGAAGGATACTATGCCACAGTAGTGTGGGTAGATGCCCAATAGATGGCGGGCATGAGCTCACAACACTTAGCCATTTTAGCAATAAGACTGAATTTGAAGATAAAGTTGACAAGGTTTTGACACAAGATGAAAAGGACTCAAATCGATAACCCAGAAGGCAAGATTAGACTCAAAGGCTCACTTGAGGAAAATGAATGGATTCGTTCTAGTTTCTACTCTATTCCTAACATAGTGATTGGTTCAATAAATTCTGGAAATAGGCTGTAAAAAATGAGTTTCTGACAATTCTGACTACTCTCTGACAATTTTTCTCAAATGACTTTCTGCAGGTTCATACAACAGTGGGTATGCTGTGAAACGATAATTGACAAAGTCATACGATAGTTGATAGTAGATTTTTGACTTTTGTTTTTGACTAGTGGAAAAACTCATATGACACTATACAAGCTATCATACGACAATACAAGGGTTCTGAAATGACACTTGCCAAAACTCGTATGACTTTCTGACCTAATGGGATGACTTTTGACTCCAGAAAGGATTTTGACTTTAGATTTTGCAAATTTTTGGTTTTGAAGTTTAGATTGTTCACAAATTTCTCTATCCAGGTTTGAAGATTATTCTGAGATCATTCATTTTCGGTAGTCAGATAGATAAACAAGCACAAAAAACAACAAGCAAGTGATTCCAAGCACGTTTGAAAATAATGAACAGGGGAAAAAACAACCCTGTGCATGAACAATCAAGTGACTGAATGTGCTAATTCTTAGGTGTGCTAACTGTGTATGTTCCAAAAAGTTTTTCAATAACGCACATATTCCTAAAAAAATGAAAATTTGGCCTCACTAGGGTTTGTAGTAATGGTCTGACTCTGTAACTTTTATGATCTTAAGAGGGCAAACTCCAATCCAGGCACACTGGGGTTTTGACACAATTTAAGAAATTAATCAATCAGGAGCTGCTAGGGAGATCTGATAGCCCAACAAGAGACCACACCTATGAAGATTTCCTCCACAAGGATATTTATATAGTAGTTGCTGCTACCACGGTGAAAATGGCTATTACCGCTTGAAGTTTCATCCATGTGGTTGACCCAATTAAGGGAATGTCCACTATGGTTAACCCTCTCTAAAGGTGACTCACAAAAGATACCACATGGAGACTAGTTCCAGATTCAAGGATCTGAGTTTCTGATACTACCCAAAAAGGGAGTAGAGCATAGTCCTCTAGCCTTTTCACTTTTAACCAAAATAAAGTAGATAGATTAATTTGACACACTAAGACCAAGATTATCTCACAAAGATCTATGACATCAACCACTTATGATCTATCAACCTCTCCTAAGAGAGAATGTATCAATCAAAAGTTGAAGACACATGAATCTAGTAGAACGCGAGACTCTCTCAGTACCTTCCCTACCTACAAGGGGATCCTTCATCAAGAGGAGCTTCACATGAATAAAGAATGAGAAGAAGCTCAATCTCTCAAGATCATCCACAAATAGTGTTCATAGGGCCTATTTACTATGTGTAACAGATATGCAGAAAGAAAATCTATGTTCATTTTATAGCCCAAAATGAAGTCTGTGATATGAAAGAAAGAAAATCACACAAACTTGACACGTGAGAGTTCATTTTAATCCAAATCAAAATGTTATCAGCTTGAGAAGAATACTTGAATTCCTCACAATGTGCTTAGTAGATTTTTACCTGTTTTAGCAATTTAGTTGCGCTTTCTCCAATTAGATTCAACAAGTATCAGTAAAAAATAGAAGATTTCAATTGTTAAGGTTAGTTGTCAGTCCAAATCTAAAAATCAAATCTGGAAAACTGCCAAAATTTTTGAAATGATAATTGAATTTTGGAGTCAAAACTCATACGACAGTGGGTTACCTCCCAAACGATAATCTGGAAACTTGTACGACTGTGGGTGTTTGTTCATACAATAATCGGGCTTCCAAATGATAGTGTGTACTCTTTGATACAAGCCTTGAAATTTGGACTTGTCATATGATAGTGGGTACCTCCCAAAATGACTTTTTGACAAAAGTCGTATGAAAAATGTACGGATAGAAAATAAAAATCATAGTTTTAACCAAAAAAATGATAAGAAAGTGATAGAAATTGATAGAAAGATGATGGAAACCCATTTCAGGGCTCCACGGTGGGCGCCAAAAATGTGTGTGTGAATTTTGTACCTAGCTGTAGACACAACACTTCAGTAAAATATTAGAAGTTAGCCAAAAACCAAAATCATGCAATGAAATGGAAACTAAACTAACCAGGCGATTTACTGCCTTCTAGAAGGTGCAAGTATGATACTCTCAGATCAGACCAAGACCAGTGACAATGCAACACCTAAACAAAGGATTTGAATGCAAAGAATGGAAACTATATGAATGTAGATTTAATCTATATTTTTGTATTTTCAATGCAATAATATGAAGGAAACTGATATGATATGCAATTAATCTAAGAATTGATATGCTAAATGATAAGAATGCTCAAAAATAATGAAAATCTCACAACAGCTCTGATTCGCAAAGATAGATTCTTTGATCACCAATTCACCAATGTGAGGATGCAATTTCGTGGATCCTTTTAGAAGAGCTGAAGCCTTGATTTTATAGAAATCTAGGGCTTTGGAGGTGCATGAGAAAATCCATAAATCACTCTTGATAAACTTAGGTTGATTTTTGAGTTATCAGGAAATCAGAAATAATTAACTCACAAAATCATGCAAAAGCATGCAAGAACAACTTTTTAAACTCAAATCAGAAGTTTAGATCAACTTTGAACTCAAAATAGAGTGTTGAGTTTCCAAAATTTAACAACTTGCATTGATTTCTTGATTTTGAGTTTAACTACTCTTTGAATGTGCACAATTAATTATGAATTAATTAAATAAATAAAGTGATTTATCCTCAACTTAACTAATTTTTGAAATTAAAACAATTGATTTATGGGTTAATCAATTATTAAATCAAACTTTATTCTAAAACTCTATTATCAAAAATTGACAATTGACATTAATCAATTAAATAAGAATTTAATCAATTAGTCATGAGATTTTTGATTTATTGTCAAAATTAAATAATACAATTTAGGAATAATTAAATTAAATTAAATTAAATAATTAAGTGGCAGTATTAAATCTAATTAATTAAATATTTAGAATATTCAATTAATCAAACTTTAGGATAAATAGGATTTATCACCAAATAATCATTAAATTAAAGATAATTAGGATAAATAGGAATATTGCTAGGAATATTCCCTGATGCAGAATTTAGGATAATCAATTAGGATTTGATAATGTGCAGATGTGCCTTAGGACTTTGATGTCGATTTCGTTCGAATTTGAAGATGTAGGAGGTTAATGAACTTGTAGCCCATTTTTGGGGTATTACACAATGTATACATGAAATATGATTTAGTATATTTGAATACAAAATCCAGGGTTTACATCTCTCCTTTGTGTATTACTTCTTTGAGTTATGAGTTTTCAAATTCATTACATAGAGTTCTTCTTTGTATATGTTGTTATTCCTCTTCTTTGATCTATGATCAAATTAAATAGCTTTGGATAAAACATAGATTCTTTTGGGTTTGCATAAGGATTTCTATAAGCAATGTGAGTGCAGATATATTTTGATCAATATCATCATAAGGTGGTGGTATTAAAGGGATCCCGAATCAATAACTTTGATTAGTTTCTGTATTTCTTACTTTACAACTAATTATAGCCCAATGGATAAGGCACTGGCTAAAAATGAGTTCATTCTATGACAATAATTGCTTAATAGAGTTTGACTGTATTCCTATTATTGATATAAATTTGTCAAAAGATCTTTGAGGTATTGTGACCTACACGTTATATCCTATAAAGTGGTAATGGAGAATCAATAAATGACTGGTTATCATTTAGTATTTTCTTACCATTTTTCTGTTATATTTAATCCAGTCTGAAGTTGTATAAGTGAGGTTTATTTTGCTGGATTAGGAGCACTCTCCTTGGTTTTGTAGAGCTAGAAGTGGAGAGGGCAGTCTTGTCCCTATAGTTGGTCCAGTCATCCTAGATATTCATACTTGGAACTAAACATTCCTTAAAATCTTTCTATGGATGTATTGGTTGTTGTCATAAGCATAAAGTCCATTTTGAAGAACCAACAAAATGGCGACTCTGCTAGGGAATAGAGATGATATAGTCATGATAAATCTATATTGTGATCTTTGGTATTATAAATTTGTGTCAAATAACATAGGTACAAGTTGAGCTAGACTCCTAGCCTTCTTATTTGTCTAAACCAGTTAGTTAGCATTGAAGTACAGAGAATTATTTTGCAATTCCATGGTTATGCATTATCATTAAGAAAAATTATCAGGATTTGCATTATCTTTTCTTATCATTCTTTTGAGATATTCTTTGAATATAAGTACTCTGATCTATTAAGCTAATGTTATATTTCCCAACTTGTATTGGGTGGTGACTCTAAGAATCTCTGCAATAGTGCTGAGTGAAAATATTTTTTTAATAACACTCTCTAGATAATAGTCATAGAATAGCAGAGCCTGGAGGAAAAATCATCCTGTGGATAAATTAGAAGGTGAGCTTCCAAGTACCTCTAGTGCTGGTCAGGCAAGAAAATAAAGGAATGATAAAAACATGTCTCAGGCATGGAGACAAATGAAAAATATAAAGAAAGATGACCTAATCCATCCTAGCCAAGAAGGAAATGCTTCTGAATATGAGGAGGCTATGTATTTAGTGTTAGGTACTTATGATGACTGTTATTCTCCTCATTCTAAAGGAGAGGAAGGAATACATCATATTAAAAGGTAACAAATAGAGAGTCTCAAGGGCCAGATAGAAGATCAAGAAGTAAAATAAGAGGTGGGGAAGGTAGAAATGCTCCCCCTACCTAGGGATCTTCACCTTCTAAAATCCCCCATGATCCAAGAGATAAACAAAAAATATTTTTTTATTAAAACTTCAGAGTTTGAAACTACTCTCCCAAATTCTAAAGGTATTTTTGAAGAAGTTTTTAATTTAGAGAGAAGAATCTAGGAGAAAATTTCCATTAGAAAAGAAAGAGAAAAGGAAAAGGAGGTTGATTTGAGACAAGCTCAAATCAAATTAGATCAATTAAGGAGGAAATTTCTAACCTTGGAAGCTATAAATTTTGTTGTAGCACCTAAGAAAAATGACGAACAACCTGTTATCTGCCTAGTTTTTGAAGTTAGAAGACCTAAGGATAAGGGAAAATAGGTTGCACCATGAATCTTGATTAATGAACCTGTTAGTAATAAGGTTCCTGTAGATCAATTGTCCAAATTGGATACTGATCTTGAAAGGGCTAAAAGAGAAAAGAAAATCTTAGCCAAATACTTAGAGAAGGAAAAACTTGAGGCTACTGCTTTGGAAATGAAAAAGAAGATTGATTTTCTTAGGCAATCCTCAAGGCCTTCAAATGTGGTTACTTCTACTTCAATACCTGGTTCAAACTCTGGAAACTCTACCAAGAAGGCTACCATTGTCACACCATTAACTACTACCAATGTTTCTAACACATCAAATAATAAAGCATCCACCTCTTAAAATGATGGATCATTGCAAAGGAGGCCAGTTCATGTGGAAAGGTACAAACAAATTTTTAACGATATTCCTAGTTATCCTAATTTCATTCCTAAAGAAATTAGAGAAAAGATTCCAAAATTTACTAGTAATAATGTTATTACATGTGAAGAGCACTTAAAGAAATTTATTGATATGATAGATGATTATGAAATCAAACATGAAGATGTAATTATGAAACTATTTGTTTAATCATTAATTGAGGATGCTAGAGACTGGTTTAGAGGACTCCCACATGACTGTGTTGGTTCATGGGATGATTTTATCAGTTGTTTCAAGGACCAATATGGTGACAAAACAAATGAGGGTTTCATGTTTAATGAATTTAATAATATGAAGAAAAACTAGAATGAAGAGGTCCTTGAGTTTAATGTAAGATTTCAGAAGGCCATGCACAAGCTTTTCCAAGTTATGAGACTGGATGCAAAAGTATGTCTAGAAACATATCTAAATGCCTTTGATGCAAGATGGGTTACCTTGTTAGGGAAAAAAATCCTAGAACCATTAGGGAGGCCTAAAGATTTGTTGTAAATATTGAAAGTAACAAAAGGGTATCAAACAAACTAGGTAGAAGAGAAGACCCTAAACCTCCTAGGTTTGGAAAGAAAGAATTAGATAAACCTTCCAATATGAAACCTAAAGAGGATGATAACTTGAAAAAATCCTAAATGATTCAAAAGAATTTAAAGCCTGGTGAAAATAGAAACATGGCTCAAAATAATAACAAGCCTCCTTTCAATAATTTTAATAGGCAACCTAGGTTGCAAAATTTTCCTTACCACATCCAATGGAAGGATGGGAAGCCTAAAATCCCAGAAAGGAAGGATAAGCCTAATGATAAAATCCCTGATCCATTACATAAACATTTAGGTAACATGACTGATGATGTTCCATGGTGCATAGCTTTCTAATCCCCGCATGATCCTGACCATTGTGCAGTCTCTCAAAGTGTATCTGCAAATGAGGAAAAAGAAGGTGAGGAAGATGAATCATATGATGACTGTGGTTGTGCTATGACTTCTTCACATTCATGGGATGAAGTTGATCTATAGAGGAAGATGAAAACTGGGATGTGTCTATTTACCATAGCAGAAAGGAAGTATATCATCAACAAGTTTTTTCTGATGATGAAGAAGAAGAAATTGAAAACATAATTTGTAATACAGAAGAGGGTGAAGAACCTATTGTATTAAGAATACCTTCTGATGAATAAATAGCTCAAATCATTGTTGATATGGTTAATCTAGCCAGGAGTAATTATGTTTTGAGATAGGATAGTTGGTAATGCAGATGGTAGACCAACAAGTTTATTTATTAAGAAAAATAAAGAGGACACTAAGTAGACACAAGAAAAGGATAAAATTGTTGATGGTGTCAAGAAAATAAAAATAAAGAGGGCTGAAAAGCCAAATGGTTTGAATAATGTATACAAGGTAAAATTAAAAACACCAGAGGCAAATATCCCCATTCCTCAAGTTGACAATAAGAAGCAAAGGGGAGACAAGCTAAACCTAGCATCTCAGGTTGAAGATAGAAATATGGTTCAACATAAGCAAGACTTATCTGATGTAAAATACACCCCTATTGATATGCAAAAATTATTGTCTTAGATTACATTCAAGGTTCCATTAATGGAAATAATGAGAATAGACGAGCATAAAGAGAAAGCCCTTACATGGGTAAATGATGTTCTTTCAATAAGTGTTCAAAAGACATGAAATATTGAGACATCAAGAGGAACAAAAGATAAATCTAAAAACAAGGGGAAAGAAATAGAAGAAATTGTTTTAGAAATACCCCAGATTTATCTAGACAATAATGTTATAAACAATTCTTTGGGAGTTTTTGATCCCTTTTTCTTGACTTTGGTTATAAATGGAAAGATGTTAAAAAATTGTATGATTGATTCTGGAGCATCTAATATAGTTATGCCTACTGAGGTCATGAGATCAATGGGACTTTAGGTTGGTACTCCTCATGGGAGGTGTTAGGCCATGGATTCTAGATAAGTACCTATTATTGGTACAATTAAGGCTACGCCTTATAGACTTGCAGCGTATCCTGACAGGAAGTTAACAATGAGTGTCTTAGTTGTTGATATCCCTCCTCATTATGGAATGTTGTTGTCAATAAAATGGAGTGCAATAATGGGAGGTAATATGCAATGTGATCTATCCTTTGCAACTTTCAAAATTGTTGGTGAGAATGTCAAAGTATCCAGAGAAATTAGAACTTTCCATATGATTGAGGAGGATACAAAAAATGAAAACATGAATTGTTTCCTAGACACTGATATAAATTCCTTCCAAGTGAAAAACATGGGGGTTGAAGGAAAAAATGAACTTTTGCTTTTATCTGAGGATAAGAACAATGTGACAAACCAGGATGGTTTATGGACCATGTATTTTGATGGTGCAAGCTCTAAAGAGGGAGTTGGTGCATGAGTATTTTTAATTGCTCCTACTGGAAGGACATTTAAGTATTCATTTACTTTAATGTTTCCTTGTAAAAAAAACACTGCAGATTATTAAGCTCTATTAATAGGATTAAGGTTGGTCTCAAGACATAAAGTCAAAAACCTTAGAGTAATTGGAGATTCAAAACTTGTAATATCTCAGATAAAATTTTGGTATTGACTAGATGGATAGGGGTCAAAACAAAATGGTTGACTTATTGGAAAATATTTCTTTAAGACCAAGAGATATTACATTTTCTGGAATATCTAAGATTGAGGTTCAATGGACAGACCTTCTATACCAGACAATATTGAAAACTGGTAGGTTTTGAAGATGATTTGGACATTTTAAGATTTCTACATTGTGAGACCAATTTTGAAGATAATGAAATAAACTTTAGTGGGTATGTGGAATCTTTAGGTTATAAGGATACCATTTTGGGCAAAGAAGTGTTGCAACTAAAGTCAAATAGAGTCCCAAAGGGTCTGGTTGTGCTTGAAAGAGCATTCAATAATAATGACAAGTCTTTTTCATTAAAGATCATGGATAAGCTAGAGGATTTGGAAGAAATAAACTTATGGACAACTTGAGCCCCTAAAATTTATACATTGGAAGAAAGTTGTCTCCTAAAATAAGAAAGTTCTTGGTTGATCTTCTTAGGAAATATAGGCATGTTTTTGCATGGTCTTATGATGATTTAAAAGCCTATAGGGAAGATTTTTTTCAACATGAAATCCCTTTGAAGGAGGATACAAAGCCCTTCAGACAAAAGTTGAGACCTATAAACCCTACCTTGGAACCAAAAATGCAGGAAGAGTTGAAGAAAATGAGGGATGCAAGAATCATAAAACCTATCAGACATTCAACATGGGTCTCCAACTTGGTTCTAGTAAGGAAAAATAATGGAGACATTAGGTTTTGTGTAGATTTTAGAAATCTAAATATAAATTCATTAAAGGATAATTATGGTTTACCAAATATAGAAGCCATGCTACAGAGAGTTACTAGGTCTAAGATGATGTCTATGATGGATGGGTTTTTAGGGTATTATCAAGTTCTTATCAAAGACTCTGAGCAACTCAAGACTGCATTCACTACTCCATGGGGCACATATGTATATGTTAGGATGCCTTTTGGTCTGACCAATGCTGGGGATACTTTTCAAAGAGCCATGTACATAGCATTTGTAGATTTCATAAAGAAGTTTCTTGTAGTGTACCAAGATGATCTCACAACATATTCAACAAAAGAGGATCAACACTATGGCCATCTTGAGAAAATTTTTGCTAGAGCTTTAGAGTATGGAGTTTCTCTTAACCCAAAGAAATGTGTATTTGGGGTAACATAAGGTAAGCTTTTGGGACACATTATGTCCAAGGATGAAGTTAGAATTAACCATGGAAGGGTAATTGCAATTGATAAAGTGCCACTGCCAAGAAATGTCAAGAGAATTCAATCCTTCTTTGGTTAGATAAACTTTGTTAGGAGATTCATCAAAAATGTTGCTGAGACTAGTGTTCCTATCTCCAAGATGTTGAAAAAGGGTGCAAAGGTGGAATGGAATGAAGAAGCTAGGAGGGCTTTTTGTGAAATTAAGCAAGCAATTAAGAATGCACCTATGTTGAGGACACCAGATTACAGTAAGCCCCTCCAAATATTTTCTTTTTCTTCTTATCATACCATTGCTATAGTTTTGTTACAAAAGAACTCAGAAGGTTTTGAGCAACCTATATACTTTTTCAACAAATCCTTACAAGAAGCTAAATTAAAGTATGATATAAATGAAAAATAGGCTTATACATTGGTCAAGCCTATTAATTTTTTTAGGTGCTACTTAGTTGGAGCAACTATAGTTGCATATGTGCCTAGTGCTACTGTGAAGGACATCCTAATACAACAGGAGGTTTCAGGAAGAAGATGTAGATGGATCAATAGGATCCAAGAGTTCAACATTGACATCCAAATCACAAAACTAGTCAGAGGACTAGGATTAGCCAAAATCATGGCCCAAATCAATTTAGATGCTAATCATATTAACATGCTTGAAGAAGAATAGAGGCCATACATATATAATTTAGACTATTGTGATTGCTACAGGGATATTGTTGGATACTTGCAGAAGATGATTCTTCCTCCTGAGATGGATGATAATAAAAAGGGAATTGTAAAATTACATGATGTGAAGTATGTGATCTCTAAAGGTGAATTATGGTGGAGAAGTAATGAAGGTGTCTTGCTCAAGTGTGTTGATCATCAAAAGCCTGAAGACCTATTACAAGAAATGCATGATGGTGTGTGTGGTGGCAATTACATTGCTAAGACTACTGCACATAAAATATTAAGGTTTGGTTTCTGGTGGCCAACTATTTTCAAAGATACACATTTGTTTGTTAAAAGGTGTGATGCTTGCCAATGATTTGCAAGGAAATTGAAATTCAGTGGCAACTTACTCTTAAAGCTTGTAACAATTATAGCTCCTTTTCAGAAGTGGGGTATGGATTTCATTGGAGAAATCCCAAATAAATCAAGTGGAGGTCATTCATGGATTCTAGTTGCAATGAAATATTTCACTAAGTGGATAGAAGCAATTCCCACTAGGAGAGACACTAGTAAAGTAGTGATTGATTTCATGATGCAAAATATTTTAACAAGGTTTGGATGTCCTGATACAATAGTGGTTGACAATGCTATGTATTTTAGGTCTGAAGAGTTCAACATTTTCTGTCAGCAATATGGGATTCAAGTCTCATAGTCATCTCCTTATCACCCCCAAGGTAATGGTAAGGCCGAATCAACTAACAAGAGCCTGATATTTTTTTTGAAAAGAGTTTTTGATAAAAACAAAAAAGCATGGGATTCAAAATCATAGCAAGCCTTATGGACTGATATAGTAATAGTAAAAAATGCAATTGGTTGTTCACCTTTTGATTTGGTATATGGGATTCATGCTAGGTTGCCACAAAATAATTTGTTGCAGATGTATAAGTTCATCCAAATATATGATGATAAATTGGATAATGAGATGAAAATTAGGATGGAAGATCTGATACAATTGGATAAATCAAGAAGGGAGACACATAACAGAAACATTAAGTTACAGCTCTAGTATAAGAATTTGTATGATAGAAGGACCATAGTTAGGAGTTTTGACATTGATCATTTGGTCTTAATGTGGATTGCTAGGATAGAAGACAAAGGAAAACATGACAAGTTTAACCCAATTTGGTTGGGACCATATCTCCTTGATGATAAATGGGGATTTGATTCTTATACTCTGAAGGATATGATTGGAAATGTCTTGGAATTTCTAGTTCATGGACAATTTTTGAAGTTGTACTTCTCCAGAGGTACTTTTATTATCCATGAACAATAGGTTAGTGTTTCTTAGTAGATGGTCTGCTTAACCCAAAAATTATGAATCCTTGTCATGCCTGCAAGAGGCACACATCCCCAATTAGAGCCATTGTTAGTACTGCTTATTTTTCTAGCATAAAACTCCATGTTTTAAATTTTGATAATTTACCAAAGGAGTTTGTTGTCTGGTTATGGCTACCTTTTAGATTTTATCCATGTCCTCAGTTTGCAAAGGAACTGATCTTTTATGTTCCTAAAACCCTAGGTGGAGCCTTGTTAAATAACCCTAAGCTTTTGTTTTGAAGAATAAAACCTAGGTCATTGTTAAATTTTCAAATCATTCATTACCTTTTAAGCCACTTAAGTTCTTCATTAATCATGTGTCTTATTTCATCATCGGGCAGGGCCAAAGGCTTTCTAAAAATTGATTTACCTAGTGAACCCTTTAATTTTTCCTAAGTTTTAAACCCCGACAATATTTACTTTTTCCTAAAGTCTTTTAAGGTCATTTTTCTTAAGTCTTGACAATTAATCAAAATTGATGAACCCCTTCTTGATCTAACAATCAACTTAATCCCACAATGAAGAGATGATTAAATTTTACCAATCACGGGATCATGCCAACCATTAGATGCTTTAGTAATGAAAAGATCAAAGTGGGACCAGTCTTTTAGGTTTTATATCTACCAACTGATTAAGATAATCTAATGATATATATTTACTAGGCCCAGTCATAAAGGAATTAAGGTACCATCATATGTATTTTAATCTAATGGTCTACATAATCCAGTAATGAAAAAATAACCAATGATTATTGATCGCGGGATCATGCCAGCCATTAGATCTTCTAGTCAGAAAAGGATGATGTCAGTGGGGCTGAGGGATAAAGCTTCATAAAGGTTCTAACTTGTCTCTTTTCATTGGATGGTTCTCACAATGCCTTAATGAAAAGGTGAGGGAAGATTAGTGATTGCGGGATCACACTTGCCATCTGATCATCCAAGGTAATATAAAGCAAGCCAGTGGGGTCAAATTACAATGAAATAAAGATGCCCGTTGGATGATCTTGATCCAATGGTGATTGTGAAATCTAAATGGTAAGTGGGTTCGAAAGGATATAGTTTTGATCACCGTCAGATCTGTTTTGATTAGAGGAAAGGCATGAAGAATTAATAGAAAGTTGATCAATAAATAGTGATCGTGGGATCGCGACAACCATTTGATATATTTTAAGTGAAGAACAATGATTTTGTTTTCAACTTGCTCTATTTGGTGCGAAATCTTTCCTGCTCATTGAACTACAGAATTTCAAAATTTTCAAAGAGTAATGGTAGGAATATGTGGCATGGCTATAAAAAATTAATGATTTTTACATACGCAGTATATCTCTCAAGCATTTTAATTTTAGAATTAAAGCTACAAAAATTGCAAAATACTTTGGCAAAGTGAAATTGAAGAGTGATTGATATTTTATGAGAAATTGATAATCGATGAGTGCTTCTGTGAACTATTGTGTCTCTATTGTTGATTGTCTACAAATTTGAGCGTAAGGGTTTGGGAGAAATTTTCAGTGTGTTCTCAATTTAAACTTTCTTGATAAAACCCTAGTTTCAATAATGGCATCGAGAAGAGAATTTAAAGGAAAAGTAGAATATCATGAGAGGGCTATGTGTGATGACCTCTTGGAACAACTCAACCATTCTACTAATGATGCTTCCAAGATAAAGGAGCTAGTCCCTAAAAACCCTAGGCGTAGGGCTACAAATTCTTTATATGACAAAGGGAATTCTATGAGAGATGAAAATATTGAGGTCTCTGGTTTGGTGTTGTTTAGGGTTGGTTTTGGATTGAGGTATGCCTTTTCTCCTAGTAGTAATGTATGGCAATTCGATGTAGGAAAACTTGTTGCTCCAAATGTTTTTATGGATACTGGTATTCTACTTCATGTTGCACATAATTATGATCATGTAGCAAGGGTTGTTAAGGATATAAATGGAAACCCTTTGATCAGTATTTCAGCTGAGGAAATAAGTGAAGTGTTCAGATTGAGTGAGCCAACCAGTGACCTAGAAAAGATAAATTTTGATGAGCTGAAACAGGTCTAAAATGCCCAAAGGGATTATCTCAGGAATGGTCCTTTGAGGGAATTTTTTTTAATAAGGTTGGAGGTTTAATTATAGTGGGATCTAATACACAAGAGCCCATCAAGTTAGATTATTTCAATTTGAAAGAAAAGGGTATGTAATGGTCACTATGTTAGATTTTTCGTGAAGATTCTGAAGAGGAGATGCCAGTTCATTATGTGTTTATGATGGCACAGATCTAGCACCCTTACCTAGTAGTCACTTTTGATTTTTCTCCCCATTTGGCTGAATTGATACATGCCAGACTGATAGGAACTCAGAGAGCCAACGTTGATAGAACTTTTGGTTGATATTCCCTGATGATGTACATGTTCCTATACAAGGGTACACATTATTTTGAAAAGGAAATGGACCTAATGAAGGAGAAGGATGATGAAGAAATGTCAATCCAATTATGAAATTTAAATATGACATGAGACATAAATGAAGCTATTTTTGTAGCTTTTGACAGATGTTTTTCATCAAGGCTTAGGGTTTTATTATTTTCAAAGAACCCTAGAGTCCCAAGAATTCTTCTGGATTTCCTTAGGCCAAAACAATATGCTAATGATATCAAGATTATGTACAATTGGGGTGATATTATTTTGTACCCTTCTGTCTACTATTTTTAGAGTGTATGGCTTCAGGGGGACTCCTTTTATCCTACCATATCAGGTTCTTGTGAAGATTGGAATAACAGAAATTTTGAGACAAATTGGAGGACTACAGGATGTTTCCCTCATAGGAAAAGGAAGAGGAACAATTTTTCCAACAGTCACTATAGCCCACTAAATTGTGATTACAAAGGGTGGTTGGTCACACATGGATAAAGTTTTGGAACCATACCACATGGCTACTTTAGTAGCTAGGCCTGCAGATCCAGAGGGTTTTTACAATGACATGTTCAAAAAGAGAACCATATATGCTTCCATGGACCATGTTTTCAATTTCCTTGAAGAAATCATCATAAATATTTTTGATTTACAGGAACAGGAAATTAGGAAAGAAAAGTGGCTAGTGTATAAGAAGACACTAGATTTTGTCCAGCACTTTGTCAGGGATTATGATCCCTTGAAATATTTTAAACCATTTGAGAAGAAGGTGGAAGCTCTTATGAGCCATTTTGAGGGTATAATGCAAACCCTGAATGAAAAGGACATGGTGATGTAGATAGAGCTAGAGAGGGCTAAATTTATCCTATGTAAGCCAACATTTTCTAGGATGGTGTCCCCAAGTAGATATATTATATAGAGGAGAACTATATACAGTATGATGGTGTCAGGCACAAGTGTACAAAAAAAGAGTGAAAGGGAAGAAGACATCCCTTCCTCTTCTAAAGGAGTAGAAATGAAAGAGAAAATAAGGGATTCCCCTGTATCACCAGAGAATAGGCCTATAAATATTAACTTTGATTCCCCACCTCCCCAAAAGAGATAGAGGATGGAAGAAAGACCACAACATAGTGAGGAAGCTTATTCTCCCACTCAATCACCACTTAACCTTGTTGATCAACATGAGGTGATAGAGTAGTTGCAAAGAATGGGGAGCCTAGAACAAATTTTCATGACCTATGAGGAAATCAAGGAAGGAGTCCCCGAGCCTCCCAAATATGCAGAAATTGACTTAATTATTGGGGAGTTAGCTATCAAGGAATTATAACCCATCACCAAGAAAGCTTGTGATGATTTTATTGCGGATGATACCTTTGTTAAGGCTAGGAATTTTATGCAGTTTTTGTGGAGAGCTCATATAAGTCAGTTTAAGGAAACACATGAGATGAGACAAGAGGAAAATCTACAAAAAGACCTTACTGTCATTGAGGATGAGGTAAGGAAGGAAATGATGGAGAGATTTGAAAGAGTTACCCCAGAACAGGGAAAAGAGCTGGAAAGTAATGTAGGGGTACTCATCCTCCCTGAATGGGATATTGCTGCTGCAATTGTCCTAGATGCTGTTAGGAAGCAGGTCACACGAGTGCACAAGACCAAAGAAGAAGCTGAAATGGCTATTAAAAGTGTCACTTTCAGTGATAACCACCAAGATTTGGTCATATGGTCTCTGAGAAAGGATGAAGGAAACAAGGGGAAACAAATTGTCAAATGTGATATTTCTGGAAGTCTGCTAGTGAAAAGAGGCAATGAAACTTCAATTGTTGAAGCTTCAGGATTAGCCCTAAAAATTGCTAAGCTTGGTATGAAGGTAGAAAAGAGGGAAGCTAAAGAAAAGGAGGAGCTAACATTAAAATTTGAGATAGTTTTGAAAGCTTATGGTGAAATAAAAAAGGAGATCAATGAGAAGGATAAAATAATAGAAGAAATTAGAAGGCAGTTGGGAGAACAAGGTCAAATTTAGGTGCTTGTATAATTACAGATTTCTTCCTCCCCTGCCATGCCTCCTTCATCTAGTCCTATCATTGAATAACCTCCTTCCCCTCTACCTCCATTTACTCATGAGTTTTTGATTAAGAGAGAAATGCTAGAAGATGCTAGAAGGGCCCTTATTGAGAAGGGTAAAAGAATAAAAAGTGAAAGGCAATTGTTTAAATAGAGAAAGTTGGAGGTCCATATGAAATATGAGAACAAAATAAGAGATACAATTTTGTAGTTTGATGAGGGAATTGAGCCAAAAGGGAGCTACCAGACTGGAGAAGAATTGATGAAAATTTTGAATTCTTTTAAAGAGGAAATTGCCAATGTGGACCCAGTTTTAGATAGGTGGGTTGCTAGAAAGGATAGAATGAAATTATTTTATTCTTTAAATAAGGATCAATAGGTTGCTGATGAACAAATAAAAAATAATCACAAGTTAGTTAAAAGCTTGTTTGAGTTTCTAGTCAAGAGGGAGAATGTGAAAAGAAATGCATTAGTATTGAGGGGGAGATATTATCAAGATTGTTTTCAAATATTTCTTGGGCTGTTCAAAAAGAATGATGAGATAAAAGAAAAAAAGGTATGGCTAGGAAAACTAGATGATGAGTTGTCAATCAAAGTAAGTAGCATTTTAAATGAAGACAGTAACATCCTTTTTTTTCAAACAGTTGAAATTTTGGAGAATGCTAGGGTACACTTTGGGTCCCTTAATAAAGAAGTTCAACAAGTAAAGGCTGATTGGGTTATTTTGGTAGGAAAGAAAGATGAGGTGGTTGCTTTCCCTTGGCCTAGTGAAGAAGTTTACAAGTCTTGGGAAGATACATACTCTTCGAAAGAAGCAAAGACATAAGAGACACCCACTAAAATTACAACAGGTGGCACCTCCCCAGCTCCTTAAACAAAGTGAACTACAGGGATAATTTTGTATGGAAGAGTAAGTACAAAGGAAACACCTGGAAGAGATAGAACTATTTTTGGAAATTGTTGCAGAAGCTTGGTGCACAAATTAGTGGAAAATTTTGCAAAGTGAAACGAAACAACTATTTTGTACTTACTAACTTTTGTCTCATATGATGTAAATTTTTTTCTTTTCTTAAATGATCCATAGCGTGTTTGCAATCCTTATTTTCTATAAAAGGATTTCCAGGATCATTTAGAAGGACTGAAACTTGAATAATTTTTGCTTGCAAGTTCTGAGTCTAGGGTATAGCAGATTGTATTAGGTTATGTTGTTATAAGAAATAGAAAGTTATATAATTTTTAGCTATTATTGAAGTGGTTTATGATTTAAAAAGCATAGTGTATACATGAAACATGATTTAGTATATTTGAATACAAAATCCAAGGTCTACATCTCTCCTTTTTGTATTACTTCTTTTAGTTATGAGATTTCAAATTTATTTTATATATAGAGTTCTTCTGTGTATATGTTGTTATTCCTCTTCTTTGATCTAGGATCAAATTAAATAGCTTTGGATAGAACATAGATTATTTTGGGTTTGCATAAGGATTTCTACAAGCAGTGTGATTCTAAAGATATTTTGATCAATATCATGATAAGGTGGTGGTATTAAAGGGATCTTGAATTAATAACTTTGATTAGTTTCTGCATTTCTTACTTTACAACAAATTATAGCCCAATGGATAAGGCACTGGCAAAAAATGAGTTCATTCTATGACAATAATTGCTTAATAGAGTTTGATTGTATTCCTATTATTGATATAAATTTGTCAAAAGATCTTTGAGGTATTGTGACCTACAAGTTGTATCCTATCAAGTGGTAATGGAGAATCAATAAATGATTGGTTATCATTTAGTATTTTCTTACCATTTATCTGTTATATTGAATCCAGTCTAAAGTTGTAGAAGTAAGGTCTATTTTGATGGATTAGGAGCACTCTCCTTGGTTTTGCAGAGCTAGAAGTGCAGAGGGAAGTCTTGTCCCTATAGTTGGTCCAGTCATCCTAGATATTCATACTTGGAACTAACCGTTCCTTAAAATTTGTTTATGGATGTATTGGTTGTTGTCATAAGCATAAAGTCCATTTTGAAGAACCAATAAAATGGTTGCTCATCATCTCCTTTAATTGGCTTAAACTCGGTGGGAACATGGAGTGCCTCCAGGTTGGCTAGCAAATTGCATCTACTGTCCTTCTTCTATCTACAATGAGTGAAAAAATTAGCCAACATTGCCTCTTCTTCATCTTTCTTCCTCTAAGCTTGCATTGTGTCTAGTTGGGTAGCGACATTATCAATAATGTCCTTCTTGAAGTCTGACAAGAGATTAGAAATCTCTACCTTGGACACTCTAGAACCATTGGCTTTATAAATAGAAGACTGAAACCCTTTTCCTTTCTTCACACCTACCCTTGAGTAATTGAGACATATTTTATTGATATCATTCCACTCTCTCTGAGTAATATCCCCTCCTACCATGAGGTCCAATGCCTCCAATCAATTGTCATTAACTCCTCTTAGAAAGATAAGTTTTTGGGACTCTTCATTCAGCTGATACTGAGTATTCTTCTGTAGGCTGAGCATGAACCTTGAGACATAGTCTTCTAAAGTTTCATCCTCCTTTTGAGATATTTTAATGATATCATCCCATCTCATATCATTACCCCTACAATATTCTTTATATTTGTCTAAGAATAGGGTCTTGAGACCATCCCAAGTAGTTGTTGCATCTACTCCCAATCCCATGAACCACCTCAAGGCTGACTCTTTAAGGGTAGAAGGGAATAATTAACCTATGAGCATATGTGGAATAATAAAAAATTCTATAGAGGATATCAAATTCAAATAGAAAGGTATCAGGATCCTCTGTCATCAACCCATAGAAATTGGGAAGTGCTGAAGCATGTATTTTCTTGAGATTATGATTATCATGCAGGTCAGGAATTGGAAAGGGAAAAGTAGGTGGAACTGCTATTCTTTCCCAAGTTCTTGGGTTTATTTCCCAAGTTCTTTGGTTTCCCCTTGGCTAGTAAACTAAAAGGGCTAGGCGAGCGTTGTCTTGGTGCTGGTTAAGCTCAAATAGCTCTTCAAACAAGTGCACATCTTCTAAGGAAGAAGAAGAAGGAAGGGATAGATTGTGGTCAGCATCGACATGAGGTTCTTCTTCTTGGGGGGGTTCTTGTATAATTTCTCTAGGAAGGAATCTTCCAAGCTCACCTCTTCTTTTATGCATACAACAAATACAAAACTAGACTATGAGAAAAAATTGAATTTTAAGATAAAGACTAATTGCAAATTTAGACTTACAACTACCATGCATACTACAGATTCTTAGTTCGACACCATCCTTGGAAATGGTGCCAAAAATATAGTGCTCTTAATTATATTTGTTAACTAGGAAAGGAAATTCCCCTACTCAGTGATTGGACATCATATATGGCAGCCAAAAATCCCTCTAAAAGCATCATTTAATTGTCAACTCGAGGTCATATAATTTGAAATGGATCAGCACAATATATGCACTAGTCTTCTGTAAAAAAACATGTATCCTATGTCTAAGAACATGATGCTAGAAATGAACATGCAATAAACAAATTTAACTCAAACTGAAGAAACATTTAAGCTACTGGAAATAAGAACTACTTAGTGGCTACATGAACAATCAATAGTTCTATATATCCATTGGCTGCAAGAACAGTCACTGAAATTTTACAAAAAATTAAAGTACAACTATCCTATTTGCTGAAAAGGAAAGAATAGACACTTTCTTGAGTGGGCCCCCTCAGTCGGCATCCTTAGAGAAAACACAGGCTAAACTTCAAACTTCATAATTATATTATTGAATCAACATCAAAAAGTACATTGCTAGTAAAAAGTACATTTCCATTTGATTTTCAATTTCAATTGGGGTTTGAATTTTAGTTTCAATTTAGGGGGTTTACTTTCATTTGGGGTTTGACTTTCAATTGGGATTTAATGTGAAATATTTGTTACTCTATTTTCATGAAGAAAATATAAATCATTTAAAGAGTAACCCACTTTTACAAAATCACCAACTTCTTCATGAGAATAAACATGGGGCTATGAAGACATACCTGTATCCAATACTAGATTAGAAGATGCACCTAAATTTTCTTCTATTATGTTTTCTTCTTTGACCTCTGCATCCATTATGGTATCCGAGCAATGTTCTCCTCTTCTAAACTAATTGTTGAACCTGAGGCTCCAACATTATTCCATTCTCTAATTTTTGCTCTTCTTTCTCACTAAGACTTTGCCTCCTCCCTATTTGCTGCAACCTCCTCAGCTGCCACAACCTTCCTTTGCCTCTTTCAACATTGCTTTGATCCCATATTTTCACCAAACTTTGAATTCAAATGCTTCTCCTCATGTCAAATCCATAACAAGACAAAAATTGAATTTTTTATGGAATCATTCTTTCTGCAGATCATAATAGTCAAACAATGATAGAATAATCATTCAATAATTGAAATCTATCTTTGTGGGCTTGATTTTTTCCCAATGGGCCTTTTAGAAATAGACATTCATTATTTAAATGAAATAGATGCCTATTTATAAATCAGCGACCCATTTCTTAAAAATGGGTGTCCGTTTTGTGCTCAATAATAGAAATCAAAACGAGTGCTCATTTTTAAAAATTTAAATAATAGGTACACATTGCATAAAAAATGGAGTGGGAAACATACCTCACCTTAGTTTTCAGTTCGACATAGGATTGGTAGAATCAAGCCTATGCTTGGACCTCCAAAATAATGGCCAAGGTACTGGGATGATAGATTTATGCCTTGCCGTAAATTTTTGAGGGCCTTCCTAATTGTATTTTTCAACAAAACAAAAACTCATTATAGTTCTCACTATCCTAATTTTAGAAATATAAATTTCATAGTGATTATAGTTCTCTTAATTGGATTTTTTAACTAGGAAAAGACATTCCCCTACTTAGTGATTGGACATCATATCTGATAGCCAAAAATCCCTCTAAAAGTATCATTTAATTGTCAACTCAGGGTTGTATACCTTGAAATGGATCAACATAATATATGCACTAGTCTTCTATCACAAACACGTATCCCATATCTAAGAACATGATGCTATAAATGAATATGAAATAAACAACTTTAACTCAAACTGAAGCAACACTTAAGCTACTGGAAATAAGAACTGCTCAATGGCTGCAAGAATAATCAACAGTTCTGTATATCCATTTTTTGTAGGAATAGCCACTTCAAACTTTTACAGAAAATTAAAGTACATCTATCCTATTTTCTGAAAAAGGAAAGAATAAACACTTTCTTGAGTGGGCCCCCTCAATCACTGTCCTTAGAGAAAACACAGGATAAACTTCAAACTTTAGAATCATATTATTGAATCAACATTGCTAGTAAAAAGATTAACTTTGATAACTTGTATTACTCCTTACTTCTTTTCTATTCTATATTCTTTGTCTATCTATTTCCATCTAACTCTCTATCACTTCAGCTGAAGGCCAAAGCTATTTATTTATGACTGAACATGACTACTTCTAACTGATTTATCCACTTAAGGTGGGAAGATTTTATTACAAATAGAACTCCACAACTGGCAGAGAGTGGGCAAAGGAAGGCTAAGTTAAATTGACCAAGAAACATTAATGAAATTCTCCTTTTGGATTTGTGGATCATAAAGATACTTTCCACTAGATTCATAGAACACCTTCCTTCATGGTAAATGGGTCTTGTAACTTCTCCTTCCATTGCTCTGTGCTTCTATGACTGAATCAGTCTTTACCGGAACTATTGGGCAATGACCTAATGGAGTGTAAATTCACTCCTGGAACTTTGGGTTATGCATAAATAACTTCTATTCCTATAGAAAGGGGTTAGCTCAACACATAAAATCAATCAAATGTTCATTATCCATATTCAATGCATCCATAGTTCATTAAATACAAGAAAAAAACATTCCTCATATGGATGTAGGAAAATATACAATAATGGCTGGAGGAAGATAAAGTCTCAAAGGCACACATCATTTATCAAAACAAGTAGTATTTATAAAAACTATAACAAGGATGATTATAATAGATATGTTCCATTATAAAAAACTAAGTATCATAATCCATGAAAAGGTTCTTATAGTTATTACTTAAAGTCTGTAAAACCATATGAAAGTGTTGCTAAAACATAGTTTAAAACATGCCAAAATTAGGGCTCATTAGTGATATGACTATTTTTACAATTGTTTCTTTATTTATTACTCAAAATTTGTACCTAAATGTAAAATAGTAAGGTTCACTAAAAATTTAATAACTTTTTTATTTTTAGGGTTTTTGGAAAATAAGTTATATGACATCAATCTATATACAATTCTCTTGAAGATTAAAACAATTTATGGCGGCCGTACACTAGAGGTTTCAAAAATGTACTTTATATAGTCAATTAAAAATTAATGAAAAAACATTTAATAAAAAAAAGAAAAAATATGCTCATCAATATTTGGTGTCTTCTAGGTATCTTTCCCCAAAAGGATTCACAAAAATTCATTTATTTAGGTCAAAATATGGTGGTCGTACAAGTGTGTGGTATTGTCCTGAAACAAACATTTTGAAAAAGTTATTTTTAAACATGCCTACTAAAAAATAGTTTCTACCATGTGGGTATTGAAATAAATTAAATATTTGTAAATTAGACTTCGAGAACTATACTTTCTATTACCAAAGTTATTTGAGATTCAATCTCTAAGTTCCTCAAATCATGACATTAATTGACAAAAAAATTGAAAAATAGGGAAACCACTTCCACTTTTTGCCCAAAAGTGGGACTCAACTTCTTGCAGCCACCTATAAAGGTAAGTTTCTCTTCAAATGCTTTAATTGTAGAAGAATTGGTGATTATGCTGGTAGATTCATTTTCCAAGAAGATAACTCTAAGAGACCCATTGATGATAACAAGAGAAAGGATAATTATAGAAGAGATGACAAAAATAATCTAATAGATGATAGAGATAAACCTAAGAAGTTTTTTTATTCAATGGAGACCCATTAATCTAAAGATGAAGATTGTGATTACTCAAATGATGAATCATTATTTCTAGATATATAAAAAAAGGATAGTGAAAGAACCAATATTCCACATAATGAAGATAATAGTGAAAGATCAATAATTGTAAGGACTACTCTACATGCAAAAGAAGATCATAAAGCTTGGATAATTGACTTTGGATACTCAAATCATATGACAAGTGATAAAAGGAAGTTCCTTGAATAAATGAAAAGTATGATGGTGGATCAATTAAGTTTATTGGTGAAGAGGTTGCACCTATTAGTGGTCAGGGTACCATATCCATTTATAGTAAAAATAAGATAAATGGTGTTCATTATGTTAAGGGTTTAAGGTTTAATATTTTGAGTGTAAGTTATAGTAAAGGTCAAAATCTCACATTTCATGGATCACAATATGAGATGAGAAAAGGAGATTCTAGAAGTCTAGTTGTAGAAGGTACAAGGACAAATGAGAATGTCTATTACATAAAGGAAAACAAAGGAAGTAGTTGTTTGTTGGTGTAGAACAATGAATGTTGGTTATGACACAAAAGGATGGGACACATTAGTTTTGACAACATGGTGAATATTATTGCAACTCAATCAGTGAGAGATTTTTCAAAGATTGGAAAACCTTCTAATAAAGTGTGCAAGGAATGTCAGATGGAAAAGCAAAAAAGGAATATATTCAAGAACAAGGAGTATTATACTATGAACCCTTGGAGATAATTCATGCAAACCTATGTGGATCTATAAGGAAAAGGTGAATAAATGGTGAAAGGCATTTTATGTTTCTCGTTGACGATCACTCTAGAATTACATGTGTTAATTTCTCATAAGAAAAATTAAAAGCCCTTGATAGATTTTTAAAAATATGGTTTGGAATCAAGTAGATTCTAAGTTCAAATGTTCAAATTTTGATAGAGGTGGCGAGTTCACATCAAATAAATTTGATATATTTTGTGAAAAAACATGGTATTAGGAGATAATTTTTTAGACCTAGGATTCCACAGCTGAATGGAGTTGTTGAAAGGAAGAATAAGATTGCTTTTGAAATGGATGGAACTAAGTTGGAATATGATATATTACCTAATATATATTGGAAAGAAGTTGTGCATATTGCTATCTATCTTCGTAATAGGGTACATGTGAGAGTGAATCATATAAAGACCCCTTATGAGTTATGGTTCGGAAGATTTCCTATTGGACCAAGTGTTTAGGGGGAAAATGGGAGCCAATGAATTTAACAATATAAACTATATGAGATGAATTCATTAACTAACCACTTCCACACTAAAATTCAAAATACAAGAGAAAGAGGGGCTTCCAAATAGAACTCTCAATATAACCCAAGTTAGATTAGAAAAACCCAAGGAGATAAATGGATGCCAATGCTAAATCCAAATTATATTAAGGAAGTATGCAAGCAAGTCCTCTTTCATGCAATGTAGGATTTGATTAAAGATGTGTAAAAGTAAATGTGCAATTGAACCAATTGATTTAATAGGGAAAATAAGATAGATCTAGATACTAAATGTAAGTAATCAACCCAATCAAGATGTGAAAATAGGTCTAGATTAAGAAATAAAATGAATGATAAAGTACTCACCTTGAAATGTGTAGAGGAATGTGCCTTTTTGATCTAAAAATTGTGGATATGAACCTATGACAAAACTTTTGACTATGAATTCATGATCATGACAGAAAACCTACAAAATATTATTTTTCCCATACCTCCAAGAATAGGTCGACTAGGTCATCATGTTTTGGAAAAGGTCGACCAGGCCACCGTGTTCTCAGGATACTGTAGCAAAGTTGACACAACTCTATCAGAAATGTCTCAGCAAGGAGTTTCTAGATTTGTGGTTATAATTCTGATATCATGTTCATACAGACAAAAAAGATTATTTTTCAGTTTGGGTAGATGAGGTCTTGCCTTGGTCAAGCCCTAGATTGAGGAATAAATCTTGAAATTGAAATGTAAATTTGTAAAGGAAACAAGAAAAATGTAAGTATTCACCTTGCTTGTAGAAATCCTTGTCAATAAGGATCTTGTGATGGTTGTATGTTGTAGATGTTGAATTTTCAATAACGGATATAATAAATGACCAAAAATGAAATAGATATACCAAAACCACATCATGGAACCATGGATGTAAATGTGTACCAATGAAGAAGATTATGAACACCTCAATGTAAATCTCCTCCCTTGATGGCCAATAAAGTGCTAGATATTGAAGAGGAAATACTCATAAAGGATCCTTGAATCTTTGAATGCCTTAAATAATTGATGAAAATCTACTTGCTTGAATGCTTGAATGCTTGAGATTGCACATGTGATTTCTATAGTGAAAAACATCTCTCAAAATGAGGTGCCTAGGCTTCCTTTTATACTAGTTTCCAAGTGGGAAAAAAAAGAAAGCCGACGAGGGCACCCTATTTTGAAATTTAATTCCCCAAGAAAACACCAACCCCAAGATTTAAAATCCCCAGAGAACAGGTTGACCTATTCTAGGGTTGGCCCACAAGGAGCTAACCCTGGGGTCTCAAAGACTGCATAGTTCAAAGGGTAAAAATGAGACATAATAAGAGAAGAAGGGGGGTTGTGCACAAATCCATCCATGGTCCATGAAGTTGGTAAATGGATGAGAGCTAAAAGTTCTTAAATAATAAGTATGTCCATTTTAAGATGATATATTTATCCCCCACTTTAGCGGGAGTATGAGTTTCCTCAAATTCATGGTAAAGTAGATCAAAGTGAAAGAATTGATCTTATGAGGAAGAAGGAGATGAAGAAACCATCAAGCCCTAATGGAATTGAGTCTTCATAATATCTATAGCCAAAATAAGAGAGATGTCACTAACAAGAAAGTGTATCCAACTCACCCACTAAGGTTTGTGTCCCTTTTTGTGAACTACATAAAAAAAAGAAAAAGGTGTGTTGCAACAAGAGATGAAATTGAATGGTCTAGAAAGTGTGTTTGGCATGCTAGTAAATTCATAAAAATGATTCAATCTCAAGGGAGCTCCATGTCCTAAAGAGAGTAATCAAAAGATGACCAAGGCATAAGGATGTGCGTGTCCTTAAGGGATCAGAAACATGATCAGGCTTCCCAGACTATCAATAGTCCAAAGAAGGATCAAACAATGATCAGGTCTCCCAAACTATTAGTAATCTCAATAGGGATAAAAAAGAAAGGATCATGCCTCCCAAACTATCAATAATCCAAAGAGAGATCCAAAATAACAAAGACCAAGCCTCCATGAACTATCAATAGTTTAATAGAGGAAACTAAATTGTCAACATGAGTGTGTGCAAAAGTGAGCAGAGTGTATGTTTCCATGTTAAAGTGATTGAAAAATCCTCAATGGGAGAAATTTATTTAATGAAAGTGTACATGCATCCATGAATAATGTTTCCACTATAATGCCCTTAAGAGAGAACACTTCAAGGGAAATAAACACATGAGAAAAGAGAGAACATGAAGAGATCTACTAATTGGGGAGTCAATATGATCATATGATAATATGTAATAATATATCAAGTATGATATGTCATAATTCCCCAAAGGAAGTATAACTACAACATAATAGAGGAAAAATCATGTAAGAGGTACAAAGAAGAGTATTTTTGGGCCAACAAAATAGAGACCAAAAGGAATTGGTGCTACTATGTCGCGAGCATCCAAATAGACTACACAAGGGCACACATACGAATAATAGCACATAGAAAACATAACATGTAATGAAAAATAGAATAAGAGAGGTACAAATAGAAGAAGATGTACAAAATTTTCAATTACTTTATCATCTTGTGCCAACAAAGCAACAAGAATCATCTAAAGAAATCTAGAAAAACATATAACAAACAACACAACATGGGAGAAACACAACATGAACACACAAAGACCACCATGTTAGATAAGTCCACTTTAAGCATGTCACTTGCCCTCCCCATCTTAGTCTGAAATATTAGGGAAAGGTGAGAAACTCACAAGAGGAATAACATCCAACATAGTAGGAACCACCACCAGATCCAAGCAAGGACTCTGGGGGGAGTCGTTGTGCTCTTCACTAGGAGTGAGTATTAGCTGCATAGAAATAATGTTAGGAAAATCATAATCCATATCAATATTTTCATATTTATCATCACTAACATGTGCATTAGAAACATCATCATCAAGAGTATCTTCCATATCAAGATTAATAGAATCTAAAATATGAACAGAGTCATCATATTTATCCATTTGCATATTGTTATTTTGATTCTTTTCCTTTAAAGACTTAAGCATGGGTTGATCAAAGGAAGACAAGGATTGAGATGAAGAAGAAATTTTAGAAGAAAGAGCATGGGCCTTGGCCTTAGCTTGAAATTTCTTATGATGTTGATGAGCATGTTGGTTACAAATAGTTTTACAAGATAAACTTGAAGGATTAGGTTCAACGGTCATAGGTTCTGAGGAGGGAATAACTACATGTTGATGAATGATAGGTAGAGGGATAGGTTGGGTAGGTAAGATAGCTCTAGGAGTATCAAACTTAGGAATGTTAAGCTCAAGAATATTTTCTACTTTGTATTGCTAATACGATTGATAAAGATGATTAGGATAGTTAGGTGGTTTTTGAGGGAGAGATGGCCAAAATAAATCTATCTTAGCACAATCTTGAGGATGTGAAGGTTTATAAAGAGAATGATTAATGGTGACAACTTCTCCTCTATGAGGAAATTTTATGTACTTATGAATAGGATAGGTTACAACTTGTATGGAAGAGAGCTAAAAAATACCAAGCTTAACTTGAAATTGATCGGAAGTAGGAATAACAACAAAGGTAGTATGAAAAACCTTACCGGAAAGGGTCACAAGAAGATTGATATAAGAACCTTGAGGATGATAAAGAAAACCATTACAAGTTTGAATCCAAACACTAGATGTATCATAGGTATCCTTATGTAATCCTTTATTAAAAATATGTTCTTCATTGATAACATTCATAGAGGAAGAGGGATCAATCAAAACAACACAAGAAGGGATATGAGCTACCCTAGCAATAATGTAAAGAAGACCATTAGGTTCTTTAAACATATTAGAATGATTAAAGGTGATAGGAGGTGTAGGTTTAGGTTTGTGCAAAGGTAAAATCAAAGGTTGAGGTTAAGAATCAACACGATTAATCACATGATTAGATTCTTCTACCTTGTCATCATAACTAGTGTTAGTAATAGGAGAAGAAGGTTGATTAATGACATTTGTTGAATGTGAAGGTAACGGGTTGGTGTAAATTTGAAAATTCTAATTAGGAGGTGTTATGCATTTGTTTGTACTATTAACCTCAACATCAACAAATATAACATTCAAATCAATAAGATCTTGAATAGCATTCTTTAAAGCATAACACCTTTGAGTATCATGACCAGGTTGACAATGATATTAACAAAAGACATTGGTTTTCTAGTGTCAATAAGACATATAGGAGAAAGTTTAATAATGTTAGCATTAATCAAATTTGTCATCACCACATGTAAAGGTTTAGATAAATAAGTGTACTTATGATTAGGATGGTACATAGAGGAAAAGTAGTCATACCTTTGGATATTGTAGTAGATACATGATCATCAACTATGTTGGTTGAATTGTGAATCTTGATGTAATTTTTAGGTTTAGAGAACTTGTTTTTATGAATGACGATGTCACTCATATCAACAGTAATAGGATCCATTGGAGTAGAGATTTCAAGATGGCTCACTTGTAACTGATAATGGTGAAGCATTGTGTGAAGATTTGAAAATTAAGTATAGTAAATAAAGAGAATCTCATCTCTAATGTCTTTTTGAAAGTTATAAATAAAAATACATTGAATATCATGTTTAGGTACATGATTAGAAATTTGAGCATACAAGTATTTGAATATACCAATAAAGTCACTAACTTTTTCTTTAACACTTTGCTTACAATGCATTAAATCAGTCAAAGAAATCTGAGGACCTATATTGTTTTGAAATTGTTGAATGAAAGCACTAGCAAGCATTTGAAAGGAATTAATAGAATAAGGAGGTAAAGAACAATACCATTGAAAATATTTATCCCTAAAATTATGTGTGAACAACTTAGCCATGAGCCTATAGTCATGAGCAAAATGACTACATATAGTTTGGAAAGTCCTAACATGAATCACAAGATCACCCTTACCATTATAAGTTTCAAGATGAGGTATCTCAATATGTTTTGGGATAAAAAAATGAAGGATATCTAAGGAAAGGAGGATTAGCAATGTCACATGTAGGGATGTTGTACTTAGATTAAGTGAATTGAGCCACCTGTTGTTGCAAAGAGGTGACGGTTTGAACCAATCTACTAATGGTAGGATGAGAAGATGCAATAATAGGCAGAGATGTATTGGATGTAATAGGAAAGTTGTAGGAAGTGGAAGGAAAATGTAAGGATGTTGGTGGAGGATTAGAAGGAATGAGACGAGGATTGGAATGTGTGAAAGGAACAATATTGTATGAAGGTAATGAAGAAGGTATGGAGGTAGGAGGAACACTCAAAGGAAGTGAAGGGTTAGGGAGACCAACAATAAGAGGATTAGAGATGTGTGTAGAAGTTGTCATCAGAGGTGGTACGTAGGTAGGAATGCTAGGAATAGTAGTGGAAATAGGAATAGATGGTTCAATGGTTTTGGAAGGAGGAATGTATCCTAACTCTTGAGAAAATTACATCAAAGGCTTACCATGAGTGTTAATAAGGTGTGATATACTATGAAAAATGGAGATGTTATTATCATCATGAGTGATAAGTTTCTTTATAGCCTCAATAGAAATAACATTATTGGGATTTATGTTCTCTTGCACAAGCCAGCTTTCCAATTGATCAAACTCATGAGGGAGATTATCAACTTGGAAAGGAGGAACTCTTAAGACTTCATATTCATCATTAGAAGAGTTATGCTCCACTATAGGATTAGGATCTTGAGGGAAAATATTAGTATCATCATGGGTCTTAGAAAGACAAGAGGAATCATGATCAAAAGAGCCCATGAGTCTACAAATTCTCCTAATGGGAATGCTAGAGGTTGGACTTAGTTTAATAAAGAACATAAAAGAGGAGATCACAAAAGGAAACTCTAATGAGATCTATCTACACAATTATCAATATAATAAGGAACATAAAAAAGAAAGATTTAACCATAGAAATATAGCTAAATATAACTCCAAAATCAATAAGGAAAGGGGTAATGTGTTGGGTTCACCAAAATAAGGTAAACAACCAATGCAAAAAGAAAGATCAAGGGATCTAACTCTAAAATAAAAAAGTGGAGATGCATCGGGTTCACCAAAATGTTTAGGGGAAAAATAGGTGCCAATGAATTTAGAAATATAAACTATGTGAGATGAATTCATTAACTAACCACTTCCATAGTAACATTCAAAATACAAGAGAAAGAGGGGCTTCCAAACATAACTCTCAATATAACCCAAGTTAGATTAGAAAAGCCCAAGGAGATAAAGGGATACCAATGCTAAACCCAAATTTAAGGAAGTACACAAGAAAGTTCTCTTTCATGAAATGTAGGATTTGATTAAAGATGTGTAAAAGTAAATGTGAAATTGAACCAATTGATTTAATGAGGAAAACAAGATAGATCTAGATGCTAAATGTAAGCAATCAACCCAATTAAGATGTGAAAATAGGTCTAGATTAAGAAATAAAATGAATGATAAAGTAATCACCTTGAAATGTGTAGAGGAATGTGCCTTTTTGCTCTGAAAAATGTGGATATGAACTTGTAACAAAAATTTTGACTGCAGATTCACGATCATGACAGAAAACCCAGAAAATGATATTTTTCTTAGACCTCCAGGAACAGGTCGACCAGGTCACTGTGTTCCCAAGATATTGTAGCTAAGTTGACCCAACTTCTTCAAAAATGTCTCAGCAAGTAGTTTCTAGATATATGGTTGTAATTATGATATCCTATTCTTGCACATATAAAATCTTGTTTTTGGGTTTGGGTGGATGAGGGCTTGCCTTGGTCAAGCCCTATATTGAGAAATCAACCTTGAAAATTGAAATGTAAATATGTAAAGAAAACAATACAAATGCAAGTATTCACCTTTCTTGTAGAAACCCTTATCAATAAGGATTTTGTGATGCTCAAGTATGTTGTAGATGTTGAGTTTACAATAATAGATTTAGGAAATCTCCACAAATACAATAGATCTACCAAAACCACATCATGGAGTCATGGATGTAAATGTGGACCAATGAAGAATATGATGAATGCATCAATATAAATCTCCTCCCTTGATGGCCAAAAAAGTGCTAGATCTTGAAGAGGAAATGCTCACAAAGGATCCTTGAATCTTTGAATGCCTTGAATGATTGATGAAAATGTGTTTTATTGAATGCTTGAGCTTAGATATGTGATTGCTATAGTGAAAATTCCCTCTCAAAATGAGGTGCCTAGGATTCCTTTTATGCTAGTTTCTGGGTGGGAAAATAAAGCAAGCCAATGGGGGCACCCTATTTTGCAATTTAATTCCCTGAGACAACACCGGCCTCGAGATTTAAAATCCCTAGGGAATAGGTCAACCTATTCCAGGGTTGTCCCACAAGGAGCTAACCCTGGGGTCTTAGAGACTGCATAGTTGAAAAGGGTAAAAATGGGACATAACATGAGAAGATGGGGGGCCGTGCACGAGTCCATCCATGGTCCATAAAGTCAGTAAAGGGATGAGAGATAAAATGTCTTAAATAGCGAGTGGATCCATTTTAAGATGGTACACCAAGTATTTCAAAATATTTGGAAGCAAGTGCTACACCATAAGATATGAAGAATATTCATGAAGTATTGATGCAAGATCAAAAGAAGGAATATTTCTAGGATAATCTAAAAAGAGAAAGGTGTACCAATGTTAAAATAAGAGGCTAAATAAGATTATGAAAGCAAAAATGTCAGAGTAAGTGAAGAATGGGATTAAGTTGCTCCAGATCCTGAAATTAAAATTGAAAATGCCCCATTTATAGTAAAATAGAAAGAAGGTCCAGGAGAAAAAGAAGAATTAGATGTCGAAGAAAAGGAACCAAAACAAGCAGCTATTACACCTATAAAATATGTGTAGAAGAATTATTTAGAAGATCAGATCCTTGGAGATAAAGAAAAACAAGCTTAGACAAGAAGAAGACTTGCCAAGGCAAATGAACTAGAAAAAAATTTCTTGACTTGGACTACTGACCATAACTTCCAATTTTTAAAATAATCTCAAGAGAATTTTGATGAACAATTTTATTTCCTTGCCACAGAATAATATCTACCTCACTACTCTCAATTTGAGTATTAATAAGACATTTTTTGTTAGGGGCATTGAGGCCCCTAATATTCCAAGTTATAATTTTCATTGCCTCCTCGAAGAGCGCATTAATTTCCTTGTCCTTGTGATTTGCTAAAAAATAAGAGTAGTTGTTGTTCCCTTGGATTTCCTTAGTTTGAAAGTGGAATCTAATGTAGTTTGAACCCTTGCATCAATCTCCTCTCTTTTCTTTTTTCTTTTAGCTAGTCATCCTCTTATTTGTAGAGTAACAAAAGAAGATTGTTGATGAATGAAATTTGATTGAGAGATGGATAATTTTTTAGAGAAATTTGGAACATCCAAAAAAGGAAACAAAGGTTACGAGGAGGTTTCGAACCTTCAAAATAAGAGGATATAGGTTGAGACATTGAATTCATATTAGTATTTTCTTGTTCTATTCCTTCTAACATGTTTTCCTCTGCTATTTCTTCTATTTTTCTTTAGCCACTTGAAGAAGAATATTCTCCACCATGTTTTGAAAATTTTCATGTATAAGGTGAAGTCTCTAAATTCTTCAAAATATAATTTTTTAAAATAATATTTGACTAGATTTAATTTTGAATCTAGAGAGCATCCTTGCAAAGAATTCTAGTGCTTGTTTTTATAAAAAATAGATGGTTCCGATAAGTATTCCTTGGATTAGAAGTAAACACATTAGAATTTAAAATCTTCTCATAAGAAGGGGAGAATATTCCTTTAATTTGTTAAGCTCTACTAAAGGAGATTAAGATAATGAAGAGGCTCAAGGTGAGAACATTGAGAAGAAATGCATTCTCCTATTTCTTTCACAAGGTTTTCTTCCTATGTAAAGATTGGTTTTGGAATTTCATCAATCTGGGGGTTGATTCATGACTTGAACCATATGAAGAGCCTCAATTACACCCTTCATGAAAATTAATTCATCTATATGAGTGCAGGGATAGGGATTTCATATCAATCTAAATATTCTTGACAGTTTATGAAACATGCCTTTGAGGTAAGAGGTTATCAATGTCTTTTTTTGAGAAGACATAAGGATGGATCTGAAGTAGGATCTTGACATACTTTTAATATACTATCTTGAAAATATATTGTAGGAAAAACTAAAGTACCCTATGTACTTTCTTCCTTATCATGAACTTCTAATGGTTTTTCAATGATTATATTATGCACCTGAGTACCCTTAGGAGATTTGATTGACAAATTATCTAGAAATGGCTTATCAGTATCAAATAGAACACATACATGAACAAGAAGGAATGAGTTATCAAAAGAGGTGAGATCATGCTCAATAAAAATACCAATTTGGTTTCCCAAAGATTCAACCAAATCCAAATCCCTATATTTAAGTGGCAAGGAAGGAAAATGCACCCAAAAAGGGGAAAAAAACACTTCATGGAATGAGGAGAAAAGTTTGAAATTCAAAATGTTACTCTAAATGTAATTTTACTATTATTCATTCTATAATAATCACTTATTCATCATGGGGAGACATAATATAATCAAGTCTAAACTTTCAATTATTTACTATTAGTATAACTATCTATAGTATCTCAATGGTTAAGAGGTCTTACATCATCAATAAATATTTTCTTAGTGCCTTTTTTGGTCCTTTCCTATTTCTATTTTTGGTGTATATGTTTTATTCTTATCACAAATACATTTTTACATATAATTATAAAGCTTTGACTAGAGAGATACCTATAGAGATAATAATAGTAATTCTCATAGGTTTTATCACATACCTCAATATGAAATCAAGGAAAAGGAAGAGAGTACGGTTTGTTATTTGGTCTTAAAAGTTTTAAGGAAGATTTATTTGGTTCAGTATTGCCTACCATATTTTCTTTGTAAAGCAAGTTTCCATTGTAAACTCCCAGTTGTAACTGTGAAAGAATATAATTTTTTATATAGAAGGGAAGAAAAAAAGTAAAGTAACTATTAATATGACATCAAGGAGTAGTATAGCTCAACCACAAATTCCAATTTTTTTTGGCAAAACTTATGAGCTTTGGGATATAAAATGAAAACATTGTTTTGTTCTCAAGGCATATGAGATCTAATTGAAAAATGTTTTTCTGAACCATAAAATGAGTCTGGATTAACACAAGATGAAAAAGATAAATTACAAGATAATAGGAAAAAGGATGCTAAAGAACTATTCCTAATTCAACAAGCTTTAGATGAATCAATTTTTCCTAAGGTTTCTACAGCTAAAAAATCAAAGATAGGATGAGATATTTTAGAAACAACATATCAAGGGACATCAAAAGTTAAAGTTTCTAAGTTACAAACTTTAAGGCATGATTTTGAAAATCTATGTATGAAAGATTCAGATTTAGTTGATTATTTTCTCAATCAAGTAATGAGTGTTGTTAATCAAATTAGATCATATGGTGAAGATTTGACTGATCAAAAGGTTGTTGAAAAAATACTTCGTAGTTTGCCTAGGAAATTTGATGCCATTGTTGTTGCCACTGAAGAGTCTAAAGATTTGATAAAACTCTCTATTGATGCGTTAATGGGGTCACTTTTATCTCATGAATTTAGAATGAATAGAAATACCAATTCTTCCTTGGAGAATGCTTTTAGATCGCATGTATCATTTGGCAGAGGAAGAGGAAGATCAAACCATTGAGGAAGAGGAAGAGGTAGAAGCATAGATGGATGTATGAGTCCAAATCAAGAAGAAAGAACAAATCAGTCTTTTTAGAGTTTCAATAGAGGACGTGGGAGAAGTCCATTTCAGAACCCATCATCAAGATTTGACAGAAATTTGGTCATTTTGCAAATGAATGTAGAAAGAAACAAGAAGAGACTAAAAAAAATGGTTCTAATTACTCAAGTGTATCTGATAAAAATTCACGAAGTTTATTCATAACCTACATCTCAAGAAAGTTCTAGTGATATATGGTTTCTAGATAGTGGTTGTAGTAATCATATGACTGGAAATAAAGACTTATTTACTAGTTTGGATGATTTTGTCAAATCTAAAGTAAAACTAGGAAATGATAGTAAAGTTTCTGTAATGGGAAAAGGTGTTATAAATGTTTTAACAAAAAATGGTGAAAAAAGATATATTCTTGATGCTTATTTTGTGTAGATTAAAACAAAATATAATGAGTGTTGGAAAACTAATACAAAAAGGGTACAAAGTTTTCTTTGATAATGATGTTTGTACAATCCTGAATAGAAATTCTGGTGGTAGGTTAATTGCTAGTGTCAAGATAACAATAAATTAGATGTTCCCCCTCCAAATTCATTGCATTCAAGGAATAGAAGAAGTAAATTTCAAGATGGTGTTCTCAGACCATTCATGACTATGACATTTGAGGTATGGACATCTTCATTTTGATGCTTTGAGTTTGTTGAAGAGGAAGAACATGGTAAAAGGATTACCACCAATATTGCAACCTCCTAGTTCATGTGAAAGTTGTATATTGGAAAAGCAACATAGAGAAAGTTTTCCAGTAGAAATTTCATTTAGAGCAAGAGCACCATTGGAATTAGTTTAGATTGATATATGTGGACCAATGTAGACTCCATCTTTAGGAGGAAGTATACATTTCTTAACATTTCTTGATGATTTTAGTAGGAAAACTTGGATATACTTTCTCAAATAGAAGACTGAAGCTTTGATAAATTCAAGGAGTTTAAAGCTCAAGTGGAAAAACAAAGTGGTCTATACAACAAGGTATTGTGATTTGACAAAGGTGATGAGTTTAACTCTAATGAAATTTTGGATTTTTGCAGATATCATGGAATTAAGAAACAATTTACAACAAGGTACACACCACAACAAAATGGTGTAGCAGAAAGGAAGAACAAGACCATAATGGAGATGGATAGGAGTATGTTGAAGGCCAAGAATTTGTCCTATGGTTTTTGGGTAGAAGCAGTAGCATGTTACATCTTGAATAGAATCCCTACAAAGAGTGTTCAGAACAAAATACCACAGGAAGCATGGAATGGTAAGAAAAACAATGTATCTCATTTTTGAGTTTTTGGATGTGTTGCTTATTCATTGGTGCCATCTGAATTGAGAAGGAAATTAGATGATAAAAGTGAAAAATGCATCTTTATTGGTTATAGTGAATAATCAAAAGCTTATAGATTGTATAACCCTATTTCAAAGAAATTGATAATTAGTAGAGATGTTTCAAATTTAAGGAAGAAGAATCATGAGATGGAAATGATAACAAAATAGTCACAAGAGGAGCACCAATATCTCAAAGTGAAGAAGAAAAATCAAAAGAACAAGGTGATCAATCATTTCAAACACCACCAAGTACTCCATCAAGGAATTATGTACAAGGAGCATCATCTAATCATCTAGAATATTCTACTCCATATTCAAATATAAGTGATGAATCAGATTCTACATCCACAAGACCAAGGTATAGAGGTAAGAGAACAAGAAGTTTAAAAGAAATATATGATCAAGAAGAAGAGAATGTAGACGTGTTCAAATTTTGCATTATTTTCTTACGATCCTTTACATTTTTGAAGAAGCAATTAAAGATGATAAATGGATCAAGGCAATGGATGAAGAGATTGACTCTATTGAAAGAAATCAAACATGGGAATTAATGGATTTACGTAAAGGAAAATAATGCGTAGGAGTCAAATGGGTTTATAAAACTAAATTTGGTGTAGAAGGTAAACTTGTAGAGCATAAGGCAAGGTTAATTGCTAAAGGATTTTCACAACAGTATGGAATTGATTATAATGAAACATTTGGTCCAGTTGCTAGACTTGATGTAGTTAGAATTATTTTAGCAATAGCTGCACATAATAATTGGAAAGTGTATCAAATGGATGTAAAATAAGCTTTTTTGAATGTTTTTCTTGATGAAGAAGTTTATGTTCAACAACCACCTGGTTATGAGGTATGTGAGCATGAAAATAAAGTATATAAATTGAAGAAGGCTCTTTATGGTTTAAAACAACCACCTAGATCTTGGTATAAGTGGATTGATTCATACATGATAAGTAATCACTTCAATAGAAGTAATAGTGAGCCCACATTGTACATCAAGACTAATAAACAAGGTCAAATTTTGATTGTGTGTTTATATGTTGATGACTTGATATTCACTGGAAATTTGTCAATAGACATGTTCAAGTCAACAATGATGAAAGAATCTGAGATGATAGATTTAGGCTTGATGAGATACTTCTTGGGCATTAAAGTTATTCAATCTACCAAAGGTATCTTCATTTTCCAATCCAAGTATATAAAGGATGTTTTGAGGAGATTTAAAATGATAAATTGTAATCCGATATCAATTCTAATTGCAACAAGAAGAAAGCTTAGCAAGGAGGATAAGGGATCAAATGTTGATCTAACTATGTTTAAAATACTTATTGGAAGTTTGATGTATATGACAGCCACTGGGCCTAATATTATGTATGGTGTAAGTTTGATCTCAAGGTTCATGGATTCACCGCAAAATTCTCATTGGCAAGTTGGGAAGAAGATATTGAGATATATGTTGTAGGAACAAAAGGATATGGAATCCTATATTTCAAAACTAACAATTCTGGTTTGATTGGTTATACTGACAGTGATTTTGTAGGTAACATAGATGATAGGAAGAGCACTTATGGGTATGTCTTTCATCTTGGATCAAGTTTTGTGTCATGGGCATCAAAGAAGCAACCTATAGTGACACTTTCTTCAGCTGAAGTAGAATATGTAGCTGCAATCACCACATCATGTCAAGCAGTATGGATGCGTAAAATTTTATCAGATTTGTTGCATAATTAGGGGAAACCAACACCAATCCTTTGTGATAGAAAATTTGCAATTGCATTATCAAATAATCATGTATTTCATAAAAGGAGAAAGCATATTGATACGAGGTCCCACTTCATCCGAGAATTGGTTAACAATGAAAAAATCTACCTTGAGTTTTGCAAATTTGAAGATCAAGTGGTAGACATTTTTACTAAGGCATTACCAAAGAACAACTTTAAATATCTATGAACACAAATGCAAATTATTGATATTGCATTTTTTAGTGGTTGAAATTAAGGGGGAGTGTTGGTGGGAATTAATTTCACCACTGACAATGAACACTATGCCAAACCAAACTGACATAGACCAAGGGAGGGAGGATCCAATTAAGGATAGTCCAAACCTTGCAGCTTTAGAACAAAATAGAAGATAACTCAACACAACAATTATTTCAACTCAATTTTCATTAACATGCTTGGCCGTAAGGCCTTTCAGGTTAGGGCCAATTACAATCATAAGTAATTCTACAAGATCAACAAGATCCAATACAACTCTAGCTAGTCCAGCTCTAAAAACTATCAGCAACTAATGAAAAACCTAAAGTAGATCTAAACTTGAGCTCATAAGCCTCCAAGCAATCTCCTTGTTTCCAAGCCTCAACCACTAGCTCTGCTAAGACAACCTATCAAAAATCAATCTGATCTGTAAGATCTTGTAGGGTCTTTTCCACAACTTTGCCACTCAAATCTTCTATCAGAGTCTCCTATCTGATCATCCAAATCTTCTTTCTCTAAGTCATCTGATCTCACTCCAAAACAACTACCCAAACACGCCTTAAATACTAATCATTAGCCACAAGTTGGCTGGATGAAATCATTAACTCCTCCTAAAAAATATTAAATTCAATACAAGTTGGCTCTCAAATAGCCTTACAATTATTAAATACAACATGTCAGCTTGTAACAACAGCTACCAACAATAAATGCACCAAGTCGGCCCAAAAAATCACACAGACCTCCAGTCTGTAAACCAAAAAAATTGAGTACCAGTAAAATAACCGAGCATGCCAAGCATCACTGAGTACCAGTGTCGATCG
The DNA here is from genome assembly GCA_027943335.1 of Chamaecyparis obtusa. Taxonomy (NCBI): domain Eukaryota; kingdom Viridiplantae; phylum Streptophyta; class Pinopsida; order Cupressales; family Cupressaceae; genus Chamaecyparis; species Chamaecyparis obtusa. The sequence goes on from BSBK01000961.1 coordinate 452,130, forward strand.
AGCACCACAGACATCACTGAGTAACACTTTCACCGAGTGCCAGATATTACCAAGTTCTCTTCAATGATCGAGTTTCCTTCAATGACTAAGACCGTCGGTCAAGGCTACAACTGAGTAACACCATCCAAAAAACACATTGCCATGTAGATCCACCAAGTACCCTAGAATGCACTTGAATCAGACACCCTAGGTTTGAAAAGATGTTCATATGTGAGAAGAACATCTTCTAGGATTCAGCACATAAACCCAAACTAGTTCTTCATATACAAGTCCTCCACCTTTTCACTTTGCATACTCTTCCACTTCAGCTTTCTCTATCTCTTCAAGTCTTTCCTTGACAACACACAAGTCTGTCCTTTACATTGATCAACCATACCTTTAGGATCCACCAACTCAACTTGGCTACCAATACTCAAGCTTCTCCTACCGAGTGTTGTATCTAGAAAAGGCATCGGGGAAAACTCCATGTCATCCTTCTCAACAGTAAATACATTTATGACAGAATCATACATAGCTTTGCAATCATATTGCCAAGGTCTACTGAGCAATATATCACAACTATTCATTTTCACAATGTCACATAACACAAGATCCTTATACTGGCCAATCTAAACATCAACAAAGCACTGTTCTCTTACTTCTAGAGCATGAACATCTTGTAACCAGCCAATCCTATAAGGACAAGGATGCTTCATTCTATTCAACCCAAGTTTCTGAACCATGTCCTCAGCAACAAGGTTATCAGTACTACCACTATCCATAATAACATCACAAAGTTTACCTCTCGACTTGCACCGAGTCCTAAACATGTTACTCCTTTGACAAGGTTCCTCCTTTGTACCGAGCAATGTTCACCGAAGCAACAAGTTCTCAGATTCAGATTCATTCTCATTCACAATAGCAGTTCATCAGTCACCAAGCTTCTTTTGTGTACACTCAAAAGAACAGTGTCCTTGGGTATGTGCAAGATCATGGTATACCAAACTATGGCCTTAAGTGGCAATGAAAAATTAGAAAATCAGCGTTAGTCAACTTGACATAAAAGGTTGAACATCTTATGGACCTTATCTGAAAAAGTTGTAAGAATAGAATCTATAGGAAATTGAATGTAGTTTCTAAACTACTAGCCCTTGTTTGAAATTTTTTTTGTCTAATTGTTCAAAATTTTAGATTTCAATGCAGTACTACGAAAATTTTAGGGAAAAGATAAAAAGTACGTGTATGTCTGACCACCTTAATCACAATCAAATGATGATATATTTCCCAATATTCTATATATAAGTAGTAGACTCATGCCCGGATGTGACGCATATTTTTTTATAATTTTTGGTCAAATAAATAATTAATTATGAATTTTCTGCTACAAAGTTTTCAGAATAAAAAAAATCTCATGTCTGACCACCTTAACTAATTCAAAATTTTACCAAATTCAAAACTTTATTTTTTCTTATAGTACCCGAAGCATAGAATGTGACACATGTTTTGGATTTCAAAAAGGTTAAACGGTTTGAAAGTTATAGTTGTTTTTCAATCAGTATGTCAGTTACGACTTTAAAGATAAATCAATTGAAAAATAAGTAATAATTACTTACATAACTCAAAATTTGACAACAATTATATCGATGGAAAGATGATAATGTCTTTAAGAAACCCTTTTCGTTTCATCAATTTCGGGTGAAAAAATAGTCGTCAGCTACATGGTCGAAGTCTTAGTATCAAGAACTATCTCCTGAAACACGCATAAAGGGTTGACGACCCACATTGGGTAATGCCAAAGAAAATACCAAGCCTAATTGGATATCCGATATTTTTGGATATCTAAAAATATCGAATATCTGAAAAAGCCCGCCTATTTTAAAATTTCAATTGAACCGCTTTTCCCAAATTCAAGTTTCAAAAAAAAAATATTTTTTTAATAGTAATATTAATTGTCTTATAAATTAAGTTGTATTCATTTTATGTTAATATTAATTCAAGTTTGATATTAAATTATATTTTTGTTATGTTAATATTAATTTCATTTTAAATATTAATATTAAATAATAATAACATAGCATAAATATTATAATACAAATTTTTATATTAGTATGTATTATATTATAAATGATATACAAAATGATTTTGAAAGAATACTTGCATAGTTGATTTGAGGACAGACAATTTCAGCTCAAATCCTCTTGAAAATATCCAGCACGGGATTTTTTTTATAGACTCCTTTTAATTTCAGCAGTCTGACTCTACTTAAGTAGATGTCAATGGACTTCCCCTTGATTGAATACAATCAATTATTTTTTTAACTCTCGAAAAGAAATTTCACATAGTTGAAGAACCACCATATGCTCATCATCTATTCTAGAAACTAACAGTGGCATAAAAATTGATGTAAGAACATTTAAGGTACATTGTCCACAAAAAGGTATATGAAACCTTTAAATATACATTAAAAAGTGGAGGTGAAGACTCTAGATGTGTGTGTGTGTGTGTGTGTGAGAGAGAGAGAGAGAGAGAGAGAGAGAGAGAGAGAGGTCATGAGGACTTCCTAGGGGTCCTAACACATGATAAGGGGTACTAGGACACCTAGGAAGTCCCAATGACCCCTTCCGACACATTAGAACCCTCAAATGTGTCCTTAGGGGTCTACAACCCCTAAGGACACACTTGAGCATTCAAATGTGTCGAAAGGGGTCATGGGGACTTCCTAGGTGTCCTAGTAACCCTTATCACATGTTAGGACCCCTAGGTAATCCTCATGACACCTTTTGACACATCTGAATGCTCAAGTGTGTCCTAAGCGGTCGTAGGACCCATTAGGACACACTTTAGGGTTCTAATGTGTCAAAAGGATTCATGAGGACTTCCTAGGGGTCCTAATGCATCATAAGGCATACTAGGAACCCTAGGAAGTCCTCATGACCCCTTTCGACACATTTGAATGCTCAAGTGTGTCCTCATGACACCTTAGGAAACACTTGAGCATTCAAATGTGTCAAAAGGGGTCATGAGGAGTTCCTAGGGGTCCTAGTATGTCTTATCATGCGTTAGGACCCCTAGGAAGTCCCCATGACCCCTTTCGACACATTTGACTGCTCAAGTGTGTCCTAAGGGGTCCTAGGAGTCCTTAAGACACACATGAGCATTCAAATGTATCTAAAGGGGTCATGAGGACTTCCTAGGGGTCCAAGTATGCCTTATCACATGTTAGAAACCCCAGGAAGTCCTCATGACCCCATTCCACACATTAGAATCCACAAGTGTGTCCTAAGGGGTCCTACAACCCCTTATGACACACTTGAGCATTCAAATGTGTCAAAAGGGGTCATTAGGACTTCCTAGGGGTCCTAGTATGCCTTATCATGCGTTAGGACCTCTAGGAAGTCCTCATGACCCCATTCGACACATTAGAACCCACAAGTGTGTCCTAAGGGGTCCTATGACCCCTTACGACACACTTGAACATTCAAATGTGTCACAAGGGGTCATGAAGACTTAATAGGGGTCCTAGTATGCCTTATCATGCGTAAGGACCCCTAGGAAGTCCCCATGACCCCTTTCAACACATTTGAATGCTCAAGTGTTTCCTAAGGGGTCCTACGACTCCTTAGAACACACATGAGTATTCAAATGTGTCAAAAGGGGTCATGAGGAATTCCTAGGGGTTGTAGTATGCCTTATCACATGTTAGGAATGCTAAGAATTCTTCATGACCCCATTCAACACATTAGAACCCTCAAGTGTGTCCTAAGGGGTCCTAAAACCCCTTAGGACACACTTGACCATTCAAATGTGTCGAAAGGGGTGACGAGGACTTCCTAGGGGTCATAGTACACCTTATCATGTGTTAGGACCCCTAGGAAGTCCTCATGACCCCTTTCGACACATTAGAACCCTCAAGTGTGTCCTAAGGGGTCCTACGACCCCTTATGACACACTTGAGCATTCAAATGTGTTGAAAGGGGTCATGAGGAATTCTTAGGGGTCCTAGTATGCTTTATCACATGTTAGGACCCCTGGGAAGTCCTCATGATCCCAATCGACACATTAGAACCCTCAAGTGTGTCCTAAGGGGTCCTATGACCCCTTAAGACACACTTAAGCATTCAAATGTGTTGAAAGGGGTCATGAGGACTTCCTAGGGGTCCTAGTATGCCTTATCACATGTTAGGATCCCTAGGAAGTCTTCATGACCCCTTTTGACATATTAGAACCCTCAAATGTGGGGTCCTACGACCCCTTACAACACACTTGAGCATTCAAATGTGTCAACAGGGGTCAAGAGAACTTCCTAGGGGTCCTTGTATGCCTTATCATGTGTTAGGACCCTTGAGAAGTCCTCATGAACCCATTCGACACATTAGAACCCTCAAGTGTGTCCTAAGGGGTCCTACAAAACCCTTACAACACACTTGATCATTCAAATGTGTCGAAAGGGGTCATGAGGACTTCCTAGGGGTCCTAGTATGCCTTATCACGTGTTAGGACCCCTAGGAAGTCCCCATGACCCCATTTGACACATTTGAACACTCAAGTGTGTCCTAAGGGGTCCTACGACTCCTTAGAACACACATGATCATTCAAATGTGTCAAAAGGGGTCATGAGGACATCCTAGGGGTCCTAGTATGCCTTATCATATGTTACAAACCCTAAGAATTCCTCATGACCCCATTCGACACATTAGAACTCTCAAGTGTGTCCTAAGGGGTCCTACGACCCCTTAGGATAGTTGAGCATTCAAATGTGTCGAAAGGGGTCATGAGGACTTCCTAGGGGTCCTAGTACACATTATCACATGTTAAGACACCTAAAAAGTCCTCATGACTCCATTCGAAACATTAGAACCTGCAAGTGTTTCCTAAGGGGTCCTACAACCCCTTACAATAGACTTGAGCATTCAAATGTGTCGAAAGGGGTCATGAGGGCTTCCTACGGGTTCTAGTACACCTTATCATGTGTTAGGACACCTAGGAAGTCCTCATGACCCCATTCAACACATTAGAACCATCAAGTGTGTTCTAAGGGGTCCTAAAACACCTTAGGACACACTTGAGCATTCAAATGTGTCAAAAGGGGTCATGCGGACTTCCTAGGGGTCCTAGTATGCCTTATAAGACATTAGGACCCCTAAGAAGTCCCCATGACGCCATTCGACACAATAGAACCCTCTAGTGTGTCCTAAGAAGTCCTACAACCCATTAAGACACACTTGAGCATTCAAATGTGTCGAAAGGGGTCATGAGGACTTCCTAGGAGCCCTAATACACCTTATCACGCATTAGGACCCTTAGGCAGTCCCCATGACCCCATTTAACACATTAGAAACCTCAAGTATGTCCTAAGGGGTCCTACCAACCCTTAGGACACATTTGAGCTTTAAAATGTGTCAAAAGGGGTGATGAGGACTTCCTAGGGGTCCTAGTATGACTTATCACACATTAGGACCCCCAAGAAGTCCTCATGACCCCATTTGACACATTAGAACCCTCAAGTGTGTCCTAAGGGGTCCTACAACCCCTTAGGACACACTTGATCATTCAAATGTGTGGGAAGGGGTCATGAGGACTTCCTAGGGGTCCTAGTATGCCTTATCAGGTGTTAGGACCCCTAGGAAGTCCTCATGACCCCATTCAAAAAATTAGAACCCTCAAGTGTGGTGTAAGGGGTCCTACGATCCCTTACGCCACACTTGAGGGTTCTAATTTTTCAAATGGGGTCATGAGGACTTCCTAGGGGTCCTAGTATGCCTTTTCACGCATTAGGCCCCCTAGGAAGTGCTCATGACCCGATTCGACACATTAGAACCCTCAAGTGTGTCGTAAGGGGTACTACGACCCCTTATAACACACTTGAGCATTTAAATCTATCGAAAGGGGTCATGAGGACTTCATAAGGGTCCTAGTACACCTTTTCACATGTTAGGCCCCCTATGAGGTCGACATCACCCCATTCGACACATTAGAACCCTCAAGTGTGTCATAAGGGGTCATACGACCCGCTATGACATACTTGAGCATTCAAATGTGTCGAAAGGGGTCATGAGTACTTCCTAGGGGTCTTAGATTGACTTATCATGTGTTAGACCCCCTAGGAAGTCATCATGAATCCATTCGACACATTACAACCCTCAAGTGTGTCCTAAGGGGTCCTATGAACCCTTATGATACACTTGAGCATTCAAATGTGTCGAAAGGGGTCATGAGGACTTCCTAGGGGTCCTACTATTCCTTATCACATGTTAGGCCCCCTAGGAAGTCCTCATGACCCCATTCGATAAATTAGAACCCTCAAGTGTGTCCTAAGGGGTCCTACAACCCCTTACGACACACTTGAGCATTGAAGTGTGTCGAAAGGGGTCATGAGGACTTTGTAGGGGTCCTAGTATGCCTTATCATGCATTATGCCCCATGGGAAGTCCTCATGACCCCATTCCACAACCCCTTAGGACACACTTGAGCATTAAAATATGTCGAAAGGGGTCATGAGGACTTCCTAGGGGTCCTAGTACACCTTATCACATGTTTGGACCCCTAGGAAGTCCTCATGACCCCATTCAACACATTAGAACCCTCAAGTGTGTCCTAAGGGGTCCTACGACCCCTTAAGACACACTTGAGAATTAAAATGTGTCGAAAGGGGTCATGAGGAATTCCTAAGAGTCCTATTACATCTTATCACACATTAGGACCCCTAGGAAGTCCTCATGATGCCATTCAACACATTAGAACCCTCAAGTGTGTCCTATGTGGTCCTACGACCCCTTACGACACACTTGAGCATTCAAATGTGTCAAAAAGGGTCATGAGGACTTCCTAGGGGTTCTAGTACGCCTTATCACATGTTAGGACCCATAGGAAGTCCTCATGACCACATTGGACACATTAGAACCCTCAAGTGTGTCCTAAGGGGTCCTACGACCCCTTACAACACACTCAAGAATTCAAATGTGTCGAAAGGGGTCATGTGGAATTGCTAGGGGTCCTAGTATGCCTTATCACATGTTAGGACACCTAAGAAGTCTCCATGACCCCTTTCGACACATTTGAATGCTCAATTGTGTCCTAAGGGGTCCTATGACTCCTTAGAACACACTTGAGCATTCAAATGTGTTGAAAGGGGTCATGAGGACTTCCTAGGGGTCCTAGTAGACCTTATCACACCTTAGGACCCCTAAAAATTCCTCATGACCCCATTCGACACAATAGAACCCTCAAGTGTGTCCTAAGGGGTCCTATGACCCCTTAGGACACACTTGAGCACTCAAATGTGTTGAAAGGGGTCATGATGACTTCCTAGGGGACCTAGTATGCCTTATCACACGTTAGGACACCTAGGAAGTTCTCATGACCCCATTCGACATGTTAGAACCCTCAAGTGTTTCCTAAGGGGTCTTACAACCCCTTACAACACACTTGAGCATTCAAATGTATTGAAAGGGGTCATGAGGACTTCCTAGGGGTCCTAGAACACCTTATCACACATTAGGACCCCTAGGAAGTCCTCATGACCCCTTTCACCACATTAGAACCCTCAAGTGTGTCCTATGGGGTTTTAGGACCCCTTACGACACACTTGAGCATTCAAATGTGTCAAAAGGGGTCAAGAGGACTTCCTAGTTGTCCTAGTATGCATTATCACGTGTTAGGACCCCTAGGAAGTCCTCATGACCCCATTCAACACATTAGAACCCTCAAGTGTGTACTAAGGGGTCCTACAACCCCTTAAGGGACACTTGAGAATTCAAATGTGTTGAAAGGGGTCATGAGGACTTCCTAGGGGTCCTAGTACGCCTTATCATGCATTAGGACCCCTTGGAAGTCCTCATGACCCCATTCGACACATTAGAACCCTCAAGTGTGTCCTCAAGGGTCCTACGACCCCTTACGACACACTTGAGCATTCAAATTGGTCAAAAGGGGTCATGAAGACTTCCTAGGGGTCGTAGTGTACCTTATCATGTGTTAGGCCACCTAGGAAGTCCTCAAGACCCCATTCGACACATTAGAACCATCAAGTGTTTCCTAGGGGGTCCTATGACCCCTTACAACAAACAAGCATTCAAATGTGTCAAAAGGGGTCATCAACACTTTGTAGGGTTCCTAGTACAACTTATCACACGTTAGGCCCCCTAGGAAGTCCTCATGATGCCATTCAACACATTAGAACCCTCAAGTGTGTCCTAAGGTGTCCTACAACTGCTTACGACACACTTGAACATTCAAATGTGTCGAAAGGGGTCATGTGGACTTCCTAGGGGTCCTAGTACACCTGATCATGCTTTAGGACCCCTAGGAAGTCCTCATGACCCAATTCAACACATTAGAACCCTCAAGTGTGTCCTAAGGGATCCTACAACCCCTTATGACATACTTGAGCATTCAAATGTGTCGACAGGGGTCATGAGGACTTCTTGGGGATCCTAGTATGCCTTATCACTTGTTAGGACCCTTAATAATTCCTCATGACCCCATTCGACACATTAGAACCCTCAAGTGTGTCCTAATGGGTCCTATGACCCCTTAGGACACACTTGAGCATTCAAATGTGTTGAAAGGGGTCATGAGGACTTCCTAGGGGTCCTAGCTTGCCTTATCACGTGTTAGGACCCCTAGGAACTCCTCATGACCCCATTCGACACTATAGAACCCTCAAGTGTGTCCTAAGGGTTCCTACGACACCTTACAACACACTTGAGTATTCAAATGTGTCAAAAGGGGTTATGAGGACTTCCCTGGGGTCCTAGTACACCTTATCACACATTCAGACCCATAGGAAGTCCTCATGACACCTTTCGACACATTAGAACCCTCAAGTGTGTCCTATGACCCCTTAGGACACACTTGAGCATTCAAATTTGTTGAAAGGGGTCATGTGGACTTCCTAGGGGTCCTAGTGTGCCTTATCATGCATTAGGACACCTAGGAAGTCCTCATGACCCCATTCAACACATTAGAACCCTCAAGTGTGTACTAAGGGGTCCTATGACCCCTTAGTACACACTTGAGGGTTCTAATGTGTTGAATGGGGTCATGAGGACTTCCTAGGGGTCCTAGTATGCCTTATCACATGTTAGGACCACTAGGAAGTCCCCATGACCCCATTTGACATATTAGAACATGAAAATGTGTCCTAAGGGGTCCTATGACCCCTTAGGACACACTTGAGCATTCAAATGTCTCAACAGGGGTCACGAGGACTTCCTAGGGGTCCTAGTATGCTTTATCACATGTTAGGACTGCTAGAAATTCCTCATGAACCCATTCGACACATTAGAACACTCAAGTGTGTCCTAAGGGGTCCTACGACCCCTTAAGCACACTTGAGCATTCAAATGTGCCAAAAGAAGTCATGAGGACTTCCTAGGGGTCCTAGTATGCCTTATCATGCGTTAGGACCCCTAGGAAGTCCTCATGACCCCTTTCGACACATTTGAACCCTCAAGCATGTCCTAAGGGGTGGTAGGATCCCATATGACATACTTGAGGGTTCCAATGTGTTGAAAGGGGTCATGAAGACATCCTAGGGGTCCTACTATGCCTTATCATGTGTTAGGACCCTTAGAAAGTCCTCATGACCCCATTCAACACATTAGAACCCTCAAGTGTTTCCTAAGGGGTCCTACAACCCCTTAAGATACACTTGAGCATTCAAATATGTCTAAAGGGGTCATGAGGACTTCCTAAGGGTCCTAGTATGCCTTATCAAGTGTTAGGCCCCCTAGGAAGTCCTCATAACCCCATTCAAAACATTAGAACCCTCAAGTGTGTCGTAAGGGGTCCTACAACCCCTTACGACACACTTGAGCATTCAAATGTGTCGAAAAGGGTCATGAGGACTTCCTAGGGGTCCTAGTATGCCTTATCATATGTTAGGCCTCCTAAGAAGTCCTCATGATCCAATTTGACACATTAGAAACCTCAAGTGTATTCTAAGTGGTCCTACGAGTGCTAACGATACACTTGAGCATTCAAATGTGTCAAAAGGGGTCATGAGGACTTCCCTGGGGTCCTAGTATGCGTTATCACACATTAGGACCCCAAGAAAGTCCTCATGACCCCTTTCAACACATTGGAACCCTCAAGTGTGTCCTAAGGTGTCCTACAATCCCTTAGGACACACTTGAGCATTCAAATGTGTCAAAAGGGGTCATGTGGACTTCCTAGGGGTGTTAGTACGCGTTGTCACATGGTAGGACCCCTAGGGAGTCCTCATGACCCCGTTTGACACATTAGAACCCTCAAGTGTGTACTAGGGGGTCCTATGACCCCTTAAGGCACACTTAAGCATTCAAGTGTGTCGAAAGGGGTCATGAGGACTTCCTAGGGGTCCTAGTATGCCTTATCATGTGTTAGGACCACTAGAAAGTCCCCATGACCCCATTCGACACATTAGAACTCTCAAGTGTGTCATAAGGGGTCCTAGGACCCCTTAGGACACACTTGAGCATTCAAATGTGTCAAAAGGGGTCATGAGGACTTCTGAGGGGTCCTAGTATGTCTTATCACATGTTAAGACCCCTAAGAAGTCCTCATGAACCCATTCAACACATTAGAACCTCAAGTGTGTGCTAAGGGGTCCTACAACCCCTTAAGACACACTTGAGCATTCAAATGTGTTGAAAGAGGTCATGAGGACTTCCTAAGGGTCCTAGTATGCCTTATCACATGTTAGGACCCCTAGGAAGTCCTCATGACCCCATTTGATACATTAGAACCCTCAAGTGTGTCCTAAGGGGTCCTACGACCCCTTAAGACACACTTGAGCATTCAAATGTGTTGAAAGGGTTCATGAGGACTTCCTAGGGGTCCTAGTATGCCTTATCTTGCGTTAGGCCCCCTAAGAAGTCCTCATTACCCCATTTGACACATTAGAACCCTCAAGTGTGTCGTAAGGGGTCCTACAACCTCTTATGACACACTTGAGCATTCAAATGTGTCAAAAGGGGTCATGAGGACTTCCTAGGGGTCCTGGTATACCTTATCACGTGTTAGGCCCCCCAAGAAGTCCTCATGACCCAATTCAACACATTAGAACCCTCAAGTGTGTCCTAAGGGGTCCTATGACCCCTTACAACACACTTGAGCATTCAAATGTGTGAAAAGGGGTCATGAGGACTTCCTAGGGGTCCTAGTATGCCTTATCATGCATTAGGACCCCTAGGAAGTCCTCATGACCCCATTTGACATATTATAACCTTCAAGTGTGTCCTAAGGGGTCGTACGACCCCTTAAGACACACTTGAGAATTTAAATGTGTCGAAAGGGGTCATGTGGACTTCCTAGGGGTCCTAGTATGCCTTATCACACGTTAGGACCCCTAGGAAGTCCTCATGACCCCTTTCGACACATTAGGACCCTCAAGTGTGTCCTAAGGGGTCGTAGAACCCCTTAGGACACACTTGAGGGTCCTAATGTGTTGAAAGGGGTCATGTGGACTTCCTAGGGGTCCTAGTATGCCTTATCATGTGTTAGGACCCCTAGGTAGTCCTCATGACCCCATTCAACACATTGTAACCCTCAAGTGTGTCCTAAGGGGTCCTACGACCCCTTAATACACACTTGAGCATTCAAATGTGTCGAAAGGGGTCATGAGGACTTCCTAGGGGTCCTAGTACACCTTATCACGCGTTAGTGCCCCTAGGAATTCCTCATGACTCCTTTCGACACATTAGAAGCCTCAAGTGTATCCTAAGGGGTCCTACGACCCCTTAGGATAGACTTGAGCATTCAAATGTGTCGAAAGGGGTCATGAGGACATCCTAGGGGTCATAGTATGCCTTATCATGCGTTAGGACCCCTAGGAAGTCCTGATGACCCCATTCAACACATTAGAACTCTCAAGTTTTTCCTAAGGGGTCCTACGACCCCTTAAGACATAGTTGAGCATTCAAATGTGTTGAAAGGGGTCATGAGGACTTCCTAGGGGTCCTAATGAGTGATACGGGGTCATAAGGTGAGTGAGATCTCTCTCTCTCTCTCTCTCTCTCTCTCTTTCTCTTTCTCTCTCTCTCTCTCCTCTCTCTTTCTCTCCTCTCTTTCTCTCCTCTCTCTCTCTTATCTCTCACTCTCTCTCCCTCTCTCTAGGTGAGAGAGAGAAAGAGAGGAGAGAGGAGAGAAAGGGAAGAGAGAGAAAGGTGAGTGTGAAGCGACACATCTACTCATTAAGTTGAGTAGTCCCATTTTGTGTTGCGTGCTTAGTATAGCTGACTAAGATGTTATTGGAGAGTTTTATTGTTTCTCTAATATGATTTCAAGATGGTTCTAACAGCCTGACTTGATTATATCATTTAGAGGAAATATATTTATAGGTGGTCATTTGTGATTGCTTAGTATGGCAGAGAGTTAAAAGATAAGAGAAGAGAAGAAGTTGCGAAGTGTTGAGCCATCAGTAAAAGGTCTATGTGACAAAGTAGAGAGTATATGCTATTCATTGGAATTGATCAAGACAACAAGTCTATGCGTAGTTCACCAAGATCCATATATAGTGTGTATCTGTTAAATAGAAGGTTGCAGCCTTCACCCCTTTGAGTAGTGTGCTCTCGGATAGTGTGTCCTCACCCCTAATAGGGTTAATTGTAAAAGACTACTAATAGGGTCTGACCCTTAACTAGGTAACTTTACTTAATGCATTGTAAATATCAACTCCTAACAGTGTTGTAAGATCTTCTAACAGGGATCATAATACTCTAGTGCAGTTTATAGTGGATGTTAATTCCCACTGGGGTTTTTACCTATTTGGGTTTCCCCGTAACCAAAATTGTGGTGTTGTGTTAAGTGTTCTTATATTGTGTTTGTGCTTAATGTTCTTCTGTACTTAATTGGATAAAGATTTGAATCTTGTAGATAAATGATTCACCCCCCCTCTCAGTTATTTCTTGGGACTATTCCTAATAGTAAGGACTACTCTCCATGCAAAAGAAGAACATAAAGCTTGGATAATTTACCTAGAATGCTTAAATTATATGACAAGTGATAAAAGGAAGCTCCTTGAATTTGAAAAGTATGATGATGGATCAGTTAAGTTTATTGGTGAAGAGGTTGCACCTATTAGTGGTAAGGGTAATATGAGGATAGAAAAGGAGATTCTAGAAGTCTAGGTGTAGAAGGTATAAGGACAAATGAGAATGTCTATTACATAAAGAAAAACAAAGAAAGTAGTTGTTTGTTCGTGTAGAACAATGAATATTGGTTATGACACAAAATGATGAGACACATTAATTTTGACAACATGGTGAAGATCATTACAACTCAAGACGTGAGAGATTTGCCAAAGATTGTCAAACCTGCTAATAAAGTGTGCAAGGAATGTCAGATGGAAAAGCAGAAAAGGAATATATTCAAGAACATAGAGTATTATACTACAAACCCTTGGAGATAATTCATGTAGACCTATGTGGACCTACAAGGACAAGAGGACTAAATAGTGAAAGATATTTTATGTTTCTCATTGATGATCACTCTAGAATGACATTTGTTACTTTTTCATAAGAAAAATCAAAATCCCTTTATAGATTATTAAAAACATGTCTAGGAATCAAATAGATTCTAAGATCAAATATTCACATTTTGATAGAGGTGGTGATTTTACATCAAATAAATTTGATAGATTTTGTGAAAAACATGGTATTGGGAGACAATTTCTAGACCTAGGACTCTGCAACAAAATGGAGTTGTTGAAAGGAAGAATATGATTTTTTAAAAAATGTCTAGAACTATTTTGAAATATATGATAAATTACCTAATATATATTATAAATAAGTTGTGCATATTTCTATCTATCTTCCTAATAGGGTACACGTGAGAGTGAATCATATAAAGATATCTTATGAGTTATGGTATGGAAGATTGCCTATTGGACCAAGTATTTGAATTTTTTTGGAAGCAAGTGCTACACCATAAGATATGAAGAATATTTGGGAAACATTGATGCAAGATCAAAAGAAGGAATATTTATAGGATAATCTACAAAGAGAAAGGTGTAACAATGTTACAATAAGAGGCTAAAGAAGATTATGGAAGAAAAAATGTCAGAGTAAAAGAAGAATGGGATTAGGTTGCTCCAGATCCTAAAATTAAAATTGAAAATGCCCCATTTATAGTAAAGAGAAAGGAGGTCCAAGAGAAAAAGAAGAATCAGACGTAGAAAAAAAGGAACTAAAACAAGCACCCAAGACACCTATAAAATATACATGTAGAAGAATCATTTGGAAGATCAGATCCTTGGAGATAAAGGAAAATGAGCTTAGACAAGAAGAAGACTTGCCAAGGCAAATGAACAAGAAAAAAATTGCTTGAATTGGACTACTGACCATACCTTCCAATTTTTGAAATAATCTTGAGAATTTTGATGAACAATTTTATTTTCTTGTAGTAGAATAATATCTACCTTCTCTCAATTTTTGTATTAATAAGTCATTTCTTGTTAGGGGCATTGAGGCCCCTAACATTCTAGGTTAAAATTTTCATTGCCTCATTGGAGAGTGCATAACTCTCCTCATCCTTGTGATTTGCTAAAAAATAAGAGTAGTTGTTGTTTCCTTGGATTTCCTCAATTTGAAAGTGGAATATAAATTAGTTTGAACCCTTGCATCAATCTCCTCTTTTGCCTTTTTTCTTCTAGCAGGTCATCCTCTTTTTTGTAGAGTAAAAAAAGAAGATTGTTAAGGAATGAAATTTGATTGAAAGATGGGCAATTTTTTAGACAAATTTGGAACATCCAAGAAAAGAAACAAAGGTTGCGATGGACGTTTTGAACTTTCAAAACAAGAGGATATAGGTTGAGACATTGAATTCAGATTAACATTTTCTTTTTCTATTCCTTGTAACATGTTTTCCTCTACTATTTCTTCTATTTTTTCTTCAGCCACTTGAAGAAGAATATTCTCCACCATATTTAAAAAATTTTCATGTAAGGTGAAGTGTCTAAATTCTTCAAAATATTTTTTTAAAAGAATCTTTGACTATATTTAATTTTGAATCTAGAGAGCATCCTTGCAAAGAATTCTAATGCTTATTTTTTTAATAAAAAATAGATCATGGTTCTAATAAGTATTCCCTTGGATTAGAAGCAAACACATCAGACTTTAAAATCTTTTCATAAGAAGGGGAAGAATATTCCTTTGATTCATTCAGCTCTACTAAAGGATATTCAAAGCATGAAGAGGCTCAAGGTGAGAATGTTGAGAAGAAATGCATTCTCCTATTTCTTTCACAATATTTTCTTCCTATGTAAAGGTTGGTTTTGAAATTTCATCAATTTGGGGGTTGATTCATGACTTGAACTAGATGACGAGCCTTAATTACACCCTTCATTGAAATTAATTCATCTATATGAGAAGGGATAGGTTTTTCATGAATCTAAATATTCTTGACAGTTTATGAAACATGCCTTTGAGGCAATAGGTTATCAATGTCTTTTTTTTGAGAAGACATAAGGATGGATCTGAAGTAGGATCTTAACATAATTTTAATATAATATCTTGAAAATCTAGTGCAAGAAGAACTAAAGTTCCCTACACTTTCTTCCTTATCTTGAACTTCTAATGGTTTTTCAATTGGATTATCTTATGCACCCAAGTACCCTTATGAGATTTGATTGACAAATTATTTAGTAATTATGGCTTATCAATATAAAATAGAACACATACATGAACAAGAAGGAAGGAGTTATCAAAAGAGGTAAGATCATGCTTAATGAAAATACCAATCTAGTTTTCCAAAGATTCAACCAAATCCAAATCCCTATATTTAATTGGCAAGGAGGGAAAATGTAACCAAAAAGGAAAAAAAAAAATGCACTTCATGGAATGGGGGGAAAAGTTTGGAATTCAAAATGTTACTCCAAATATAATTTGATTTAATGTTTATTTTATATTAATCACTTATTCATCATGGGGAGACATAACATAATCAAGTCTGAACTTTCAGTTATCTACTATTAGTATAACTATCTATAGTATCTCCATGGTTGAGAGGTCTTACATCATCAATAAATATTTTCTTAGTGCCTTTTTTGGTCTTTTCCAATTTCTTTTGTTGGTGTATATGTTTTATTCTTATCAAAAATACATTTTTATATATAATTATCAAGCTTTGACTATAGAGATACCTATAGAGATACTAATAGTAATTCTTGTAGGTTTTATCACATACTTATTATAAAGGCACCAAATTGTAACCATTACATCTTATTGGGACTTTAAACATATCCACGTGTCAAATAAAATGTTTTATTACCTCATTATAGGTATTGGAATGCTCTCCACAAGGAACCTATTGAAGATTGGACACCAATTGTAAGGCCATATATTTGAAGGTTGGTCCTTAATAAATTCATACTCAAAGTGAAAACAAGTTTCAAATTTTATATCTTACATTAGCAAGATTCATTTGCAAGCATCAAGGAAATGCACCAAATCCAAATGGAGGATAAAAGATGAAATCATTTAATAACGTACCTATGGTTCTTGGTCCATACATGCATAGTGTATTGTAATATTTCTTAGTAATATTTACCTCCCTACATAAAATAATCTCTACAAAAATAAAAAATTAGACTAAGGATTAAACAATTGAACAAATTCATAATCTATGCATGTACTATTAAATCAAAATTATATCCATCCTCTATCATATGAAATGATACATATAATATATTTTTCTAAGCCATGCAATCTTATCCATTCCTTAAGAATTCTAATTCTATTGTGCTTGGATTGATTTTTTAATCTCTATAGTTTTATTACATGGATCAATGTTCTTTCATTAGTCACACTATCCATGACCATATCACATAATTAGTCAACATGGTGATGAATTCAAAGCCTTTTTACCCCTTCCATAATCTCTTTCTATCATAAACCTATATTAGGAGATACAACTTCATAGAATGATTATACCATTTAACTTTGGAACTTCTAAAAAGTTGTTATTCTTTTTTTACTTATGAAATTTTAGAAA
Source organism: Chamaecyparis obtusa (assembly GCA_027943335.1). Taxonomy (NCBI): domain Eukaryota; kingdom Viridiplantae; phylum Streptophyta; class Pinopsida; order Cupressales; family Cupressaceae; genus Chamaecyparis; species Chamaecyparis obtusa. Next base: position 469,080 of record BSBK01000961.1, read on the forward strand.
CTATTTTGTTTTTTCTTATAAAGATATTAATTTCCATTTTTCATTAATTGAAAAGGTGAATGTGATATCTTCTGTTTACTTCAAAATTCAAGTTCAAATCTAGGAAAGGTGGTATTAAAATTCCAACATTTATAAAAATCATTCAACCATTGGAGCAACACTTAATACATTAGGACTCATGTGTCCTCACATGACATTCATGGACACACCACACTTCTTAAGAATCTTTGATGCAATCATATTCATTTTCACAACCATGGTAATTTCTCATGTTTTCTAATACATGTGTGATTTACCTCCTTTAGGGCCCATTTGTTTGCTGGAATTGGGATGAAATTATCATTGTCAAATCCCATAATTGACATATACTATGTTTGTTTTCAAAACATGAAAATGTAATAGGGATTTGTTAATTCTCATTTACCCTTGAAACCATCATTTTAATCTTCCATAGATTAAAAGGTGGAATTGGAAAATGAATTCCAATTCCACTTAAATAGAAATTGGGGGTAAATCAAATTTTTTACTTTTGAAATCCATGAACAAAAGAAGTTTAGAGCTTGATTTGTAAGGCCAAAGTGAATTTCAATAAGCTTTCACATAGGGGCATTCCAAGTTCTTTGGACTATGAGATTGCATCAATCTTTGAATCCACCAAAGTTTTAAGAACACATGGTTTTTATTTTCCAATAATCGCTATGACGTCTTCCATTGCCTTCTCAAGAAGCAAATCCCTCTGTATGTTTGGAAGCAGTCAAAAAAGGTCGAGGGACGCAACAGAGCCTGGTACAACATGTCGGATGGCCTCTGCCACTTCCATGCTTGTGAGAAGCAACCGTGACAACCCCTGAACATCAAGAGATACCATAGCAGAAGAAATTACAAAATAGTAAACATAGACAAATGAAGCATTTATGAGATGCTTTTTTTCGCCATCACCACCAAACTTGTTCAACTATCGGAGAAGTTTTGCGAGGGACTCCATGTCTCTAGAAGAAATATTTCTAAGCCCATTTTCTAGATCTCCCATCATCCAACGACGAGTAGTGATGATCTCATTTGTCAATTTTAGAAAAGATGGGCCAAGCGATCTTTGAAACACACACTACTTATACTCACAACGGAACCCTATTTGTGTGCAATGAGTCATTCTCTTCCCCATGCTGGACTCCGTTCCATCTTGTAATTATCCACACGGTTTTAATGCTTAGATATAACATTTTGCTAAGTAGGTAAGATCATAGTTTTGTTTGCCACATTAAAGCTGCATTAGATCATAGTTTTTTTTTTTAATTTTTTTAATATAAATAGCATTTGGGTGTTTCTCTTTGAGCTCTGCATTTCATTTCTTCTTTGACAGAAAATTTAAATCACATAATAAAAATCTCATTTAAATTACATTTCATTTTTGTTAAAAATATAAAAAAATATAAAAAGACCTTATTCAAGTGGTATTCCAATTCTAGAATTATGGAATCAAATGTAGAAAATGCATCTTCTCATTATGAATTTGAGGTCTCACTATGAATTCAAGGTAAACCAAACGGTTCCAAAAATTGTTCGAGCCATAGATTTAAAACTTCCTGAATTGTCAAATACTAGAATTTGACAATTCTAACATTATTTAATTCCACCAAACAAACGAACCCTTAAAAAGAACACCTAGTTCTTAAACATCTATGATTATGAATTCCTTTTCGATCTGATTATGAAGCGTCCTCTTGCATTGATTCCATACAATATGCTGTTTAATCTACTACCAAGCTAGGTTTTTTTTGGTCCGCTCTATATAAAATAGATAGGTGACCCCATGGACATGCCCAATGAATAATTTAATGGTTTGATGATCGTGCCGCCCCTACTTGACACTACAATACATATTTAAATAATTTTCTTATGTATATAAAGTAACAGCCTTTTCTTAACGTTCTTCAGATTGAACTTTCATAATCAACCGAACACACAAAAATGTTAACCAAAAAAGTTAAAATTTTGTTCTTACATAACTGACAAAAGCAAAACGCTTAATGTTTAATTGGCATCATGGGTGGTCTAACTTGAGTATTCATTGGTGTTAATGATTGGCATATGCTCAGAAACTACAATGACAAACAGATTCCTGAGACGGCCGATCCATTCCAACGGCTAATAAAAAATATAGCATGGTTTTACTACCGCCAGATGATGCTGCTTTCTCCTGGCGTCCTATAAATTAGGATACCAATATCAGTTCAAGCAAACCGGCTTGATTTTTGTTATAAATTCAAGTCTTCCATTTGTTCTCAACATGTCAAAGTTGCCAGGCAACATGTTCATTTTGCAGAAGCTGCTGATGTTAGTTCTTTGCCCTTCACTCATTATTTGTGGGGCAACAGGCAATCCACTCAAGGTATGTAATCTATCCAGAAAGTTCATTATTCCCTCCGTTGGTAATTTAGGGTTTTTACAGCACTGCAAAATACTCAGAGCTAATGGTTGGAATTACAGCATTATATTGTGTACATGGGTGATGTCACCCATCCTACTGAGGAAGCTGCAATATCTTCCAACCAAGAACTTCATGCCAAAGTGACTATTGCAAGGTCTGTCATTCAATATTAATTGGTTTTGCTTTTTTGTCATTGTTTTATATTAAAAACTATCATTTTGATTTAAATAGGGGAAGGATATAACTTCACACAAGTTAAGCTTTATATGCAACTTAATTGCTTATATAGTTATTGTTCTGGTTTTTGGGTAGTCAAGACAAACACTGTAGAATTCGTTATATACACAAAGGTCAAAAAGTGGTCATTTAAAAGTGTTACTGGATACTACTTAAAGATGTCCCAAGAATTGTGCACTACAACCACCTCAAAAATTTGCATAATTATACACAAATATCCTAGTAGTCGTTTTCTATAAGTAACCATATAATTGCACAACTCCTATTAATATTTATAGATTTTAACTACTGGGAGTGCCAGTGGACCACAATTGGTACATGTGAAATTTATTAATTTTTTTAATTTCTTTAAAGTTAGTAATTGTGGAGTTGGGTGAACAAGGAGTGAAAGGTCATTAAATATGAGTGGTAATTAGGCCCCTGCTCCTATCATATTTAATTTTTTTATTCTTTTAGGAAGTTCATCCAAAAAAGAGATTTATAAATAAGTTCCATTGAAAAATCTTGATTTCAGATAAACCACCTAAACAAATAAAAACTTAAGATAGACTATTTATACAGACTAAAATTACCATCAATTTTAAAATAATATTTTAAATTGATAAGCTCCTTTGTAGACTCAATTTTCTGGAACAGATGAATTTAAAAGTAATATAATTAATTCTACTCTGATGTATTCAATCCTCGTTGTGAAATGACTGTGAACAGAGTCGGGGTAAATGATGGTATAATTAATCATTATGCAAAAAGCTTCAGAGGGTTTTCTGCACTGCTAACTCCTGAGGAAGCTGCTTCTCTATCAGGTAATTGAATTTAATTAGTTGAAGAACATATACTGAATTGCAGAAATGGATGATCAGTTGAAGAACATGTTGTTGGAATATTTAATAATTCTTTTTTATTTATATAGTTCTAGTTTCTTCTTTTATTTGTAATAATATGTGTTTCAAGGGAAATGTTTAGAAGTCTTTAGATAGATCTGAAATCTCTATATAACAAAATAATCATTATTCCTTTATTATCAATGAATCCGATCTTTGATTATTACAATCTTTTAAATTAATAGAAAAATTTATCTATATTTCAATTTTATATTGAAATCACGTATAATTATTGCAGAAATGGATGAGGTGATTTCAGTTTTCGAAAGCAAAACACGCCGCGTTGATACAACGCGCTCATGGGAGTTTACGGGCTTAGATCAGCCCAGCTCTGTGAGTAAAAGCATGTACTCAGAAGATTGCGTGAAGGCTCAATCAGATGTTATCATAGGAATCATTGATGGCGGTAAGTTCCAGAGTTGGGTTCTGTAAAATACTTTATCAGGATTCATATAACATGACTATCAATCATAAAGAGTAAAAAGAACATGAAAATTAATCTTCGTGTTAACTTTCATGCTGAAGAGTTGGACAATAATGCAGGTGTTTGGCCAGAATCAAAAAGCTTCAGTGATGCGGGTTTGCCACCAGTACCAAGTCGCTTTAAAGGAACTTGTCAAACGGGCCCTGACTTCGATGCCCACCATTGTAACAGGTAAAATTTGAATTGGTAACTATTTGCCGTATGTTTCAGGGAAAATGTATAGTCTTTGTCCCATTTTCTTTTTCCAAAAATGTCAATTGATATTTAGTTCTTAGGGTGTTTTATTATTGAGTTATTAGAATTTTGATCATCGATCTAATTTTTTTGGTTTGTGGCTTATTTTTTAACATTTTTTTTGATTTACATTATAGGTATAAGAATTCTAGTTGGTGACCTAGCACTTAGACCTAGTTGAAATATATGTTAGAATTTTTGTTGACTCATATTGTAGATAGTTAAGAATCCTGGCTTGACCTAGTTCTGATCAATGTATGTTGAACTTGTTATGAACCAACTTAGACTGAACTTTGAACTACCCAATTAATCTTCTTATAAACCAACTTGATCTTGAACCTTGGACCATCCATTTATGTTGGAGAGCTCTACTATGAACTACTAGCCCTCATGATTATTGGTTCATCTTGAGTTCAATGCCTATCATTATAACAGATAAAATCTGAATTAGTAATGATGGACCTATTAGTCAACTGGTGATTATTTCTCTTTCGTAAGAATTTATTGAGCAACACAACATTATTTGTGATATATTTCAGAGATAATGCATAGCCCTTTTTCCATTTTCTTTTTCCTAAAAATGATCAATTTGTTGTAATAATAATTTCAAATATGATACATTCAGTTAAACTTTTCATATTAAACTTATCATCTGCAAAGAGCTAAGCTTTGGTTTTTCTATTTGTTCTTAGGATGCGAGTTATTAGTATTTTTGATAATTGTTCTATCTTCAGTGTGTTTGTGACCCACATTATAAAAAATTTGAATTCAAACTTTAGACCATCCAATAAAAATTTTCATACATCAACTTGAACATGAAGCTTGGATAACCCATTTATTGCCCTGCTCATAGTTGATTCAACTTTAATTCAAATGTGCTTCATTTTACGACATCCCATTGTTGCTCAAATCCTAACATGATTTTTTTGACTGAAAATCTGATACCATATTAATTTTTTTATAAATCAATTAAGATTCAATCCTTAGATCTCCCATTTGATATTAAGACATTCTACCATTAAACTACGATCTTCTTGATGACTGATTCATCTTTAATTCAGATATAACTCGTTATCGAACATATTTCAACTATTTTAGACTCTTGAAAATTAACAACAAAGCAAAAATCATATTATGACCTGACTGGAAATTGAAAACCTGATGCAGGAAAATAATTGGCGCGCGTTTCTATTCGAAGGGGTTTGAAGCAGAGAATGGAGCATTGGAATCAAATGGTGCGATATTCTTTCGTTCTCCCCGTGACGCAGAGGGTCATGGAGTTCACACAGCCTCCACCGCAGGGGGAGCATTGGTCGATAATGCAAATGCATACGGTTTGGGGAGAGGCACAGCAAGGGGAGGTGCGCCCGGTGCTCGGCTTGCCATTTACAAAGCATGTTGGTTCATTCTGTGCAACGATGCAGATTTGCTGGCTGCTTTTAACGACGCCGTAGATGATGGAGTCGATATCATTTCCCTGTCAGTGGGCTCTGGTCTTCCTCTGCCACCCTACTTTGAAGATGTTGTATCCATTGGAGCTTTTCACGCATTCCGGAGAGGAATCCTTACGTCTGCGTCCGCTGGAAACGACGGGCTGCCCGGATCTGTTGCCAATGTGGCTCCTTGGATTTTCACTGTTGCGGCCTCCTCTATTGATAGGAGCTTCAGTACTAATGTAATTCTGGGTAACAATATTGTCTTGAAGGTAAATATGAAAAATCCTTGTCCTTATACAAAAACGATCCAGTCAGACTGTTAGATCAATTGTTGGAATAAGTTTAGCAATTTGGTTTGTTGTTAAAATATTTTCTAATTATCAAGTGGTTAGTTGAAGAGATTTTATAATGAATGGTTCATAAGGCATAATAGTTGTTGAAGGTTTTGTAAAAGAGATAGCAGATTAAATGGGTTTAATCTTGGAGGAAAATTCCATTGTTAATGTGTTAGAGTTGGAGTAGTATTAGAATGCGTGACCTCTTAGGAAGGCCCAATATTTCGATTGTATGATCATCACCTACATATAATAAATACTAAGTGCACCATAAAATAGATTTTTGTGAACCATTGTTTATGAAGCGTCAATCAGATTTACTGGTATTGAATCTTATAAAAGAATACGATCAGTTGACTTATTGTAAAAAAATCTCTTCTTATCAATTTACCTTCTAACTGACTGCTGTTTTCTACTTTCAGAAACATATGTGATTATTGTGTAGAACTATCTGTTTGAACCCAAATGTGAATGGATTCTGGATCACATAATGGCTTTTCCATTGTAGGGAGGAGCTATAAATCCTTACCCACAAAGTGGATTTACGGGTCTTGTGGCTGGAAGCAGCTCTGCTGCCCTTGGTATCTCTCAGACAAATGCAAGGTATGATAGAGAAAGAAAATTTATTAGTTGTTTAAATACTGATGCTTGTATAGAAATTATACTAATGTCTACGTCCAATACCAGTCTTTGTAAGGAGAATACACTAGATCCTTCAAAAGTAAAGGGAAAGATAGTGGTTTGCACAGTATCTGGCGCCACAGATAGGAAAGCATTAAAGGGTAATGTAGTGAAAGAAGCTGGAGGTGTGGGTATCATAGTGATCGACCCAATCAAAAAGGATGTTGTTGTCCAATTTGTAATACCTGGTTCACAAATAGGAGCAGAGCAAGGAGCACAACTTATGGCATACATGGCCTCAACAAAGTAAGTAAACCCTCTCAGAAATTTTAATCATTATTCAGTTTCAATAGTTGGTATGTATTCAGCATATATTCTTCGAATTCATGCCATGATTTAATAGTCTTATGTGGGATCTTTAATTGAAATTGTAGCAGTTTCCTAAAATAGAAAAAAACGGCCAACTCAACTTTCTATACTAATGAACACTGTCCATCTATGATTTCTTATTGTTTGATATGGTCTTATGATCTGATTGTGATGATTAGAAACCCTACAGCATACATCAAAACCACTTCTACAATCTTGAACACTAGTCCAGCGCCTCAAATGGCAGTATTTTCTTCTTTAGGTCCCAACAGCTTGACTCCAGACATCATCAAGGTGGGCGATTTTTTCATCTCTGTGTTGATTTTATTTTGATGATGAGATAAACTTTGAGTTTCTAGTTCCAAAGTTCAATTCACTAAATTGTGAGAACAATAATTTCCGCATGGGTACTTTAGCCCGATATCACAGCACCTGGAGTTAACATACTGGCAGCGTGGACACCGGTATCATTGAGCCTGTCCGGTAACCGGTCGGTTGATTTCAACATTATTTCTGGAACATCCATGTCTTGCCCACATGTGTCCGGTCTAGCTGCTTTTATCAAATCACAGCATCCCACATGGGGCCCTGCTGCAATCCAATCCGCCATTATGACAACAGGTAATTTGATTCAAACAATAGTCTTGATTTGTTTAAATTGTTCATTTGAAATCATATTAATAAATGATTTTTTTGGCTATCTAAACAAATCAAAATATAACGAAACTTATTATTTATGAACTTCTATTATGGACACCCAATACTGATAAATTTACAATATATGCACAACAGCGTTCGTGACAGATAAGGCAAAGAAACCCATAATCAGAAACCCTGCCGGAAACATAACAGGGCCATTTGATTATGGATCAGGTCATATCAATCCAATGGCAGCCTTAGATCCGGGCCTCGTTTACGACTCCGATGTGACAGATATGATAAAGTTTTTGTGTGGCATTGGAGCCACTCCCGCCCAGCTTAGAAATCTGACAGGTGATGGTACAAGATGCATGGCAAATCCTCCCCCTCCATACAATTTGAATTATCCTTCCATTGCAGTGGCAAACCTTAAGGGAAGCGTAGCAGTATCGAGGACTCTAACAAATTATGGAAGTGGATCACATTTCTATAAAGCAGTTGTTCAGCCTCCCCCAGGCATGGATGTTGAGGTGCTTCCCAGTGTACTAAAATTTAATAAAATGGGGGATAAGGTCTCATTCACAGTCAAGTTGAGAGTAATGAAAGCAGCTTCTCAGTTTGTGTTTGGGTCGTTAACATGGAGTGATGGTAAACACAAGGTCTACTCTCCAATTGCTGTGAACCCAGTTTCAGCTTAGTCGGTTATTTGGGAAGGAAAACGAGTTCAGTTTAGGGTTTCTACCAATGTCAATCAACATTTGAAGTTAAAAGGAAATATATGTTTTTAGGTTAGGTGTTGGTATGGTATGACGGTTTAATTGTAGTTGTGTTGTTCTTATCATCACGTTCATATTTCTTTTTGTTAGTGTATTTATTTTATATTTAGGAGTCTACTAGAGATGTGTCGATTTCATTTCAACACATCATCCTAGTTTCTTGGACGGTTTTGCTACCATTCAAATTCTTTCCTTCTTTCGTGGTTGGACTTGATTGTACCTTCAGCTATATGTAATCACATCATTTTCATTGAGTGGTCGATTTTGCTCTCATCTATGGATTTGTGCTTCAATTTATCTTGTTAGATCCTTGAGTTTTACACTTTTATGTGTTGTTAATGATCATTTAAATGTGGGTGAGGTCCCCCTTTTGGTATTGGTATGGTATGGTGGTTTAGTTGTTTGTGACATCATCAATTCAATTCATTGCTTTGAGTCAAAGAAAATAAAAAGCAAAAAAAAGATCTATTCTTTTAGGGAATGAGGATCTTAAATGTTTAGAGACAACACAAATTTAAAGTGAGTTAAAAAATACTTTTAAGTGAGAGAGATCTAATAGTGAGTGACTGTATATTAAGTAATGTTGTGATGTATTTTAAAATAATAATTATTAGCAAAGGGAAGTGTAATGATATGAGTGCGTCAATATATTTTAATTTAGATCTTACATTTGAAATTATTTATGTATGTGAAATAAACACAATTTTAAAAGTAAAATAAATTGCATCTAATTAAATCATATAATTTTCATTTGATATTTTAATCATATTAAGAATATTATATCTTAATTGTGTATAAATATATTTATGAACCCTTTCTTATATTTCTCTTTTACTTTTAATTATAGAATAATAATTTATATATTAGATATCAAGAAATCACATAAATTAAATTCTTACATTTATAACACTTTTAAGATATTACTTTTTAAGTACCTTAAAGAATTGAAAGACAAAAAGTATAACAATGAAATATGAAGGGTACATAAATAAAATCTAGATTGTACACCAATGCCAATTGTAGCTATCACAAAAGAGTACATAGGTAAAATCTCATAGTAGTCTAGAAGCAACATAGCTTTGGACCTTGAGAAGGAAATTGAACACCTCATTCTATCTCATCAAGAACCGCCTCCATAAAATTGATCATTGTAGGTGATTAGTAGAAACATTTTAAGCAAGTAAACTATTTATTATAACACCTTTATGTTAGGGATCCAAACATTTTTCCACATTCTTGATACATACATGATAAAAACATTTCAAAAATAGAGAAGACACATGTTGTAGCCACCTCTCAACTAGCTAATTAAAAAATAGCACCACAATAATGCCATCTTACTCTACCTTCCTCCAGTTTAAATAATACCTCACATATGCCAAGCAATCAAAAACACAACTTTGTACACTTTATACAAAACCACAAATGATGTTGTAACACATTAAAACATTAACATTCTTTGTTATCAAATACAAAGGAGATGATAAAGTATTAAAAGTAAAAGTTAAACATGATTAAGGTGGTTTAAATATAAGATATGATTTATACATTCCAAGAAGTTAGAAGGTGGATATATATTTAATTTTATGATAAGGCCTTTTATCAAACCAAACATCAACCAATAAATCTACTACAAAATTTAACTTCTTAATATAACATATATATCCAACCAACTTTACATTACCTTCAATAATAAGATTCTCTATTCCCTCTACCATATTTATTATACATTATTACTTGTCTTGACACTTAGGAAGACAGATAGATAATATGCAAAATAATCTTTGAGTTCTTTAGAATAAATCCAACCTCTATATTTTCCAAGCCACCTTAGGATGCATCATTAAAATTATTTTCATAATATTCTCCTAAATGAACTCTAATCTATTTTTTGTCTACTCAAATTAATTTTTTTTCAGTAATAGATTTTTTGCATTATTAATAAAATAAAGTATTTTTACATTACAAAGTTAAAAACTGAGAACTCCCATAATCAACCCCTCCCATAGAACAACCATTTACAACTACATCCAGTTCATTTACAACAATCCAAAACCCTAACCATACCTCTGATACAACCAAATAACCAGATAATTCAACATGTTTTCAACAAAAAAATTGCAGAGAGACACAATAGAATAGACTAAACCCACATTATAATTTTATTATAGACCATGGCCACTTGACTATGTTCAATTGTGACCAAAAAACAACACAAAAAGGAAAGGACACACCCACTTTCATTTTCGAAGGCACCAAAATAGCTCCAAAAGCCTCCACACCATTAGCTCCGAGACATTCCCGCTCTGCCATCTCCACCATCTTTGCACCCTTTTCTTGGCGACTAATATTTTTGAGGGACCTCCATCTCTACAATCCCTACATTACACTTCATTTCTACAATCTCCTCATCAAGTTGCCTAATTATTAAAATTAGCTTCAAAGCCTTCCATTCCATCTAAGCCTCCTTGAACCTATATCGACGTTTCTTTGCCTCGAATCTCCACATGAATGGAGTGATTTTAATGTCTTAACCATTTCAATGTGCACCAGATCATCCGTAGAATTCATGCCTAGCCTAGGCAGCATTCGATGTTGAGCTAAATGAAAAATGCTGAAACAATTTAAAAAACTAAAATAAAAGACCAGACACTCAATGCAAGAGAAAACACATAGATTTATAGTGTTTCATCTAGCTAATCTGGTTTACATCCACTCTTCAAGCAGGGGTCTATATCTCTCATTCAGATAATCAATCTTACAACAATGCAACAGCCTCAACTGGATTTTACATATTCAATATTCAACATCTGATAGAAGATGAATAGTCTAGAAGAGGAAGAGTCGACAATGATTGGACTGCACAATCAGAGCTGTTACAATATTCCTCTATCAGAACAGTTACAATCTCCCACTTGAAGTCCAATAAGTGCTACTCAGAGATATCCCCTACTTGGAATACTTATGACTATGTCGTGACAATGCCGAGAGAAGCTCCACAGAATTCAAACTTCTCTCGAGGTACTACCTTGGTGAACGCATCAACCGGATTGACCTTCGCATCAATCTTCTCTAACTGTAATCTTCCCTCTTCAAGAGCATGACAGATGAAGTGAAATCTAGTTTCTATATGCTTTGTGTGACTATGGAAGGCCGAATTTTTGGCCAAATGAATGGCACTCCCACTGTCAAAAAATAGAGTAAAGGTGGATTGTTTAAATCCCAACTCTCCAAACAATCATTGTAACCATATCAGCTCTTCAACTGCCTCAGTAAGAGCAATATATTCAACCTCGGTAGAGGAAAGAGAAACAACTTGTTGCTTCTGAGAAGTCCAGCTGATTGCTGCCCTAACAAAAGTAAACACATAGCCTGTTGTTGATCTCCTTGTATCTAAATCTCTAGGCATATCAGAATTAGCATATCCACAAATATAAGGGGTCTTACTGTTAAAACATAAAACATGAGAGGAAGTGCCTCTCAAATAGTGAAGAGTCCATTGAACTACTTGCCAATGAGTTTTACCTGGATTAGTCATAAAACCACTCACAACTCCCACTGCATGAGCAATATCCAGATGTGTGCTAACCATGGCATACATTAGACTCCCAACTGCTGAAAAATAAGGAATACCAGCCATCTCATGTTTTGCTTCTGGAGTGGAAGGGCATATTTTAGAAGACAATAAAAAATGATCAGCCAATGGAGTGGCAACCAATTTTGCATTTGACATATCAAATTTATCTAAAACTTTAAGGATATAATTTTCTTGAGATAATTTAATTTCTCTTTTATGTCTATCTTAGATGATATCCATCCCAAGAATCCTCTTCACTACCCCTAAATCTTTCATGGAAAAATGAAGAGCGAAATGTGTCTTCAACTCATAAATAACTATCATGCTATTACCAACAGTCAACATATCATCAACATATAATAGCAAAACCACAAACTCACCAATAGAAAGCCATTTGTAGTAAACACATGGGTCTAATTTGTAGCAAGTAAAACCTTGCCGAGTCATGAAGTTATCAAATTTTAAATACCATTGGCCTAGGGCTTGCTTCAACCCATATAGACTCCTCTTTAATCTGCAATATAAATGCTCCTGCCCCTGTTTAATAAATCCTTCTAGCTGCTCCATTTATAACTCTTTGTCAATATCCCCATGTAAAAATGCTGTTTTGACATCGAGTTGCTCAAGCTCAAGGTTCCATGCTACTGCTATACCTAGTACCAAATGAATAGTCTGCATTTTGACTACTGGAGAAAATATTTCATTTAAGTCCACACCCTTTTTTTGAGCGAATCCCTTCACTACCAATCTGGCCTTGTATCTCTTTCGACCTCCATCTTCCTCTTTTATGCGATATACCCATTTATTTTTCAAGGCTTTATGATTTGGCGGAAGAGGAACCAAATCCCATGTCTAATTTGTGTTTAAAGAATCCATTTCATCTTTCATGGCATCCATCCAGAACATTGAATTAACATCAGTACATGCTTTCTTATATGTTTGTGGTTATGCCTGATCAGAACATAAAGAGAATAAATGTCCGTAATCATCAAATTTCTTTGGACACTTTCTTTCTCTAGTAGATCACTAGAGATGGTTATCCTATTCACTGGCATGATGTTGTATTGGATTAATTTACTACACATTGTGAACATATGAGTGTCAAACATTTTCAGTGTGTGTAGGGGCATGGTCGTGTGTTGGTGTTTGAAAGGAAAGATGACTCTGAATGTGCATAGTTTCCTTTGCTTGGAGATGGATTGTGTAGTAGCGGACACCATGGAGGTCAGTGATGGAGGATGGGTCTGCTGTGCCAGTGCATGATGGATTGGGGAGAGTACGTTGCATGCAACCTGAAGTAGTAAGCAAAGTCTCAGAGTCTATAGGGAATGTGGAGTCACATTGAGAGCATGGACTACCCTACATGGAGGGAGTAGATAGAGCATCAGGTTCTATTCTATCAGCATTGGCCCTATTGGGATTTGCCACGAGATTTGGCACACACATTTGGGATTGCGTGGATAGCGATGGAGAGGGGTGATGTGGAAAAAGAGTAGTGTGCTCTGAAAAAGAGTCACTGCCAAGGATGTGTGCATCGGGTGGAAGGGATTTTGGTGGAGGGGTGATTTGAAATAGAGAAAATGGCATTTCACTATTTTTTGTGCCCTGCATTGTAGGAATACCTAACATAGATGTGGAGTTAATAAGTATAGGTGTAACTATTGGGGTTGAGGGGAATGTAATTGTGGGTGAAAAACTCACTGGTTTTACATGTTGTACTTGGCCTTTTAGAGTAGACTGAGATCCAACATCAAATAAGTCATATTGAAAATAATTTTCAGAAGTAGTGACTGGTGTATGCAAACCTAAGAATGACTTCTCATTGAAAACAACATCACGACTACGAATAACTTTGTGAGTGACCGAATCCCACAATCGAAAACCAAACTGATCTTCATCGTACCCCAAAAATACACATCTTTTGGATTTGAAATCTAATTTCATTCTCTACTCCTTAGGAATGTGAGCATATGCATCGCATCCAAAAACTCACAAGTGAGAAAATAAAATTCTCTTACCAGTCCACCTTTCTTCTAGAATATCAAAATCCAGACGTGATGAAGGAGCTCGATTTATTAAATAAACTATTGTATTACATGCCTCAACCCAAAATTCCTTCACCAAACCAACATTAGACAACATACACCGAGCTCTCTCCAAAATAGTTCAATTCAACTTCTTAGCTGCACCATTTTCTTGATGTGTATAAGGGACTATTTTAATCCTCCGAATACCATGATCTGCACAAAAATGATCAAACTTCGAAGAGCAATACTCACCACCATTGTCCTTTAGTAAACATTTAATCTTTCTTCCAATCTAATTTTCCTCCATAGCCTTAAAAATTTTAAATTTTGAAAATAATTTTGATTTCTTATTCAACATGTAAACCCAAACTTTGCGAGTGCAATCATCAAGAAATGTGACAAAATAGTTAGCACCATCGATAGATGATACCTTCGTAGGGCCGAAGACATCAGAATGCACGAGTTCTAATAGAGAGGATTTCTTCTCATGACTTGTTCTTATGAAGCTGGTGTGATTTTTCTTGCCATAAAGGAAATTCTCACACAATTCCAAATCAACTGATTTAAGACCCAAAAGTTGGTCTCTTCGAATCATGACTTCAAGACCCATTTTTATCATATGACCGAGCCTCTTATGCCAAAGTTCAGCATTGCTATCCATAACCACCATGGCTGCTCCCACTTCACCATTGCACTCTAAAGTGTATAGACTTCCAGTTTTCTCCCCTTTAGCTAAAACTAATTGACCTTAGAACACTTTCCAAGAAGAGAGATCAAAATTGACATTGCAACCTTGTGTATATAACTGACTGAATGAAATTAGATTACACTTAAGTGTAGGAACTGTTGGAAATATAGATGCAGTAACTGAGAGGGGGGGTGAATCAGTTAACCACAAAATATTACCACTGATCCCTTAAATATCTTAACAAATTATTTACTGTGCCACTCGGTAAATATACAGAGAAATGCTAAAAACTTAATCCTTGAAGTGTGTAATAATTAAACTGTTCTTAAGCATTCATCACTGATTAACTTACATGAATAAAGAAAATAACATGAACACAAGAGACACCAGATTTACCATGGAAACCCAATATGGGAAAAACCACCAATGTAACTAGTTACTATTTTTCACTCTTCTGAAGTGATGCCCGATTAGAAGCCAACTCGGTAAAAGGTTACAAAACACACTGTTAGGTGTGACCTTGTTAGAGGATTTAATCACCCTGCTAGGAGTGGCCTTGTAAGAGGTCTTGAAACAATTCAATAGAACTGTTACCTTGTTAGAGGATTTACAAAATGGTTGTTAAACCAACTCGGTTAAGAGATTTTGATATCACTGCTACAATTTCTAGAGAGTAACAATGAAATAACTTGCAACTGAATTGTTGAATATAGATCTCTGTTCTGTTTCACTAGATCCTTACTGATCAATTAAATCTTTGCTGCTCTTCAAGGATATCTAACCATCCTTCAAAATTCGCACACACCTTTCTTCAAAATGATTTCTTCATGCTATATATTTTATTCACCATTTGACCTTCTATATATATGCCATTTCATAATCATTTAGATTGTCAAGTCGGCACTAATAATTATTATAACAGTCGGCTGGGATAAACAAACTGTAATAACAAAATTATTTGAAAGGGCTGACCTTGCTCAATAAACATTAATCCTGAAAAGATTTCCTTCGATGACCGAGAGAACTCGTTAACCACAACAAATTCTGCAACATCCTTTGGAGACCGAGAGAGCTCGGTAACCACTAATTTTCCTTCGATAACCGAGGAGGCTTGGTTAACACTGTTATCCTGTCATGTTTCCTTTAGACACCTGAGAGAACTTGGTAGATACTAAAAACTGCCTAGCTGACCGACTGAGCTCAGTAGATACTAAGAACTGCTTAGCTGACCGACTGAACTTGGTAGATACTAAGAACTGCTTAGCTGATCGACTGAACTCAGTAGATACTGAGAATGATAATTGATATGACATTTGTGTGACATCAAAGACAACACATAGCTAATCCAACAATGTCCTTCAGATAATTGTATCCAACAATCTCCCTCTTTGGCATTGATGGCAACACAACATGTCATAGCACAATGAAATTTTATAGAGAAACCAAGAGTAAGAAACATATCCTTAGCTTCATTCTGATTCCCATCATCTTCAACCTTCTTTCTCTGACTGAGAACTCTCCCTCTTAACTTCTCAAATTATTCTTCTTAGAAATTTCTTGAAATGATAGCAAACTCTCCCTCTTTGACAACACATGCCAAAGAAAACTTACACAGTTTCAGTAAATATCAATGTACCTTATGTACTAATTCATATGCAATGATTCCCTGGCTATGCTGCATCAACTGATTAATCTTCAACATGTTCTGGTTGATGCATCACTAAAACTTTATTTAGTGAACCTCGGATAGGGGAGTGATCCCTAACTTGCCTCTTAGATACAAGAATGTATCCTTAGGTAGTGGTTTGGTGAAGATATCTGTAATTTGTTCTTTTGTATGAATATATTCCAATTTGATTTCCTTTTCCTACACCAATTCTCTGACAAAGTGATATTTAATTACAATGTGCTTGGTTTTGGAATGCATTACTGGATTCTTTGAAATATTTATTGCACTTGTATTATCACAAAACATAACAACTGGTTCTTTGATCTCAACCTTCATGCCTTCCAAAAACTGTTTAAACCATATAATATTAGAGTAGTTTACTGCTGCAGCAACATATTCTGCTTCTGCTGTGGATTGGGATGTGCAGTTTTGCTTTTTACTAGTCCAAGATACTAACCTCTTGCCAAGAAAGAATGCACCACCACTTGTACTCTTTCTGTCATCAATGTTTCCTGCCCAATCAGCATTAGTAAACACTTTTAAATCTAGATTGCCTCCAAATTTATACCACAAGCCATAATCTTCAGTTCCCCTTAAATACCTCAAGATTCTTTTGATTGCCATCATGTGATTTTCTCTGGGTTTAGCGGAGAATCTTGCCACTATTCCCACTACTAAGGCAATATCAGGCCTTGTGTGTACTACATACTGTAATTTTCCAATCATTGATCTGTATAAGGTCTGATCTACTTCTTTTGAATCATCATCTTTGGTAAGCTTCAGTCTAGTACACATGGGTGTACCAACTAGTTTTGAATCTTCCATACCAAATTTCTTAAGTATTTCCCTGATATATTTAGACTGAGTAATGTAGATACCATTTTTTGTTCTGCTAAATCTGAAGTCCAACAAAGAATTTTATCTGACCAAACATAGACATTTCAAATTCTTTGTTCATAAGCTCTGAAAATTCTTTGCACTGATCATCATTTCCTATAAACACAGTATCATCCACAAATATTTCTGCCAAAACAATTTTGTTCTCTGATCCTTCTTTGATGTATAAATTGCTGTTATCATTAGCCCTTTTGAAATCAATTTGAGTAAGATAGTTATGTAATCTTTCATACCATGCTCTAGGAGCTTGTTTCAGACCATACAATGCTTTGTGTAATTTGCAGACCATATCCCTTTTGTCTGGATCAATAAAACCTTCAGGTTTCTCAATGTAGACTTCTTCCTCAAGAATACCATTGAGAAAAGTAGATTTGATATCCATCTAATATACCTTAAATCCTTTATGTGCTGCATATGCAAGTAAAGTCCTCACACCTTCTAATCTTGCAACAAGAGCAAAAGTCTCTCCATAATCTATTCCTTCTTCTTGAGAATATCCTTTACATACCAATCTTGCTTTATTTCTTGATACTTGACCATCTTCATTTAATTTATTTCTGAATACCCATTTTGTCCCAATCACATTTTTATCTTTAGGCCTAGGTACAAGAGTCCATGTCTTATTTTTCTCTATTTTCTCTATTTCTTCATTCATAGCCTCAATCCAATTTTAATTTTCTAATGCATCTTTGACATTTTTAAGTTCAAAATCAGCAAATAAACATGTACCTTTTAGTTTACTTCTTGTCATAATACCATCTGATTTGTTTCCAATAATCTAATTTGGTTTATGATGCTTTCTGAAGTACTTGGCTAATACAAGTTCCTTGCTTCCTGAATGAGTTACATTGTCATCTTCTTCATCTTCAGGTTCAGATTGCTCGGGCTCGGTAGATACTTGCTCGGTAGCTTCAGACTGAGACTCAGTACTTTGTGACTTGGTTAGAACTTCTCTTGTGACTTGGTTATTGTACTGGGCTCGGTAGATGTAGTCTCCTTACATGTGTCTGGCAATGTATCAGGTTTGATGTAAACAAATTTTTTGTAGTCCTCTAGTTCCTTTTTGCTTTCTTCTCCAATCTTTTCTGCAAACTCATCAATTCTCACATGTGCACTTTCTATGATTTTGTGAGTAGACAAATTTAGACATCTATATGCCTTACTTTTGCAAGAATATCCCAAAAATATTCCTTCATCACTTTTTACATCAAATTTTCCTTTTCTAGATTCTTTCAAGATGTAACATTTACTACCAAATACTTTTAGGTAACTTACATTTGGTTTGTAGCCATACCATAGCTCATATGGAGTCTTGAATGTGTCTTTTCTTAGCTATACTCGGTTCAAGGTATGAATTGTAGTGCTAATAGCTTCCTTCCAGTATTTCATAGAATTAGAGTCCTTGCACAGTCCATGATAGATCTGTTCCTTCTTTCAGCTATTCCATTCTCCTTAGGAGTTCTCGGGGATGATACTTGTCTTTTGATTCCTCTTTCAATGCAGAAATTATTGAATTCATGGGAGATGAATTCACCACCTCTGTCTGATCTCAAGCATTTTATTCTTTTTCCTATTTCCTTTTCTACTCTTGCTAAATACCATTTGAACTTCTCAAATGCTTCAGACTTTTCTCTTAAATACATAACAGTCATCATTCTAGAATAATCATCAACAAAGAGAATAAAGACTTTTTCTCTGGTATAGCTCTCAATTTCAATAGGTCCACATAAATCAGTATGCACAATTTCCAAAATATCTTCAGACTGATAGTTTGTACTTTTGAAACTAGACTTTCCCATTTTACCAATTTGACAATTCTTGCATAGACCAACATCAGGTTTCTTCAAAGTAGGAATACCTCTTACTTTCTTGAATTTTCTTATTTTCATCATGTCAAAATTTACATGACATAACCTTTTGTGCCATAACCAACTTTCTTCAATTTGAGCAATAAAACATGAGTAATCACCAAGATCAAGATAAAACAGGTTACCTTTGGTTTGTTTGCCTGATCCTATCAGTTTTCCTTTGTCATCCAGCAGTCTTGCTTTTCCATTCATGAATTCAACCTTGAATCCAATGTTGATTAACTGTGCTACACTTAGAAGATTATGCTTTAGTCCTTCAACCCAATATGCATTATCACATATAAGTTCTTTGGTTAATGAAATTCGTCCCTTTCCTTTTATACAACAGGGTTCATTGTTTCCAAACCTTACATTACCAACATCAAAGTTTTCAAAGTGTTCAAACTTGGTCCTGTCACCAATCATATGATGTGAACATCCACTGTCTATAATCCATGTATCATTCTTGCTTATATGAGAGATAAGTGCCATCTCATCTTCATCATTATTAGATTCATCTTTTACAGCAATGAAAACAATTTCTTCTTCACTATCATCTTAATCTTTAGCTAAGAAACATGTTTTCTTACCTTTATCCTTGAATGATTTGAAATTTTTCTTGCCATTGTACTTGTAATTTTTCTTCTCATCTTTGCTTTGCTTGTTTGGACACCTAGCTGCAATATGACCAATTTCTTCACATGAAAAATAGATTACGGGAGTTTTACCTCTATATTTTCCTCTGCCTCTTGAATACTTCTTTGCAAGTAATGCTTCAATAACTTCAAGATCGCTATCAGAACTTTCCTCTGATTCTTCTTCACTTTCTGATTGGATTTTCTTCCCTTTCTTGAGTGAAATTTTGGCCTCAAAAGTTGATTCAATATTTTTAAAAGTTGGAACATAGTTGTCATAGTTATCTAGTTCAAAGGCTGTCAATCTTCCAACTAAGGCATCCAAAGTTATATTGTGATTTTCTTCACATCTTCTTTCTTGAATAGCAGAAACTCTTATTGCATAAATAGGGAGTAATGTTCTAAGAACCTTACTTATAACTGTTTCATCATCAATTTTTCCTCTAGAAGCTCTGATTGCACTAACACTTGTCTTGATTCTTTCAACATATTTTGCAATGTTTTCTTCTTCTCTCATTTTCATTTGATCAAACTGTCCTCTTAGGCTCTCTGCTTTGGCTCTCTTCACATTGTCATCACCACCATAGATTTTCTTCAGCTTGTTCCACATTTCATGAGTAGTTGTACACTCTTTGATTTCATCAAATTCTTCATAGCTAAGAGCTGATGCAATGTCTATCATCATAGTGTTATGGTTCTTTTTCTCTGCAATGTCTTCAACAGTCAATGTGCCAGTAGGAATTGTATATTCTTGATCAATATATTTGCATCCTGAATCACCAATGGAAGCCAGATGTAATCTCATGAGACCTTGCCATGCTGAAAAGTTATTTCTGTTAAGCCTTGAAATTTCTCTTTTGTAAGACATCCTGATCTTTAGCTTAGGTCCTTGAAACCCTTCCTGCAAGCACCAAAAACTCTAATACCAATTGTTGGAAATATAGATGTAATAATTGAGAGGGAGGGTGAATCAGTTAACCACAAAATATTACCACTGATCCCTTAAATATCTTAACAAATTATTTACTGTGCCACTCAATAAATATACAAAGAAATGCTGAAAACTTGATCCTTGAAGTGCGTAATAATTAAAATGTTCTTAAGCATTCATCATTGATTAACTTGAATAAAAAAAATAACATGAGCACAAGAGACACCAGATTTATCGTGAAACCCAATATGGGAAAAACCACCAATGTAACTAGTTACTATTTTTCACTCTTCTGAAGTGATGCCCAGTTAGAAGCCAACCCGGTAAAAAGTTACAAAACACACTGTTAGGTGTGACCTTGTTAGAGGATTTAATCACCCTGCTAGGAGTGGCCTTGTAAGAGGTCTTGAAACAATTCAATAGAATTGTTACCTTGTTAGAGGATTTACAAAATGGTTGTTAAACCAACTTGATTAAGAGATTTTGATATCACTGCTACAATTGCTAGAGAGTAACAATGAAATAACCTACAACTGAATTGTTGAATATAGATCTCTGTTCTGTTTCACTAGATCCTTACTGATCAATTAAATCTTTGCTATTCCTCAAGGATATCTGACCATCCTTCAAAATTCTCACACACCTTTCTTCAAAATGATTTCTTCATGCTGTATATTTTATTCACCATTTGACCTTCTATATATATGCCATTTCATAATCATTTAGATTGTCAAGTCAGCACTAATAATTATTATAACAGTCAGCTGGGATAAACAAATTGTAATAACAAAATTCTTTAAAAGGGCCGACCTTGCTCGGTAAACATTAATCCTAAAAAGGTTTCCTTTGGTGACCGAGAGAACTTGGTAACCACAACGAATTCTGCAACATCCTTTGGAGACCGAGAGAGCTCGGTAACCACTAATTTTCCTTCGATAACCAAGGAGACTCGGTTAACACTATTATCCTATCATGTTTCCTTTAGACACCTGAGAGAACTCGGTAGACACTAAAAACTACCTAGCTAACTGACTGAGCTCGGTAGATACTGAGAACCGCTTAGCTGACCGACTAAACTCGGTAGATACTAAGAACCGCTTAGCTGACCGACTGAAATCGGTAGATACTGAGAACAATAATTGATATGACATTTGTGTGACATCAAAGACAACACATAGCTAATCCAACAATGTCCTTCAGACAATTGTATCCAACAGGAACATCCCTAACATCTTTTAGAACCCATTTACTTCTATTTTTCAGAGACAATAAGATATCCCCTTTGCCTACAATAGCACACTCTTTTTTATCCCCAAGAAAAACTTTACCAAACATACCTTTTTGGTAATTTGTGAAAGCACCCCGACATGGAGTAGCATGAAAAGAAGCACCGGAATCGAGAACCCATGAACTTGAATCTGTGTTATCAACTACAAGTACCAAAGCTCCATTAGTTGTAGCATTGATGCCATCATTAATAAATTTATTTTGAGCCTTTTTGTAGTTCCAACATTGCTTCTTTGTGTGCCCTGATTTTCCACAAAACCACCAAGTGCCATTTCTTCCTCTCGATTTTGAGTGATGATTCGATCTACCTCTTCCATTATTATTATTGTTTCTTTCTCTCTCATGACTTCTACCTCTATTTCTTATGCTCACAACTATTAGAGCATCACCAGAAAATGGTTCTTGATGCTTCCTTTGCATGTCTTCACTAAGTAATATGCCTGCAACTTTATCAAATTTTACCTTGTTCTTGGTTGCAACTGAGGTGCTCGCAACCATTACTATTCCTTCCCAACTGTTCGGAAGTGAGCATAACAATAAGATTTATTTTATTTCATCATCTAATGGGATACCAATTAAAATCAACCAAGTAACTGAAGTATTGAACTCATTGAGATGATTCAACATCACTCCCCCTTCTTTTATTTTTAGATTATATAACTTCTTCATTATAAAAACCTTGTTCGAAGCTAAAGGTATTTCATATAAGGAAGATAACTTTCCAACCAACTGTGTTTTTGTCTTCTCCACCAAAACATTAAACACCAAATTGCTTGAGAGAGCTAGAAAGATTCTTTCCCGAGCTTTCAAATCCATTTTCCCCCATTCTTCATTTGATAGTTTTCCTTGGCCTTTTGTTTTACCAAGCAATGTAGGTTGCAAATACTGCTTGATAAGAAAACACTCTATCTGCACTTTCCATAGCCCGAAGTTTTTCCTAGCAAAATTTTCAATTTTCCATTTATCTACTTCCTCCATGGTGCCTGCAAATCTTCACCAATTTTTGGAAAATCAAATGAAATTAACCAGATCTGATACCAATTATTGAGCTAAATGAAAAATGCTGAAACAATTTAAAAAACTAAAATAAAAGACTAGACACAGAATGAAAGAGAAAACACAGAGATTTCTAGTGGTTCATCCAGCTAATTTGGATTACATCCACTCTTCAAGCAGGGGTCTATATCTCTTATTCAGATAATCAATCTTACAACAATGCAGTAGCCTCAACTAGCTTTTACATATTCAATATCCAAAATTTGATGGAAGACAAATAGTCCAGAAGAGGAAGAGTCGACAATGATTGGACTGTACAATTAGAGCTGTTACAATATTCCTCTATCAGAATCGTTACATTCAAGCCAGGAGAGGATCCAAATATCCTAGAAATTTAATGGGTACTATAGTTAATATTACCATTCACACAGTTTCAACCGATTCTCCCAGCTGCAAACTGTAAGAAAACTCAGGTGCGGAAACAACTTCCTACGCTAATCTCTATAGGAGAGTATTGTGAAAATTCTTATAAATCCTTACAATTTTAGATTTTTTAACTACTTTACCAAGATATTGCAACCACATACAATGCATACAGAAAAATAGAGAATGACACAATGATATACCCTAGGGAAAACCTTTCGGTAAAAAACCCCAGCACTCCAAAATCTGCACAATGTATTATCTTCAACACAAAGATTACAATACTTAAATTTCTTTTAGGAAATGCAATGCAAGTTCTTTTAGGAAATGAGAGAAAAAGCCAACAAGACTTAAATTTCTGTTATATCTCTCCCATAGGAGCAGCATCATATATATAGACTCCTCTAGACCCAAATATAGGCACAACCACCAAGACCCATGCACAAAGCCACATGTACATAGTTGTTACATGCAATCCCAAGAATAGGCGTCCATCCCTAGAATAGACTATGACAGCTTGTCATAGAATCCACCAAAAATAATGGTCACAAGAGAAGTGTAAGAGAATCTATCATACCAACCTATTTTTGGCATATTCTCTTACACACACCAACCACTTCTTCTTGGGCGCCCAAATAGGCCCAAGTCATAAGATGCTCTTACACCTATCATAGCACATTCCTTCAATAGTTCTTACGTGTCATAAGAATCCATCATGACCATTTCAGTCATGATCTCCTTACGCACAAGATGCCGACACATCAAGTGGAGTGACACATCAACATGCCAACTAGACATGTACACTCACACTTAATTACATTATTTGCAAAAAATATATTTACAAAACAAATAATAAGAATAGGAATTATCCAAGGTTGAGACACCTTATTCCTAACATTCTCCCACTTGTTGAACACCTTGTAAGAGCAATAGGAACATAACAGGAACTTTAATCGCTATAGGCCAAAAGGCCCTTAGACTCTGAACACCATCTGAACTTCTTAGTGCCCATTGGTTTCGTTAATGCATCTACAACATTCTTCATAGTATCTACCTTCTCCAAATTTACCTTTCCATCTTCCACCATATCTCTCACAAAGTGAAACTGCACATCAATGTGCTTCGTTCTGACATGGAAATTTGGATTCTTTGCAAGGCAAATAGCGCTCTGACTGTCACACCAAATAGTAATATGTTCTGCATCAACACCAACATCAGACCACAATCTTCTAAGCCAAATGGCTTCTTTACAAGCATGAGTAGTAGCCATGTACTTAGCTTCTGTAGTGGACAAAGCAACCATAGGTTGTCGCTTACTCATCCAACTGATGGAACCACCAAACATAGTGAACACATAAGCACTGGTGGATCTCCTGCTATCAATATCACCTGCCCAATCTGAATCCACAAACCCACGAATACAAACTAAATGCGGAGATCCAAAAGAGTTACCATGATAACATATGGAGTAATCTGATGTACCCCTCAAATATCTGAATACTCACTTAACTGCATCCCAATGTACCCATCCAGGATTAGCCATAAACTGACTCAAGACTCCCACTACTTGGGCAATATCTGGTCTAGTACAGACCATAGCATACATAAGACTGCCAACTACACTAGCATAAGGTACTCTACTCATGTCCTCCACCTCACTAGGAGATTTTGGACAATCATCTACAGATAACTTTGTTTCCACAGAAATAGGAACACATAGTGGTTTACAATCTGCCATGCTGAACCTGTCCAACACAGACTACACATACTTACTCTGACTCAACCAAAGTTTTCTGTTAGACCTGTCTCTACTGATTTCCATACCCAAGATGTACCTAGCTGCCCCAAGATCTTTCATCTCAAACTGTGTTGACAACTGAGATTTAAAATCAAAAATCATACCTTTACCCTTCCCAAATAGCAACATATCATCAACATATAATGCAACAATAAGAAGGCAATCATTTTCAACTCTGAAATAAACACAATGATCTGATTTTGATCTTACAAATCCAATTGACAACACAAAGGCATCAAACTTAAGGTACCACATCCTAGGAGATTGCTTCAAACCATATAGAGATTTCTTTAATCTACAAACTAAGGATTCTTTACCTTTAACAATGTAGTGCTCAGGTTGTGACATATAAATCTCTTCCTCCAAATCACCATGAAGGAAAGTTGTCTTCACATCCCTCTATTCTATCTCTAAATCATATGATGCAGCAAGAGATAACAGAAATCTAATGGATGTCAACTTTGCAACAGGAGAGAATATTTCACCATAATCTATTCCCTCTACCTGTGAATACCCCTTTGCAACCAATCTAGCTTTATACCTTTCAACACTGCCATTTGCACAGAATTTCTTCTTGAACACCCATTTACAGCCAACATATTTTCTCCCTTTAGGCAAAGGTACAAGGTCCCAAGTTTTGTTTTTCTCCAATGAAGCCATCTCATCATCCATAGCCTCAATCCAGGAACCTGCATCTTCCATGCCCAAAGCCTCTTTCACAAATCTAGGCTCATCAGTGTTAGTAATCAAATCAAAGGCACAACTAGAATCTAACATAGAATAACCAAACCTTTCTGGTTGCTTTCCTTCTCTCATGGATCTCCTCAAGGGTTGAGGTTGAGGTTGTTCTTCCTCTTCTTCTGAACTATCAGAGCTGCTAGAGCTCTCCTCATCATTAGACCCAACATGGTCTCTCTGTTCAGTCTTCTCAGGGGTAGGAGGCAATTGAACAACATCTTTTTCCTTTTCTTTTTCATCTAGTTGTAGCACAATAGGAGAAGATGTTAGCTCTCTGAAAATAACATTTCTACTATACAACACCTTACTAGTCATGAGATCCCAAAGCTTGTATCCTTTCACACCAGCACTGTATTCGATGAAAATACATTTAACAACTTTGTTTTCCAACTTAGATCTTTTCTCTTTTGGAACATGTGCATAAGCTTCATAACCAAAAACACGAAGATGTCTAATTGAAGGCTTCTTACCAGACCACACCTCCATGGGTGTCTTACCAACAAGGGCTGATGTAGGAGATCTGTTAACTAGATAGCAAGTAGTGGCCATAGCTTCGGCCCAAAACCTTTGTTCTAAACCAACTCCACTAAGCATACTCCTAGCCTTCTCCATCAATGTCCTATTCATTCTCTCTGCAACTCCATTTTTCTGTGGGGTATAAGGAGTTGTCTTATGCCTCTCGATACCTTGTTCTTTACATAACTATTCAAACTCTATTGAGCAAAACTCACCACCATTGTCAGTTCTCACACACTTAATCTTCTTACTAGTTTGATTCTCTACAAGAGCTTTAAATTCCTTGAACCGACTAAAGACTTGTGTCTTACTTTTAAGGAAATAAATCCACGTCCTTCTACTATAATCATCTATGAAAGATACAAAAAATATAGACTTGGAGATTGAAGGAACTTTTATAGGACCAAACACATTAGAATGAATAAGATCCAAAACATCAGAAGATTTGTGAGAACTAGAGTAAAATTGAACATGATTTTTTTTACCATAGACATAGTGTTCGCAGAAGTCAAACTCGAGATTGCAATCATTTAACCGCTCAATGAGATTTTTATTTTTCAGGGTTCTAAGACCCTTTTCACCAATGTGGCCAAATCTCATATGCCAAAACATTGTCTTTTTTGCAGGAAGCTTAGCTTCCAAAGTGTTTGCACTACCATCGGAACCAATAGCCATAGATTTCTTCACTGCTTGTTTAGATGGTGAGGATGAAGAACTATTACATAGAGGAATACATGCATCTAGCTGAAATAAGGTACCTCTCCTAGTACCCCTTGCAAGCACTATCGATCCTCTTATCATCTTGCATCCTTCTTTCGAAAAAACAACTTGCACACCTACATCATTCAACATACTTACAGATAATAGGTTTCGTGCCAAACCCGAAATGTGCATAACTCTGTTGATTCCCTTTACTTGTCCATCAGGAAATTTGATAGTGACCCTTCTGCATCCAACTATCTTTAGGTGAGAATCATCACCCAAGTACACCTTTCCACCATCAAACTCTTCATATTTTGAGAACCAGTTTCGATGAGAGGTCATGTGAAAAGATGCATCTGAGTCAACCAACCACACATCATCAGATGCATGGGCTGCCAAAGCTACAATGAATGCATCACCATCTTCTTGAGATCTTTCTGAAGCTGAATCTGAACCTTTCTTCTTCTTCTTCGGCTCTTTGCAGTCTTTACGGAAGTGCCCAGATTTATCACAGTTCCAACATTTTGCCTGGGATTTATTGGAAGTCTTTGACTTCCCACAGGATTTGGATCTACCCTTATTGTCAGACTTATTGTCATTTTTCTTCCCTCTTTCAGTGGATCTCCCACGAACAGCAAGGGCTTCTTTTTTTGAAACAGAAGCCTTTCTCTGCATCTCCTCTGATAGCAGTGAAGACACCACATCATCCATTTTGAAGGTGACTAAAGTGCTTCTGAGAGCCATCACAAGATGGTCCCATGAATTCGGTAAAGAACACAAAAGTGTGTAGCAACGATCCTCCTCCTCTAACTTGACACCAGCTGATGTCAATTGTGCAACTAGTAGATTAAATGCATTTAAATGATCCGTTAAGGATCCAACATCCTCCATTCATAGAGAGTACAACTTCTTCCTCAAGAACAACTTGTTCACTAGAGATTTGGCCTGATACATAGCCGCAAGTCTTTCCCACAAACTATTTGTGGTTTTCTCATCTAGAACATTTAGAAGGACTACATCAGTTAAACAGAGTCTTATGAGACCCTTAGCTTTACGGTCTTTGATATCCTAATCTGCTTGAGCTATAGTTGCTGGTCTTGTAGCACTTGAAGTCACTTCCCATAGGTCACGATCTTCCAACATGTCTTCCATCTTGAGTTTCCACAACTCAAAATTAGTGCCATTAAATTTCTCCACCTCCATTCTTCCATATGATGAACTTGCCATCTCAATCTGCAAATAAGATTCAGAATGCTCTACAAAAAACTCCCACTCAAACTTGAGATCAGCTCAAAAAACCCTACCCAACAACTAGGATCAAAAGTTGATCAAGCTCTGATACCACTTGTAAGGAAACTCAAGTGCGGAAACAACTTCCTACGCTAATCTCTATAGGAGAGTATTGTGCAAATTCTTATAAATCCTTACAATTTTAGATTCGTTAACTACTTTAACAAAGATATTGTAACCACATACAATGCATATAGAAAAATAGAGAATGACATAATGATATACCCTGGGGAAAACCTTTCAGTAAGAAACCCCAGCACTCCAAAACCTGCACAATGTATTATCTTCAACACAAAGATTACAATACACTTGCAATGCAAGTTCTTTCAGGAAATGAGAGACAAAGCCAACAAGACTGAAATTTCTGTTATATCTCTCCCATAGGAGCAGCATCATATATATAGACTCCTCTGGACCCAAATATAGGCACAACCACCAAGACCCATGCACAAAGCCACATGTACATAGTTGTTACATGCAATCCCAAGAATAGGCGTCCATCCCTAGAATAGACTATGATAGCTTGTCATAGAATCTGCTAAAAATAATGGTCAAAAGAGAAGTGTAAGAGAATCTGTCATACCAACCTATTTTTGGCATATTCTCTTACACACACCAACCACTTCTTCTTGGGTGCCCAAATAGGCCCAAGTCATAAGATGCTCTTACACCTGTCATAGCACATTCCTTAAATAGTTCTTACGGGTCATAGGAATCCATGATGACCGTTTCAGTCATGATCTCCTTACGCACAAGATGCCGACACATCAAGTGGAGTGACACATCAACATGCCAACTAGACATGTACACTCACACTTAATTACATTATTTGCAAAAAATACATTTACAAAACAAATAATAAGAATATGAATTATCCAAGGTTGAGACACCTTATTCCTAACACAAACTCCATGCCATGATCATGAAGTAGACATCTGTATTTTTCTTGTGGCAGTTTTTGATTAAATTAAACATGTTTCCCAGCAACATGAAAACATAGTCTATCAGTTTAGGATAATGGAATCTAAATATTCCATTGAGCCTTCATTTCATTAGAGGCCCATAAAATGGATTTTGCTGCTTCTCTGTTTGGAGGGTAAAATACATCTCCATCTTGGACCCAGACTCAGAACAAATCACCTCAATGAAATAATAAATACTAATGAGGAGATTTAACAAATTTATTGAACCTCCCCTGACATAAATACTTTGTCCTCCCAATGCTCCCACTATCATTTTGGGCTTCTCGCCACAATAAATTCACTCCCAGCGTATAGTTTTGTCACCCTACCCACCACCTTTCCAATCTCCTTTTCAAATTTGGTAATAAATAGCTCCTTCACCAACTCATAACTTCAAATTTCTAAGGTCCTCCATTTTAATTTCCCCTATCCTTGCAAAGGATAAGGCCCAATTTGATAAAGTGTCCACTTCCTTATTCCCATCTCTCCTCACATGTGAAATTTTGAAGTCCTCCATAAGGGCTAATTCATCACTAATTACATCTACATAACTATGTAAATACCATGCTTGCATTGTTCCTTTGATGATCACATTAATAATTATTTGTGACTCACCTTCCAGGTGTAGCTTTGTTTCCTATAAGCTCCTTACCACTTTGACTGCTAATAATTCTACCTCAGCTTCTACTACATTGTTGTTTCCTTAAACCAATCTCTTACCTCTATAAGCTATGGTTTTTCCATTCCAATCCAAAATAATATATCCTACCCCATATGGTCCCAAATTTCCCTTTGAGGCCCCATCAAAATTTTCTTTCCACAACCCCTCTACCGATTTTGTCCTAGAAACTACATCCTTGACTTGACACTATGCCTTGCGACTTGCCTTCACACACTCGCCCTTATCTACTCAAATTAATATTATTTTAATAACATTTTTGCTTTCAAAATTAATCACTCTTTTACCCTTTGAAAGTGACCCTTAATTACTATACTAATATATTATTTTATTGAAAATAAATATTTCTTATAACATATAAAAATAGTGAATAAAAAATTATTTATAGATACGAAGATAATAAACAAAGTGATTGGTTTAAATAGGACATAATTTAAGCACAAGTGAAAAATTATTCAATAAATAAATCATTTAATTGAAATATATTAATATGTGTTATCAAAATAAATACCACTTAAAATTATGTTATATATTTGTATTAATACTGATAGGCTATTCTTAATATCAATAATAAAATCTAGTATAAATATCTTAAATATATCTATCTAAAGGAATGTCAAGACATTTAAATTTGATTGTATCTACATTAATGTAGAGTTGATTTACCTTTTGGTGAAATAGTGGGTCTTCTTGCATGTAGAGCTTAAAACTAGGGTTCAAATTTGTTTACATAGGAGCATGGTTTCCTTTCTTTTTTGATGAAAAGAAGAATAAGCATGGAGCAAGAGAAAATCACATTTCCTAGGTAGCCTTAAACATGCAAAATTCACAATTTTAAGGGACACACAAAATGGAAAGCCCTACCCATAGAATGATTTGGTTCAATCCAGGTCTATCTTAGAGGGGCCAAGAATCCTAGGGAAATATCCTTTCAAGGATTCACTATTGGTGCGCAGAAATCCTTTTTCATATTTGAACAAGATCCCTCTGTAGGACTTTGAGTTTTTCTTCAACAACACTTCTACTTAGCCTAATAGTATACCTCTTTCTATATCTCCCTTTAATCAAAACCTTGAAGCTTGGACTTCTAATCATATCTCCCTTCCTAGCCTCTCAAAATCCAACCAAAGGTTCTATGTTGCTGATTCACACTTTGAGAGGAAAAAGAAGAAGTTGAGTAGATATGGAAAAATATGGTAGCATTTGGGTCTTAAAAAATGGGTTAGGAAGAAACAAATGGAGAAAATATATTTTGAAGAAGGCTAAGATCTCATGCTCAATGGTTAGAAATATCCTTTAGCCATCAAAGTGGCCTTATAAATAGAAGCTTTGAATGACTGTGTTCAATACCTCATGGCTATAACAATTAAATTGGTAATTCCTAGAACTTTAATAATGAGAAATGAAATTTATTAGTGTGGAATTTTTCTCACTAGTATGGAGTAAAGAAATATTTTTATTTAGATTAGGTAATGGATTTTTTGTCACCATCTTTAACAATAAATAAACCAAAGATGAAGCCCATAAGATAAAATCATAGTTCCTTGAAGGGACTAGGTTGTATACATAAATATGGTCACCAAAATTTATCCCTCTGTCAATAGTCATTAAGTTTGTCTCTACCTAGATTCATCTTCCTTCTCCACCTCTTTAATATAGAGAACTAGATTTGGTTGAAACCATGACTAATCAGATGTGTATCTTTCTTCATCTTGATTATTCTTTCTTTGATAATGATGAACTACCAATTTTCTTGTGTTTCCTTCTAGATGTTACCAAATCTTCTCCCAAATATCTTAATATAATCTCACATAGTGGGTCCTAGGCTCAACAAATTGTCATATAACCCCTACGCACAACTTTTCTAAACTATCACCTTAAAGGCCACTCTTGTAATGACTATGAATCCATTACTATATTTGGGGATCTAAACTAATCTTGGTCCCCCTCTCTCATCCTCCTAGTACAAGGTAATTATTTGGATGATTTGGCTCTTTTACCATAAATAAATGAGATGATAGTAACTTTGATATGCTTTTGAATAATATCTAGAAGATTTGGTAACTCTGTCCCATTTTTGGAGAACACTCCCCTTTTTCATGTGCTTGCGATGAACCACCTCTTCTAGAGTTAAAATTTTACCAAAATTTGGATGTTAAATCTCCCACCTGTGATCAAAATGTTGGCCAAGATCAAGAGCCTCTTCTAGATCATCTTGTTGTTAAGGTTCAAGATTTTGAAAATAAACCTCAATCAATTAAAACTATTTATCTAGTTTCTTAGGATTTCCAGGTTAGTAGGTCAATGGAAAAAATAAAGATCAACATTCTTGGGAGACTAATCATTAGACAAGTGGTCCTTAATTTTTCTATTTTGTGCTAGTCCATCAACCCCTATAGTTAGCTTCCAAAATATCATTGTATCCAAAATAATTTAAGCCTCAAAGTAGATAAATTCTTAGTCCTTCTCCTCTCCCAATTCCCCACCCATCACCTTTGAATTCACATTTAAAAATAAAGTCTCTGGGACTTACAAATTGTGTTAAAGTCTCCTAAAAAAGAAATAATTTTTTAAACACATGACAAAATGACTAAGAGGGGGTGGGGGGGAATTAGTCTCGACCTTAAAATCAACTTCAATTTAGATAAATTTCAAATCACCTTAAGCAATTACCACATGTAAATCAATTAAGAAGAAAAATAGGATCAACACAAGAACACCATATTTATGTGGAAAACCCAAGGATAGGAAAAATAACAATGAGAATATAAGTAACTTCATGCATAATTTATATATTACAATGATTAGATTCATTGTCAAGACTTTCACAAGTAGGGCTCACTGCCTTAGGGAAAGATACAAAATACTTGTATAATTAGAACTCCCTATCTTATGAAAAGATACAAAAAGATCTTCCAAAAAACTCACTATCATCAAACAACATGAATCTCATAATAGATTTTAGAAGAATCTCTTGAATATTTCAGAAGAATCTTTTTCTATTACAATTCTTGTACTCTATCTTCTTGATGATGGATCACATAGTGTGATCTGAAACATTGATGCTAAAAAACACACACAATCAAATCCATAAATGTACATGCATTTAGAAATGGATTGTGGAAATATGACAATGTTAACACTTGATATTCTAAAAATATTTCTTATAGGCTCAAAATTATGATCACCAACAAACTATCTATGAATATATTTCTTTAGGCTCAAAATTCTAATCAACAATACATAATTCTTTTCTTTCACACATCCATACCACAACTCCGTACTCACGCATTATACCCTTGAACTATATTACTTAAATATAAGATAGATCATTAAAAGATTTGTACTAGAAGCCAACCTTAAACAAGATAAATAATATTACATAAAAAATGTCACTCGAACCCAAGATAGATGAAGCAGTCCACCCAAAGAGAAAGAGAGGACCCAAATATATCTCAACAAACTCTTCTAAGATAGACCCAGCAGTTTGAACATCAACCAAGACCATTATCGACATATAAAGTGTGATTAGGGAATTGAAGGTTGTAGACCATTTGACCAAGAACATCTTCTAGACCACTTTTGGAGCATGTAGATCACCCGAATTAACATTCCATCCTTAATTATGAAGTACATACCAAAACAAAAAGAATAATCCCAAATTAGGTAGCTTGTCTGGATACATATTAACATAACATAAATGAACATATCAAGTATGAAACATTAAAGCTTACTTGAAACCCACCTATATCACTAGAAACCATAGTATTTGAGTAAGCATTATCATCATTCATTGATACTATAATCTATCATATTTGGAGAACACCAACCATCCTCCAAATTAGTCTAGCTTACCATACTATACATAGGGTGATCCCACAATAGTGTGTCACAATTTTTTCCAAGAAGAAAAAGTGTGTGGATGAAAATTTAACTTACTCTTGACCCCTTTGATTAAATTAATCCCTTCTATTGAAGTATGCTTACCACTTTGATTGAAGGTAGTGATGTAGGGCATTTCGATAGAAGCCTGTGACATGGGGTCTTTGATCAAAGATATTTTTCACAAAATTTTGTGGGAACAATTTATAAATCCAATGTGATAGTTATATTGACACTTTCACTATTTTTCTAGGCTCCACAAGCACTTCTATAAAACACCCTTGGTTGGGGATACAACTTTCAGCATCAATTGTGCTATTTCACTCTAGAGATCGATACTACCTAATACTAGTTGCACTAATTTCTTCTCCTTTTTCTTTATTTTTTCTTGTAAATTGCATGTTTTTTAATTTTTTAGTCTGCTATTAGAATTTTAATTTATGCAAGTATATATTTTAATTTTCTTAAAATTATTGTTTTATTAGACATATAAAATAGGATTAAAAGATTTAGAAAATCATTAGAAAACTTAAAAAATTAAGACATTCATTAGAAAACCTTAGAAAACTTAAAAATTATTTATGCATGTATAGATGTTCCATTTTGTAGTTTTTAATTATTATATTTTTTTTTATAGAAAACTTGAAAAAAACTTAGAAAGTCTTTATAAAAACATAGATTTTTTTTTTATAATTTAATCATTAAACCTCTCTCTCTTTCTATTATAGTTTTTCATCCTCTCACCCCTTAAGTCTTTTTGCCCCCTTCTCTCATTCAACCCCCTTAAGATTTTCTCTCTCTTATTCAATATCCTTAAGACTCTTTCTTTCTCTCTCTCAATCCCCTTAAGATTCTCTATTTATCTCTCACACACACTCACATGTGTATAATTTACTCTCTCTCTCTCTTTGTGTATATATAAATATATATATATATATATTCCCTTCTTATTTCCTTAACACAATCACTCCCTCAATCCCCCCCCCCCCTCTCTCTCTCTCTCACATACACACACACACAATCATTTCCTTAACATATAATCATTGTTTCAACCACCCCTCTCAAGCTCTAGATATTTTTATTCCCATAGCTCTCCCTCTCTAGGTCTTTTTCTCCCTTAACATACACCCACTCTCTTAAAATCCCCTCTATCTCTCTCTATGTCCTCTAAAATCCATGGATGTATGTGTATGTTATAATTTATTTGATTTACTTGATCAAGTTTAGGTTATGTACATGTTATTTACAATCTAATTTAGTTTATGTATATTTTAATATTAAAGGAATTCTTAATTTTCATCATTTAAAATTGTATAATGTTAGATTTTAATATTTTCTTTTTCTATAGTTTTAATTATTGCTATATTAGATGTTGATCTCCTATTTTGTGACTCACATAGACTATCGAGGGGTAGTTATAGAAGTGTTGTAGTGGTGGGATGAGGTGCACCCTAAAACACAACCTATAGGATTTTAGAATCCCCATCTTCATGGTTGGTGTTTGGGGAAAACAGAGGAGAACCACCTTTAGTCAAACAACCTAAGCTAAGGGGAGGCAAAGTTTATCAAATCAAAGATTTTTTGGGTGGGCTAAGAATATTTCAAGTGGTATTTGTAGGGGATCAACCTATCTAGTCAGAGCTTTATGCCATTATTCACTTATGACATGGTGCACCACATTCCCTTTATTGTTGAAAGGATAACAGGAAGCCAAATTCTTGGATATAGGGTTCACACATTCATATCTTGTCACAAGATGCATTGTAAGGGTCCTAATTAAGGCATATTTCTCCTAAAGAGAGTGCAATTCTCCTCAACAAGGGACATGGTATTTGGTGTTATGGGAAGGCACACATAAATAGCTTGAATAAGGGTCAAGATAGAAGACCTCACTCCCTAAACACTATCTTCTTGAGGAGCACACTACAAAAAACATAAATAGAATGGGACACACCTATGTGAGTTCAACACATGATTTAAATTGATTAACAAAAAGGAAAAGGAACTTAGTGCACAATTCCCATGATTTATTAAGAGAAAACATGCCAAGGTGAGAGAGAATGCCCCAGAAAGTACGTGTTATAGTATACACCCTTGAACTACAAGCCATAGGGTTTTGTTTTAAAAAAGCAAAAAATTATGCAAATGATATAGTATATTTACTCACCTATTGAACCAAATTCCAATATTTTCCAATATTTTTTTACAAATCGTCGGGGATTTATAGAACAACCCTTGATCTAAATGATTTTAGAATTATTTCAATTTGGTTACAATTGATCAACATGTTGATAAATCTAGCATAGATCGCTCAATTTCCTATGCCGCGTAAAATGCTTGGATTTGGTTTGTTTATTGTAGTATGTTTACTAGCTGGGATCAACCAAAAAACCATGGTGGCTTGATCAGAGATGCCATGATTGCACAAGCCAATCTAAGCTGAAAATAGAACAACTATCTAGAAAGCCATTAGTTGTGGAGTTCCCTCTAGGAAATAATATTCTCTAAAGAATGCATTTGCAGACCCTATTGAAGCAAGGGTGTTTGAGGGGGCATGTGGTAGGATGGTGGAACTTTGGGGAGGTGCATTCCTCGTGGAGTGATTAGAAACTCCAACGGGCTAACATGTGTTAGCTAGTGTTAGGACTTTAAATGTTGCGAACCTCTCTGCGTGATAAAGATCAAAGGCAAATAAGAAAAGTATTTTGAGGTGATGTAGGAGTCTACATTTTGGTGAATTTCAAGGGATCTTAGCCTACCGAGAGTGAACCTAAAAACATTTGGTTCACAAACTAGGTCCATATCCATTGGGTTTGGAGTCAAATAAGTTTGGATTTCCTAGATCGGTTATCTCCACGAGTTTCTAGAAAAAATGTCTAAGGTGAGGGAAACTTGCATGAAAAATAGCGAAGATTAGAGATTTTTATTTAAAATAAATCCAAAATATTTAATCAAGGTAAGGGTCAAACCACAGAACTCAAAGAACTCACTAGTACATTAGACCCACTTTTTAGACCAACATTTCCGACCAAGCATTAAAATGGTTTTGCTTGGTCGGTTTATAGAAGGAAAATTTTGATTTTTTTAAAATCCAGTCTCATATTGGTCGGTATTTCAACAACCATACATGTCAAAATTATGATGAACATGGGAATATAACTTTAAAAAAAAACATAGGGTTTCACTTTATATTCGGCACGCAGCAAAGCAGAGGTGAAAGAAAAGGCCTCAACTCCACCTATAAGAACCACTCTTCTCTGTTTCCATTATTGTGAAATCGATTATGTAGTGGCAAAAAGTGTTAGTATTTGGGAAGATGTGTTAATGTACCCATGGTTTTGTGGAGTTTGTGTGTCTTAGTTTGTTTGATATCTATATCTTTGTTGAGGAAGGAAGTCACTATTGACTGTCAAATCTAGTCATGCAACTTCATTGATAGATTTAAGTTGTTTTAGTTTTGTTAATTTTCAAAGCAAAGTAAATTTTTGACAGATTGAAACAAGACTATTGTTCTTGGCCTATCATGAAGTTATGACCCTAACTTGTATCTTCTCCATGGAATACTTAAGACCGATGGATGAAAGTCAAGTTAGGGTAGAATATTTCAATAAGCTCAATGCTCAGATTTGCAGGGGATGTTAAACTGCTTTAGGGCCAATGCCCTAAACCAGATGCATTACATGTATTTAGTTAATGGAATAAATAATGTTGTAACAATGAGTGAATGGAATGAGTATTGAACCTATTGATTTCGGGGTCTGGATTCATCGAAGATAATAAGCATCAATACCAACCTCCCGTAACCACCCTCAAATTATTCCAGTTGAAGTTGTTGTTTATGGATTCAAACAAGAAATAGAGGAAATAATAATTCAATGCTAAATAACTATGCCTGAATCTGTTAATAAAATCTTGGGAAAGAACCCTGTTACAATCAAACCGAGAAGTGGAAGAATTGGAGGTACCATGCTGATTAGTGGAGTTTAGTCTGTGACTAAAGTGAGTAGACTGTTTATAAACCTTCACATACATTGAAAATATTTTATGTTAATTTGAGAGTGAGATTTTTGTCCAACCCTATTCCATACATGCTTTAAGTATTTATTTTATTCTATTCTAAACCCTAGTCAAGGTTTGTTGGTATTGAGTTTAAGGTATCTTTATTTTGGTTTGTATATACACTATTTTTTATCCTTAACTACTATCAAGGTCTTGTTGCAAAGATTGTTTAGTTTGAAGAAAAGTTGTTTGTACTTATTTGAAGATCAAGATATATAATTGGTTTTTGATTAATGATTTACTTACTCTGATTTATTATGAGAAAAACAGAGACAAACCTACACATTTCTTAAAAGTTTTCTTAAGGAAAATGATAATCATGTATTTTTTTGTATAATCAGACACATGTGCAAAGATAGTTTGAATAACTTGCAAATCATTTCTACAAGGTAGTTGTATTTCAGTTGGACAATGAAGAATATTATATAAACATGTTAGTGGGGACATTATCAGTGTACAAAAAAGGGTTTTGTTTATTCAATAAACATTCATTGTTCATTGTGCACACTAGTTTTCAAAATCATAAATATCTGGTTGAGAATATTGTAGTCCTAATTTACTATGATACACTATTTGGTACATAAGTATCACATGTACCCAAGAATTTATTATATTGGATTATGATTACCATTTCTCTTAGATATTTTGACTTTGTATAAAAATCAAAGGTAAAGAGAGAAAAAGCCAGTGAGACATTGAAAAGTCTATCGGTGAGATATCATTGTTAGTGAGACCTATGTCAAGCCAGTGAGGCATTGTAAAAGGATATTTCACATAACCCAGTGAGGCAATTTGAGTAGTTTTATTCTCTAGAGGGTTTCTACTCAAGAAAAAATCCATGTTATATTCTTTGTGTGTCTTATCTATTTTGTTATCCATTTTTATTTTCATTACATAATACTTCAAGTTTTGTTTAAGTGAAAAATGACTTGTAAATTGTTATATCACTAATTCATGCCCCCTCTCCCCTCTTAGTGATATTGCACTCAAATAACACTCTTGTTACTCATCACATTGATATTTCCATCAAGTGTCCCATTGAGATCATCCTTGAACATATCCTACATCAATTAGAATCCTTGTAAACTAAGCTAAATGCTAATCCTATACCACCTCCCCTCTCCACTTCTACGAAGACATCATCACTATGGACCTTGAGCATAATTTCCTCTTAGGATATTCTCTCTTACATGCTTTCCCTATGTGTTTTGCAACTCCCAATTTAAAATATATAATGGTAAGGGGGTTCCCATGACCCATATTCACTCCTTTAATGCCACTTTCCTTGAGTTCCTCTATGATGGCTACTTGCTTGCTAAAATTTTCCCTTACACTCCAAAAGATTATGCTTTGGAGTACTTTTACACACTCCTTCATAGCTCTAATGATCTTTATATTAAGCTAGATAATTACTTTATCTAACACTTTTGATGAAATATCATCTTGAAATTTCCCTTCCAGCATAGTCCAATACAAACAATAAAATATTCTAATGCCTCAAGTTTTTACCCAAGACATTATTGGTAAAAAATATGATGACCAATTTATGATACAAGAATAACATGTAATGCAAGTCATAATGCATTCTTTCATGCACAAGGTCATCAAACCAAATAATGAAACACTTGTCATATACACCAATACAAAATGGAAGATGAGAGAAGCAAAATGCTTAGAATACCATAGGACAAAATAACATGATCAACTCAAACATTGAGATATGGAGGAGAGTCATATTCTCAAGGCTAACTTATAAACCTTGACAACTTGCCTACCAAGGTGTGCACTTTTGGCATCTTGGAAAATGGAACCAACAAGACAATCTTACACTAGCTTGGGCTTCAAGGTCTAAATTGTAAGAAGTTTAGACTGTAGAGCCAAATTTACATGGCTCAAACTTTGGGGTTTAAGAGCATGTTTGATGCAAGGGCATCCTTAGGGCTCATAAAAAATTTTCATTGTACTTGGGAATTTAAGAACACGTGGTAAATTGTACTCTTGATAGTTGGTAAATAATTTGTGATTAGTAAAGTTGAAGCATTTTATTGTATTGTGTTATTGGGTGATGCAATTTCAGGGGTAGTTAATTTATATATGATTGATTGGTCTAGTATTAAAATGCGAGGTTAATTTTATTGGTTCAAGTTTTTGTTTTAGTGAATGGATGTCTATAAGTTGATAGTGGTGTTTGTTTGGTTGGAATTGTTTAATTTGTGAAAGGTTATTTTGAATCTAAAGTCAATATCTTTTTTCCCAATTAATTAACCTTCTTACACATGTGACTGGAATTGTCTCTTGTCCCATAAGTAGTGAAAACTACATGAAGACAATAAATAAAGATAGGTATAAGATTTCATACACTCAAACATAAATCTTTGAAAGAAAATATGACACCTCTCATTACATACACTATGGCCCTGTAGTTGACTATCATATCAGTGGGTAAGATTTACATCTTTTAATCTAACCATCTTTTCATCATGTAGTCATTATGAAAGTAGTAAATATCATCCCTCAAGCATTGAATAACATTTTTTTGAGGCACTCTTCTTGAACATGAATCTTTTCTTTCACAACACTGTCATTCTATTTTGTAGAAGCACTAACAATAGTCTCTTTATGGCATTTTTGATCACCACACCTTCACATTCATGAAAATCTATTAATGCTTGCATCTTTATCATGATATAGTACCCTCATTTCAATCTTTGAATATCACTGCCTTTTAGAAACTGTCCCTCTTTTGATTTTTATGACATCATTCCTTACTGTGGCTACGAGCCTTCATAATAGTGCCTATTCTTTATTCATTGTACTTTGTAATCATGCATGCATGACCTGTATTATCTCTTGATGACTATTACAAGAGTGTCTTTTTGACTTATCATAAACCATATGAATCATTATTTTTAATCACTTTATACCACTGTGACAGTGGATAAGCATTGAAGAAGAACTTTCTTTAAACATTTCTTATCCACATTGTTTTGGCA
Source organism: Chamaecyparis obtusa (assembly GCA_027943335.1). NCBI lineage: Eukaryota > Viridiplantae > Streptophyta > Pinopsida > Cupressales > Cupressaceae > Chamaecyparis > Chamaecyparis obtusa. The sequence continues at coordinate 510,116 of BSBK01000961.1, forward strand.
TCTTTTTAAATCATGAATTGTTACACTTATCGTCACCTCATGAAGCCTATTTGACAGTCAACCTTTTCTATAACTAAGAACTCAAAAGTGTTGTTTGTCATTGGGACTAATATTTGCTTACAAATTTGATCACCATTTATTGACATCCTTTTGATAGTCACTTCTCAAGACTCTTGGATGCATTTTTTTCTTTCATTCTTACTATTCCTTCACATGACTGATCATCTTTTGTGCTCACTATCATGAGGAACTCTATGAAACTCTAAAAGTGCCATTCCAACTTCATCAACATTGTCTTTTCCATTTGCAATGTATACCACTACTTTTGATGCATGTTGAATGCCCTCCCATTTAGCTAGTGTCTCCTCTAATAGTCATCTTTGAATTTTGGCCTTTTCTCTCTACTTTTGTAGACAATGCCATTCTCTACCTTATCATCTATTTCTACTCTTTTCTTTGACATACATTCTTGGAAGTTACTTTGAATGTGGTGGATCATGTGTTCTACATAGTATCATTGCCTGATCTTCTCTTTTACAGTGATTGTCACTGTTCTTCACAAGAGTGCTTTTGTCACTTACCATGACAACTAGAGATCTAAGAATTCAAAACTCTTAGAAACCCTCCTCAAAATAGTAGAGATTTTATTTTCACAAAACAAAAGATGTATCTCCCTATGAACATTTTAATGAAAACTACTTCTCTTTCTTTGACATCTGCCATTCCTTGTTACTTCCTTAAAAAATTTACTCTTTTTCTATGTCTGAAACACGCCTTTGAATGTCCAAAGAATTCTGCTATTCTTTACATGAAATCTACATTTCATCTTTCACTTATTCAAGACACTGGTGTGTACTCTATGCTTTCTGATCTACACACATACTTCTCTCCACCAGCTATATCCTAATCTACCTTATGATTATAATAGTTTCCAACTTGTGAAAACAATATTGTGTCTCAATGTGTAATGTAGTCCTCTCCAACTCATGCTTGAGGAGCTTATATAATAATCAACTAATTAATGTTTTTGGTTTTGATGTAAATTCTATTAAGACATTTTGACCGCAAACTCACTTATGTTTGGAGTCTTCTCCATATTCTGTACTCTTGGCCCAAATTTATTTATCTCATCGATAATAATTTGAAATAAAATGTTTGTATTTCATTGCTTACCATAGTTATCTGCCAAATATGAATTAGTCCCCTTCAATGATGATAAATGTTGATGGCAGTCCCAAGTATAGCCTGAACGAAATATTAATTCCTCAATGTGTTCCTCTCTTTGAGACTCTTAAATGTTTTTGTTTTAATTTCTAACTTTTTAATTCAAATTACTATTTATAAAGTTAAATCTTAAATGTCAAAGATCATATCAGATAGATTTAATTCTATTTCAAGCATAGTTAGATAACCTACAATATTCAAAACAAAAATTGTTCATCTTACTTGGGAGAATTCTTGAGTTGTTCATAATGATTAGCAACAAAATCCTTGAGAGACTAATTTTGAAATGTAGTAATCTAGACAACACATTTATCTCTATAATAAAATGTCATTCAATTTAACATTTTGCATGTTAGTTTTTATTTGCTGATTTCTTCAGATCAAGCCTATATGTTCCAAGCATTGCTCTTCTTGCAACCATTGTGTTGAGAAATTTGATCACCACTGCCCATGGATTTCTAACTGTATTGGCAAGGTGAGGTTCAGGTATAGTACAAAAGTTGCTAACTAGATATTTTGTCATTATCCTCACAATCTTTTATCTTTATGAGAGTTAATCTATTTGTAGACTTACCCAAGATATTAGAGAACATAACTTAGAAAGTACTTGAATTCAATGAAATCTTTATGCTATACAATAGTCAAAAAATTTCACCCTATCAAAAGACATCTTCATAAAATCTATGCTACTTAACCATATTCTCATTTCACCATAACTTACCCCAAACACATTATATGAGGCAGGAAATTTTACGCTTGCATCCCTTGTTCTATTGGCTCACCCGCATATTTCTATTTTAGTTTCTTCTTATCTTTATATTTTTCTAAGGGATTTGTTTATAGTAGACATACACTATCAAGAAAGGAAGATGTTGTGATCAAGGATACACACCTCATCCATATGAGGGCATCCCTAAGAAAAACAAATAATTCTTTGTAAGAAAGAATGTCACATGATAAACAAATACGACTCAATTGGATTTGCTAGAATTTTTTAGTTAAATATCCATTCTAGATGCACACAACATGAAGTCATGACGGTAAAACCCTTTTTCCAAATGCATAGCCTCTCTTATTATCTTGTCTTTATCCCTGAAAGTTAGTGGTATTCATTAAAATTTCTCTTTGCCTATGTGAACAATATATGTATTAGAGTAGCCATCATGAATTGTCCTTCTCATACATATTATATTTTTTAATTAGCATTCAGATTTGCCTAAGCAGTACTATGAACTTTCCTCCAACACATGTACTATTTTGAAAATCATCACAAGTACATTTGTTGGAGGTAAATTCATAGTACACATGTTTGGAGGTTTGAAGGAAACAAGATAATTTGAAGAGTCATGAGTGGTGAGAAGATTCTTTTGAGTAGAAGCTTTGGAGGCACTGTAGATCGGTCCATATCTTTGGTCACAAATGTATATAGGCAATGCAAATCCTACATACCAAAATTTCATCTTAGTATTGATTTCCTTCTGTTGTGAAATTCAAACCCTATAATTAGGAAAATGTCAACCAATGCAAGGAGTGCAACCAAAATTTGGAGAATTAATCAAATGGACACAGCTTAGAAATTACAAACATGGCACAATCTTTAGGTAAACTAATTCTTATTAGGGGCACTATCTGTCCACATTTGAACATGGTTGTTTACTGGCTGCCCTTCAATAGGGCACTTGACTGTACCTATTTGAACATAGTTCAAATCCCAAAAGTCTGCATTTATAGGACTGTTCAATGTTGTCCTAGTCAGTCCATGTTTGTATGCTTGCTGCCCATACCAACCTATATCACCTACCTAAGTAGTACTTTGAGTAGTCATCCTACACATGTACTATTATGAAAATCATCAGAAGTCCATTTGTTGGAGGGCTACTCAAAGTACACATGTTTGGAGGTCTGAAGGAAAGAAGATAATTTGAAGAGTCACGAGTCTTAAGATTGTACTTAATATAGCCAAGCTTCACTCAATGGTACATTCAAACATGAAACAAACCATTCTTAAACTAGATTAAACTAGTAAATCAAAGGACATACTGATTATAAGTAAACTAGTAAACCAAAGGACATGCTTTTACTACTAAGTCTCAGTTTGTGGGGCATACTGATTATAAGTACTTGAAATATATAAAAAATGTTGCTAATTAAGGTTGGTAGGATGATTACGCCTATCCTAAAAAAATACTGTCAAATCATTATGCTTTCAAATCAATTACCTATCGACGTATCCCTTGCGAGGGAGAGAAGCCAAACACATAAAGAACATGCACATAAACACGAAAACTGAAAAAATTAAATGGAATACACCAAGAAGTACCAAATGATGAATGCTCAATTGTTGTAATGGAAAAACAATATCAGAACCATCCATTTCTAAAACTTGATTTTTCTATAGTCCAAATGATTTTTCTTATTTCTTGTCTGTGCTTGGTGACAGGATTTTGAACATTGTTGACATACTTAAATGGAATACACAATACCAAATGATGAATGCTCAATTGTTGTAATGGCAAAGCATTAGAACCATCCATTTCTAAAATTTGGTTTTGTATAGTCTTAATTATTTTTCTATAGTCCTAATGATTTTGAAAATTGTTGACAAAGAGTGTTTCTTTTTTTGATTATAGTATAAATGATTTTTCTATAGTCGTAATGATTTTTCTTATTTCTTGTCTTTTGTTCCTTTTTGATTTCCTATGTTTGTGCTTCGTGATAGGATTTTGTCACCTTCTTTTGATGGTCTATTTCATTCACTCTATGTGGAATACTATTTTGTTCACTATTTTATTTCAGCTTCATATTTCTTTCATTTTTCATATACACAGAGACTACACATGCTGATAAAAAAATGAGCTATTTGATTTAGGTTTAATTTTCATTATTGTAAATGGTTAATATTTTTGATGGAACTCCTTGGTGTATTTCATATAAAAATAATAAATGTAGTAACGATGGTGCGGTGCATTATTGATATAGGTTCGATGACTCTTGTCAATGTGGCAAACTATCAATGTGGTGGTGGGCAGTGTGTGTTGAAGACATCACGGACACCGAACAACCCTGGACGATAACTTTGGTGCTGCCCAAATAGAAAAAAGGTTGCTAATGTGTATATATTTAAAGTTTCTAATGTAAATACTATTCATTATAATATAAGAACTAATGTAGATTGGGTATCATAGGGAAATAATGGTTGCAAATACTTTAGTTGGGTCGATGAAAACTCATCTGAATCTATCTGCCCATCTCCACTTATCCGTGATGAAGGATTTGAGTGCAAAACGTGTCAGACTAGGGCAAATTCTGAAATTATATTTTTACGATGCCTTCTCTGTATTGTAATCACATATCTTTATTGTGACCATATGTAGAGATGAACTCAGGAATTAGTTAGTTTAGTATTTTCATATTGTAACTAATATTTTAATATTGATATGACATAACTTCTCTTTGCCTCAAGTGTGCATATATATGGTTTACATCTTTTTTTAGAATAATTCTTCATGTTTATGGCTTAGGTGAGCCCCAATCTACTATCAATCACATGATTTAATGTATAGTGTTTTCTTGGTTATTCCATTTGTTCCTTGACCTTGACTATGGATTGACTATCATTTTCAAGCTTGAGCAAGGCTTCATACCACGTAGCATTCATAGATTTGTACGCAACATTGATTTATGCTGGAGGTAAACTACATGTGTCATGTAAACAATATGGTTGAATGCAATCTCTTTTGCATGTTTTCAAGAGTTTTCCCACCAATACAAGCGTAAATAATGCATTGAACGTAATCTACGAACGCTGCATGGTATGAAGTCTCACTGAAGTTTGAGCACAGTGTGGTATGAAGTCTCCATTTATTCTAGTGAGGGATTGGAATAAATGTAGATTTCACAACAGCTGAGAAACATAATTGTAGGCATCACAGTCACAATTTTTTGGAGACAACATAATTGAGTTGTATACCCAAGCGATGGAGTGCAACTTCTACACCTTCGATTCCAAGTTGACACTATGGGATACAAAGACCATAGATAAGGAATAAATTTAGAGAGCACAGGAGGTCCATAATGACCAAAATAATACAGGATGAACCTTAAGTTAAATGAGGCAACTGCAAACATTTTAATAGATTTTTATTATTAAATAATGAAATTTATATATACTAGTGTTCTAAGCCCCCTCATTACATGATTTATTATTGTAAGCCCCCTCTAACTTACACATCTAGAAAATGAAACTACAACCTATTAGGATTGATACAAACCTTATAGAACAATAATAGCTAGGAATGATCACTTTCCAACATCTGTTGAATACATAAGTAGCTCATGAATATAAGGTGTAGCTCATGAATACAAGGTCCTCCAATAGATGTATTCAATAGATGTTGGAAAGTGATCCTTCCTAGCTGTTGTTGTTCTATAAGGTTTGTCTCAATCCCAATAGGTTGTAGTTTCATTTTCTAGATGTGTAAGTTAGAGGGGGCTTACAATAATAAATTGAATGTAATGAGGGGCTTAGAACACTAGTATATGCAAATTTTATTATTTAATAATAAAAATCTATTAAAATGTTTGCAGTTACCTCATTTAACCTGAGGTTTGTCCTATATTATTTTTGTCATTATGGCCTTCCTCTACTCTCTAAATTTATTCCTTATCTATGGCCTTTGAATCCCATAGTGGATCAATTTGGAATTGGAGGTGCAGAAGTTGCACTCCATCGCTTGGGTATACAACTCAATTAAATTGTCTCCAAAAAGATGTGACCATGATGCCTACAATTATGTTTCTCAGCTATTGTGTCATAGGACCCCTTATGACCCTTTACGATCTCTAAGAATACATCTTAGAGGTCTTAAAATGTCATAAAGGGTCATAAGAGGCTCCTAGGAGGGGCCAAATGAGCTTCCACCTTCACATGGTTGGCCTTGTTAAGTAGAGAATGTTATACTCTTCTCAAAACAAAGAGAAGCTCAATAATTTAAGGTCTTAGTCCATGGAAAAATTAAATTAGACTTACTATCCAAAACACATAAAAAACATGCACATAAAAATGACAACTGAGAAACATAAATGTAGATTTCACAATAGCTGGGAAACATAATTGTAGGCATCATGGTCACAATTTTTTGGAGACAATGTAATTGAGTTGCGTACCCAAGTGATGCACAACAACTTCTGCACCTTCGATTCCAAGTTGAATACATTTTTTGGAAGGACCTTGTATTCATAAGCAACAAATGTAGTCAACTTGGAATTGGAGGTGCAGGAGTTGCTCTGCATCATCTAGGTATACAATTACATTGTCTCCAAAAAATTGTGACCATGATGCCTACAATTATGTTTCTTAGTTGGTGTGTCCCAAGACCCCTTATGACCCTTTATGACCATTTATGATCCCTAAGAATACATCTTATAGGTCTTAAACTGTCGTAAAGGGTCATAGGAGGCTCCTAGGAGGGGCCAGATGAGCTTCCACCTTCACGCGGTTGGCCCTGTAAAGTAGAGAATGTTATACTCTTCTCGAAACAAAGAGAAGCTCAATAATTTAAGGTCTCAGTCTAGGGACAAATTAAATCAAAGGATTTTTTGAAGTCAATAAAGCAACAAAAAGCCTCGCCACCCGGAGTGTCCCATATTTTGTCAACTAAGTATCTAAGAGTCGCTCCATGATCTATGGTGGAGTGTTTCGGTCTAAAACCAGCTTGTTTGTGTGACTATTTGTAAATAGTAAACAACAATGACATAATATTGTTGTGCTTAATTTGATAATATATATATATATATATATATATATATATATATATATATATATATATATATATATAATTAAATTGAATGTCGATATTTTGACCAACAAAGAATAGAAATATTGACGAGAAATCTATACATTCGATGTTTATTGTGATGATTTTACGTCACAATTTTGATGTACATTGGTCGTAGGGATAAGGCTATAACCAACAATTCTTCCAGGTTGAAGCAATGATTTCGACGTTGTTTTCGTCGATAGTTCAACCATTGGGGATGTCACAATTGCGATGAATATTTGAAGTGTGGTATTTTTGACAAAAAAAAATCCGACGACTGTTATGGTTGATTAGCCGACCAATAGGCATCTAATAATCAACTAAAACTCATCGAAAAACAAGCTAAAATTTACTAGTGACTATACTAGGTGCATGAAAAAATACTAAGAGAGAAAAAAGAGATAAAAGCCCAAGCAACATTAGCCAAGAGATGCCAAAAAAATTGCATTTCTGAAACCAATAAGCCACATCATCTAACAAATAACCACAAAGGAGAAGGGGACAACAAGAATAGAAATCAAGTGACTATATCCGATCCTATTTTGGTAACAAAACTTTATATTTGATACCCCGTGGAGATAAAAACATTTTAAAAAGCATTAGATTAACATTTCACAACATGAAATTAGATCTCCCATGGATTTACTATGTGTGCAAGGAGTTAATGCTTTCCTTTACTAAGGTGATGGAATGGTTTCTGCCTATCCGCTAGGTTATGCAAGTGAGATTTATTCCATAGCCAATTGGATAGAGCCTTGCTTCCAGTTAGGCATTCATAGCCCCAATAAGGTTATCACCTTGACAATGGTTAACATTGTTCTATTTCCAACCATGCATCCATAGTCTTGGTAGAGTTGTTAACATGACCTAGTTTTGTATTTTTTAATATTTTTCTCTTATTTTCACTTTTTCCTCTTTATCTTTAGTATGTAGTGAATTACTATGGCATCATCCTTCTAGGTTGGTTTCCAAGGTGGTAGCAGAACACTCTCTAATTTTTTACTTTGTGAACAGAGGAAGGATATCTTAGCACCATTAGTACAAGTATTTAAAGTGAGAAGTGTGCAAAATCTAGCTAGATATCACTAATTTCATGAAATGAAAAAAAAAAATTCTAAATACTATGAATAAATGTGTTAGTATGCCAAGATATAAAAAATAATCTTCTATTTTAAACTAGGAATAAATGTAGTTACCTTTTTTTAGAGTTCGAAGAGTACATATCTCCTCTGCCAGCACAATTGGTAGCCAAAATTGGGCATGGAGTTTCAAAAAATGGACAGTTGGAAATCTTGGAAAGTGAAAAAATTACCTTTTTCAAAATGATGTGATATTCTCCCTTATGCAAAGTAAATGCAACATGCCTATAAAGTTGGTCGAATGCTCTATAAAAAGGGCAATGCATTTGAAAGGTGGCATATCATTTTGTAGACCTTGTGAGTTGAGAGTGAAGGATTTTAGCTAGTTTATCTTAGAAGTATGGATACTCTTATGAGATTGACCTTCCCATTTCCCAAGATCCTTTCCTCAGAATTATAGATGAAAATAGGTTAATTGAGTTGCTTAGGAAAGATGAAAAATTGGTTCTAACTTCCCTGAAATGGGTACTAGGTGAATATTTTTTGCATAGTGAGAACCATTATGTCTAAACAAATACATCTCATCTAGGTTTGTAGGCTCTCTTCTTGACTTGGGAGAGTCTAGGGACATGATTAACTTCCTCAAAGTGGGAATGTTTGGTAGAATTATGTGTGGTGGGCTTGAGAATGTGCTTTTTATGGCTTAGGACCATGTTGGGTTGCTACTGGAAACTGACTTGAAGATTTATTTGGAGCAAAGAGCAGACGTGCAATTTGTTCCTTTTGTTATGAATTTTCACTACTGGCCTCTCAATATCCATCATTGCGATGCATGACATGGGGTCAAATTTCTAAAGAAATATCTAGACCTAGATGTGGAAATGGTCGAGGAGATAAAATAACTCTACTTGAGAGTTCTTTTTGAGCAAGCTTAGGATTCATCTACTGAGTCTAGAGAAAGGAAATCTTTTGACTCAAAAGAAAATGTAGGGGAAGGAGAAGATGACTTAGGAGATGATGGACTTGGCTCTAGAGATGCTTGACCCCTACCTTGAACAAAAATATTTTTCTTTAAAAAAAAATGTTATGATACATGAAATGTAAACAATGAAGAAAATCCATAGCTTTTTGCAAAATTTAAATATAATTAATTTTTCTCATTCATCTCAGTGGCTACATATAATTTTCTTGTCATTTATTGCTTTGAAGTGTTCAATTCTTTAGATCTTAAAATGAAACTTCGATGTTATGTTGGAAAGAATTGAAATATCATAACATAGGGATCTCATCATCATCCAAAGAATGATGATGAGATAGATGATGCCTTTTCAAGAAAGCACAAAAAATAGGAAAACCCTACTGTATTGGCACACTTTCTCTTAATGAACAAAAAATGGTTAGTGCAATATAAAATAATATCACTATTTAAAATTGGGAATTTGACAAATTATGATGAAAATTGTGAAAAACCTTCTGCAACTAACAAGGGACTAATAACTATATAGAGGATGCCATAAATACATCACCTTTCATAGTAGAGCTTATTTAAATAAAAAATATACCAAACAAAACCTTACTATTTATACTAACTAACAACCTAAAATTTTTACAAGAATCCATTTACTGGGTTTGGGAAGTAGCCACCCTTGCGACCTAGATTTTTCTTTTTAATCAATGACTCCAACAAATTGTAGAAAAAGAAAGGTAATGTGGGTCTTAATATTCTTGGGTGTGATATGTCAAAGGTGACAACATCATGCCTCAACTTGCTTACTTCCTTTGATATCACATGAGATGATGTCTTAAGATCTTTGATAATACTCATGACATTGATGGATTGACAAGAAAATGGTTCTAAATGATATGTAATTGGGCACCTATGGGCATTTTTTAAATGAGTTATAGTGAAAGATGCATCAATGTGCTCCTAGGGATGGGTAACTGGTGCCTCTACCTTCTGGGATGCAAAGAGTAACTCCATTTGAACGATTGGAGTCCATTCATAAAGTGATATACAAAAGGCCTCTATCTCATCTCATAATTGCATGTTGTCATTTTTTTCTTCTCTTTTCTCATTGAGGGACTCAAGGGAATATTTCTTCTGTGGCACCTCCTTCGAAAGAGTCTTTGCATCCTCTGAAAATTTTAGAGTTAGAACCTTGTCATCCTCAATGAAATAAGGGAGCTTAGAAAAGAGAAAACTATGATCATTCACCTTCGAATATAGAAAGGGAAGGCTATCTTCTTCACTTGATTGTGTTAGCTGTGACTCTTGTCAACCTTTCTCACTTTTCTATTTTGAGCACCAAACCACCAGACCACCTTTGAATAGTGAAATCATATCTAGCATCAAGGACTAGAAAGAGAAATCTGAAAAATCACTCCAAAGAGGTTCATCTCTCATCGAACATGAAACTTATGGAACCTCTTTGTGCATGGTACAATCCTCCAAAACAAGCTCTTTCACAAGATATAGTTCCTTAGAGGAGGCTTCCAAAATTTGTAAGGAATGCCAAAGGATACTCTACTATTTTTAAAGCTTAATAATCCTCATCTCGCACTGAATATTGAGCAAAATCTCTTGAGCATTGTGAACTAGGTTTGCATGAAAAGGTTGACGAACAATCTAATCATCATAGTTGTAGTAATTTGGGTCCATGCCCTAGCTAGACCCCAATAGATTTTCATTGTGTGCATTTTCTTGCTGCATCATGTTGAAAACTCCAAAGAATACATTGACTTTGGAAACTATGTTTAGCTTGGTCCCACTAGGTGTGCTAGGAAAAACTATTGATCCTGTGATTTATGGCTCGTGTCGATTATTGAGGGGTAGTTCTAGAAGTGTTGTAGTGGTGGGATTAGGTTCGCCCTGTAACACAACCTCTAGGATTTTAGAAGCCAAATATTTGTGGTTTGTGTTTGGGGAAAAGGGAGGAGAATCACCTTTACTCAAACAACCTAAGCTAAGGGGAGGCAAAACACTGAATCAAAGCTTTGTTGGGTGGGCTAAGAGTTTGTCAAGTGGTAATTATAGGGACTTGGAATCTTTAGTCAAAGCTTCATGCCACCATTCACTCATGACAAGGTTACCATATTCCCTTCATTGATGGTAGGAGAATGAGAAGGCATAGTATTGGACATAAGGTTCACACATTCATATCCCACCATAGGAGGCACTACAAGGGTCCAAATTAAGGCACATCTCTCCTAAAGAGAGTGTGATTCTCCTCAACAAGGGACATGATATTTTACACCATGTGGAGGTAGACATAAATAGCTCGAATAAGGGTTGAATGAGAATACCTCACTCCCTAAACACTATCTTCCCAAGGAGAAAACTACGGAAAACATAAATAGACTGGGACATACCTATTAGAGTGCAACACATGACATATTAATTAGCAAAAAGGAAAAGGCACCAAGTACATAGTCCCCATTATTTATTAAGAGAAAACATGCTAAGAAAAGAGATAAATCCCCAAAAAGTACATGTTATAGTATATACCTCTAGACTATAAACCATAGGGTCTTGTTATAAAAAAAGTAGATTTATTTTCAAATAATACAATATATTTCCTTACCTATTGAACCAAAGTCCAATATTCTCTAACCTCCTTTTATTAAAAATCATAGGGGATTTATAGAACAAATCTTGGTGGAAATAATCTTAGAATGATTATAATTTAGTTATAATCGATCGACATGCCAAGAGATATAGCATGGATCTCTCAATTTCCTATACTATGTACATAATCTTGAATCTAGTTGGTTTATTATAGCATGCCTTCCAGCTAGGCTCAATAAAAAAACCATGGAGGCTTGAGAAGAGATTCTATGATTGTACGGGCCAATATGATCATAAAAAATAGAACAACTATATAGAAAGTAGTTAGTTGTGGAGTTCCCTCCAGGAAAGAATTTTCCTTAAAAAATGCATTGGTGGGCCCTATTGAAGCGAGGGCATCTGGGGAGATATGTGGTGGGCTACAATAACTTTTGGGGAGGTGCATTCCTCACGGAGTGGTTAGAAAATCCAACTGACTGATGCATGTTATCCGGTGTTGAGATATTGAATGTTGCAAACTACTTTGTGTGATCACAGACTGAAGGTAAACAGGGGAAGTGTTTTGAGGTGATGTAGAAGGAGTCTACATTAGACATATAAAATAGGATTAGAAGGTTTAGAAAATCATTAGAATTAAAAATAGTAATAAATTCATTAGAAAACCTTAAAAAAACTTAAAATTTATTTGCACATGTATATATGTTTCATTTTCATAGTTTTTAATTATTGTATTATTTGTTTTATAGAAAACTTAAAAAAAACCTTAGAAAATCCTTAAATAAACTTAGAAATTTCTTTATAAAACCATTAAACAATTATTAATCTCTCTCTCTCTCTCTCTCTCTCTCTCTCTCACACACACACACACACACAAAAAAAATTCCCCCTTCTCTCTCTATATCTCAAATCTCTTCTTATTTCCTTAACACACAATCACTCTCTCAATCCCCCAATCTCAAGCTCTAGATGTTTTTATTCCATTAATGTCTCTCTCTCTCTCTCTAGGCCTTTTTTCCCTTAACGCACACTCACTCTCTTGAAAACCCCTCTATCTCCCTCTAGGTCATTTACAATCTATGGATGTATGTGTATGTGATCTAATCTAGGTTATGTATATGTTATTTTCAATCTACTTTAGGTTATGTACATGTTAATGGGTATGTGCAAGATCATGAGGGGCCAAAAAGTGGTGATGTAAAAAAATCCACTTTTTAGTCGTCCAAAAGCGCATGAAAATGTATGTTCACTTTTTAGTAGGCCTGGGTGTCAGTACACCTGGGAAAACTTGACACCAAAGCAAAAGCCTAATCAGGTACCCGATATTTTTGGGTACCCAAAAAAATTAGGTACTTGAAACCTGTGGCATAAATAAAAAACCGCGAGCCATTTTCCTCATTTCTCTCCATGTTTTGAGTTTAGAAAATGGCTCCAAAAATCCTATACATGATATTTTTGGGTACTTGATTTCTCCAACAACAAATTCAACTCTGCAGTTTATCCGGTAAGTAAATTCTTGCTATATCTTGATTATTTTCTTTCATTTTCATGTTAAATGTAGCTTTTTTGGTTAAAATGGGGTTTTGTATTGATTTTTTTAATAATATATGAAATCAATTTGAAATTTATATTTGTTTATTATTTAATCAGGCATGGCTAACAACAATGAAGATAATAACCCTCCCCCACCAAATAATGATCCCCAAAACAATCCAGAACCACTTCAAAACCCTCAATCTTTAGAGGATTTGATACAAGAGAACTTGAACACTATATGGGGCTTTAAAAACACATATCAAAATATACCTACATTAGCTCCTATGCTTGCCACCCTAAATACCATTGTTGAAAACATTGACACCTTTACGTAGCAACATAATGCTGCTCTTCATTGGCATGATGATATGCACGCCCAATTTGATGATGAGCTTGACCATGATGGGGTTGCAACCCTTAATATAACTAAGGAAGATATAGCCTCCCTTTTTGTTAATCCTAAAATTGGATTAAAAGTTGACCCCAAAAATCCCAAATTATCAATAAAATGGTGCACAAATGAAGCAATGTGCACACACTTTTGGGATCGCTAGTGGATGGTTTTTGATAAACCACCCCATACCAATTTGGAGCTCCCTTTCTATTTCATAAAAAAATTGTATGCTGAGTTTGTGCTTGGTGACAAAGTTAATTATTGGAGCATGAGGCCCAACATGGGCGTAGGCGGAGGTGCTCCTCAGACTAGGCCATTTGCCTAGCGCAAAAGGGCCACTACCTTTGTCCCCCCCACTAATGTTGCACCCCCTCCTCTAGTGCAGCATCCCGATATCATTGCAGAGGCTGCCTCATAGAGTATTAGGGCCATTCATTTGCTTAATGATCAGTTGATCATGCAGACTAGGTCATTGTTGCCTCCTAGTGTGGATGATGCTGGTGCATCGACATCTAGCAACAGTTCACATGTATGCATGCCCCATACTTGCATTATGTGAAAGAATTTGTGCCTCAGACCGCTTACTGATGCTGATACATATCAGCATGTTATTGGTGAGGAGGATATAGGAGACGTAGCTGCAAAGGTTGCAACACCTCATGGAGCATCTATGTCTCATGAGAGTGATGAGGACGGGTATGCAAAGCCATGGACTCCTGTTGATACGGTAAGAGTAAACATTATAAATAAATTTGTCACATGACTTATTTAATTTAAAAATAATTTATTTATTTAGATTAGTTTTAATGATTGCATGCACTTATGTATATATATTTTTTCCATTTATGTTCAGTCGATGACAGAGGAGGAGTTGAGACAGGTGGATGACTCCACACTTTCGACCATTTTATTTGGCCTTGACACCTATACAGTATATTATAAATTATGTACCCATTAGTTTTTTTTTTATATCATTTGTTGTACATGCTTAAATCTCTATCAATTAGAGCAATAAAATTCATACATTTACTAATATATTGTCATCTTATTGTACTCTTGCAGGCTACAACTGATGTCAATGGGGGGCACAAGGGGGTTCCTTCTTCATGTGTCAACAAAGGAAAGGTAATTAATTGTTTAAGATTAATTATGCATGCATATGTATGCCACTTGTGTGTAGTAATAAATATTTTACTTGCACTTTATTGTATAGGGTGTGGCTCTTGGTGATGTCCCGATAGGTTCGGGAGCCTAGGTTGACAGGCATCTCAATTCGGAGTGATAGCCCAATTGTACATAGAATTTTACATATTGTTATTTGTATTTTGCAACCAGGGTTGTTATGATGAAGTACATTTATATATAATTGACAATCTTTTTACTCTCATAGGTTACTCCCAGTGTGAGGGAGGGCCCACAAGAATCTTTCATATCTTTGTTGACCCAGCCCACTATTGCAGAGGAGGGATTAGCAGATGTAAGTTTAATTTTAGTTCAATCAATTTGTAATTTTATTATGCTATCATCCTATTTTGTATATTTATTACTCTATGTTGGACCACTCTACTAATCTCATTATTGCAAATACATATTTATAGGTCAGAGTTGGTATTGGTGGCATTGTCCCTTCGCTACCAAAGACTTGTGCTAGGACACCTGATCATGGTAGGTGACCGAGAGGCCAAGCACAAATGTTTGTATTCAGTTATAATTTTAATTACATTAGTGTTTGAATTATGAATTATATATATATATATATATATATATATATATATATATATATATATATATATATATATATATATATATATGTACAAATCATATAAACTAAGAAATCTAACTTGGGTTTGAACTCATTTTTGATGCACGATCAATCAGATCCAAATGCTTCTTCAAAGAGGCCACATTTTGATGATCCCCCTATGACATATGATGTAGTTTTAGTTTTGTGGTCATTTAGAGATGCCACTTGGAACATTTTGAGATGGCATATATGCCACATTGTACACCTTGAAACATTGATTTTGTAGACATTTTGAAATGGCATGTGGCATATTTGTATATGGAGATACTTTTGATACTTTCTATATATAGAACATGTTCATTTTTATGTTATATTTGCGCCATCTTTTGTATACATATTTATTATTCATGTTTATGGAATTGAATGGTGAAGTTATATATTGACTATGATTATCATTATGATTTAAATTATATCTTGTTGAAGTTATATGTCAATTTGTTTGAATTTTTTATAATAGATGTAATAAATTACCCAGATGTAATAATTTACGTAGGTGTAATAAATTAATAGATGTAAGGAATTTGTTGTCCTCAGTCACATACCTTGGGTCACTTGGGTCGAGTGTGGTCACGAGCGTTCTAGTGACTCTGTGGGTGGAACAAGGTTGTCATTGGTGTTAATCTAGCCAACCATAGCCGATGGAGCAGATGGTTCGATGCTAGGATGAATGGTTTGAAAGATACACTGTAGAGCTACTTTCAACTAACCCTTACTGCAAGTTTTGGCATCGATTGAGATTTCCTTTCCAAATGCAAATGAAGTCGAATCACCCAAAACTAAGAGAGGTTATTGTAGACCTCAAAAACATGATCCCATAGCCCCTGACAGTTTGTTGATACCTCTTAGGAGGTCTGAGATATGAGCCTCAGAAGATCACTGCCCAATCATGCTTAGTGCACCTTGGGGTCACTTGGGTCAAGTGTGGTCTTGAGCATTCCAGTGACTCCATGGGTGGAACAGGGTTTTCACTAGTGTTTACCTGACCAACCAAAGCCAATGAAGTAGACAATTCAATGCTAGGATGGATGGTTTGAAAGATACATTGCGGAGATACTTTCAACTGACCCTCACTGCAAGTTTTGACATAGACTGAGATTGCCTTGCCAAATGCAAACGAAGTCGAATCGCCCAAAACTGAGAGAGATTATTGTAGACCTTGGAAAAGATGATCTTGTATCCCTTGACAGTTTTTCAATACCTCTCATGAGGTCTGAGATACGAGCCTCGAAAGATTGCTTCCTATTCATGCTTAGTGCACCTTGGGGTCACTTAGGTCAAGCGTGGTCGCGAGCATTCCAGTGACTCCATGGGTAGAATGGGGTTGTCACTAGTGTTTAACCAGCCAACCGAAGCTAATGGAGTAGATGGTTTGATGCTTGGATGGATGGTTTGAAAGATACACTGTGGAGCTACTTTCAATTGACCCTCACTGCAAGTTTTGGCATCGACTGAGAGCACCTTGCCAAATGCAAAGGAACTTGAATCACCCAAAATCGAGAGAGGTTATTGTAGAACTTAGAAAAATGATCCCGTAGCCCCTAAAAGTTTGTTGATACCTCTCATGAGGTTCAAGATATGAGCCTCAAAAGATTGCTGCCCAATTGTCCTTGGTGCACCTTGGGGTCACTTGGGTCGAGCGTGGTCGTGAGCATTCCAGTGACTCCGTGGGTAGAATGGGGTTGTCACTAGCATGTACCCAACCAATCAGAGTCGATGGAGTAGATGGTGTGATGCTAGGATGGATGCTTTGAAAGATACACTGCAAAGCTACTTTCAACTGACCCTCACTACAAGTTTCGACATCGACTGAGATTGCCTTTCCAAATGCAAACAAAGTTGAATCGCCCAAAACTGAGAGAGGTTATTGTAGACCTCAGAAACATGATCTTGTAGCCCTTGATGGTTTTTTGATCCCTCTCATGAGGTCCAAGATACAAGCCTTAGAAGATCGCTGCCCAATCGTGCTTAGTGCACCTTGGGGTCACTTAGGTCAAGCGTGGTCGCAAGAGTTCCAGTGACTCTGTGGGCAGAACGGGGTTGTCATTGGTGTTTACCCGGCCAACCAAAGTTGATGGAGTAGATGGTTTGATGCCAAGATAGATGGTTTGAAAGATACACTGCGGAGCTACTTTCAACTGACCCTCATTGCAAGTTTTTGAATCGACTAAGATTGCCTTGCCAAATGCAAATGAAGTTGAATCACCCAAAACTGAGAGAGGTTATAGTAGACCTTAGAAAAATGATCTGGTAGCCTTTGACAATTTATTGATACCTCTCACGAGGTCTAAGATATGAGCCTTGGAAGATCACTACCCAATTGTGCTTAGTGCACCTTGGGGTCACTTGGGTCAAGCATGGTCGTGAGCGTTCCAGTGACTCCATGGGTGGAATGGGGTTGTCACTAGCATTTACCCAGCCAACTAGAGCCGTTGGAGTAGATGGTTTGATGCCAGGATAGATGGTTTGAAAGATACACTACAGAGCTACTTTCAACTGACCCTCACTACAAGTTTTGGCATTGACTGAGATTGCCTTTCCAAATGCAAATGAAGTCAAATCGCCCAAAATTGAGAGAGGTTATTGTAGACCTCAGAATCATGATCTCGTAGCCCCTAACAGTTTGTCAATACCTCTCATGAGGTCTGAGATACAAGCATGGTCACAAGCATTACAGTGACTACGTGGGAAGAATGAGGTTGTCACTGGTGTTTACTCGGCCAACGGGAGCCGATTGAGTAGATGGTTCGATGCCAAGATGAATGGTTTGAAAGATACACTATGGTGCTACTTTCAACTGACCCTCACTGCAAGTTTTGGGATTGACTTAGATCACCTTGCCAAATACCTCTCATGAGGTTTGAGATACTAGCATCAGAAGATCACTACCTAATCATGCTTAGGCACCTTGGGGTCACTTGGGTCGAGTGTGATTGCGAGTGTTCAAGTGAATTCATGGGTGGAATGGGGTTGTCACTAGCATTTACCCAGCCAATTGGAGTCGATGGAGTAGATGGTTCGATGCTAGTATGGATGGTTTGAAAGATACACTACGGTGCTGCTTTCAACTGACCCTCACTGCACAATGAATCATTTACATATATCATATCCATATGATTCAAATGAACTTTCAAAGCATCAAAGATTGTTTGAAATGATAAAAAATAATATTCTTAAAGCATTAGAAACAACAATCAAACATGTGAGAATTCAAACCATGCAAATGACATAAGTAAATAATAAAAAATTATGTGTTTTCATTGCCTTTTTATGAGAAAATGTATACTTAGATCCCTTGTTGGCACTATTGGCCACCCATACATGATTTTGGTCATAAGTCCTTATCAAGGCTTCTAAGACATTTAACTTTTAAATCAAATTGATTGTTACAAATTGCCATTATAGGCTTCAAAAGATCTCAATTAACTATTAAGGATCCTTTTGTCCTTCTATCTCTGATTGGATCCATGGTGACCATAGGTGTCTTCATAGGTGGTCCTACACAAGTTACAATCCACATACAAAACCAAGTTTATTGACTCAAAATACAATCTAAGAAAGGTGAAATTAATGTATTGAAATTAAGCTTAACGAACTTAGAAAACATTGCACTAAGTTAACTTATTACCTAGTCAAGTGTTCCCAAAGGGTCATCTCTTTGCTTCAGGGTCTCCAATAGTGCTTCATGATCAATAGTACTAATAGTCAAAAGTTCTTTTGTCTTTGGTCTTCCTTGATGCTTTGACAACTTGATATTTGTTGCTATAACAATGTGTGAATACATGAGAATAGTTTTGTGCTTCTCATAGTCTTCAAATGCAGGAATTCCATTCTTTCTAATCATGTATGTTCATAGCCATGTTCCCGCAACAACAACTGAACTAGTAGGATATGTGAACCCATCACCATCTATCATCAGTTGTACAAGCTTTTTTTTACCTTGTACACAATGTGCTAACCAATAATCTGACCTCTCATCATTCCCCTATGGTGCAACCAATGCAAAAACATCTCCTGGCTGCAGAAGATCTGAAAGATGGTCATACTCAACTGAAGTGTCCATGTCATCATTTCTTATAGAGAGTGTCAAAGATAAAGGAGTTAGATACTATGGAACCCATGTATCCACCCACTCACTTGACTCACAATGATACCAATCATACTGAAAACACATCAAGAGTCCCAACCAAAAGAATCTACGCACTGTAGAATCAAGAGTCCCCCCCCTGTGACAATGATAAAGTACACCAATCAATAATAGAATGAGCATCAAGAAGTATAGCACCTGAAATCCTCAATTGTTCCTTAACTAGAGCTCTCTTCACACATGCACCTACTCCATCATGCTCCCTTTCCCATGCCCTGACTTAAAAAAACTCCAAATATGAGGTACACCTGTCTCCACATGCATTCTACACAACCAATAAAACATTCTGGAATTCTTAAATTGACCAGTGCAATTATTTGACCAAATGAGATGCCTATCCATAGCAATACCATTTTCCTACAAGAAGTCAAAATAGTTCTGGAAACAATGTTGAACAAACTCATGAGAGTGAGACCTATTGTCGCTCATATAAAAATGGTACTCTTTGATTATCTTTCACTCATCTTTTGTGCTATCAGGGGAATGTCTATATGTGATGCGTACAAAAATAGCAACCTGAATGGAATTGTAATATTGAGCTTGAGTCTCATTTTGGGGCTGCAATGTATAGTTCTCTACAAATTCTACAACGGATATAATAGTTCCAATGGGGAAAGTGTCCTTACACATCCTGAATTGTTGATCCAACCATTGAGACCTGTGACTATGCCTTGCATACTTGTAAAAAAGATTTGTCTTGAAATTTGAGATAAAATAAGCAACATTGTATTCTTTTGCAACTAACTCACATCTAGAGCCTTCACCTCCACTCTTCAATGTATATTTTACTTTTTCATATACCTTTTTTTGGACGAATGTCTTTCCAAAATTATGTTCCAAATCCTCATGAAAATATGTCCTAAACTTGGACAAGCCACCACATTCTGAGCACTTGGCATTTAAGAAATCTTTTTTATAAAATAAACAACCATCATCTCTATGACATAAAAATTGATCTAGCAAGTCTCTTGATGATTTGGGAAGACCACTTGCACCACAATCCTCTTGCATTTCATTAGTATGCAAAGTAGAATGAATGGGCTATAATAATTCATGATGCATTGAAAACTCAACATGATATTTACAACATGTATTCTAAATCTTAAGGGGTACACAATAAAATGGCTTCACAGATTCAAAAGACCTTTGTGATATTTTCAATGTTGGATGTGTCGCACAAATTTTTTATACAACATTGTTTGACTTAACTCCACATAATGTTTAGGATGTGGAGTGCGGTCTCAATTGCCAACTCTCAACTTCAAGACATCCTTCACATTTGGTGACACTCTTGAGTTAGCATCCCAAAATTGTTGAATTTCATCCTTGACAACATCTGTTAGCTTCTTATCGAAATGTTGAAGTCTCCCACCATGAGCCCTTGTATCAATTTGAAGTAGATCATCAAGTCTTTCTCTTGTTGCAAGTGCTCTACCCAAAGTTTTATGGTCTATATTGAAGTCAACACAAGTTTGTCTCATCAAACGAGCCTTTCTCAACTGATGACTTACTAAGGAGATTGTAATAACCCTCCAAGAAACTCTCTTGTCTTTTTCTCTGCTAGTCTTCCCAATGCTATTGAGAGCATTGAAAAGATTATTCACAACAATGGCTTTTCTCTCCATTTTCTTGTTCACACGAATCTTCAATTTCACAAGCATAGGTCTCATATTTTTCATCTTTAACAACTGCACAAAAATTTGACATTGCTCAACCAATGTCTTGTTTCCAAAAAATTGATCATAAAGTCTTGAAGCCCACAACCTAATGGTTCTATGTGACCTCTTTCCTTCCCAATTAATCATAATGTTCTCCTCAATTTCAATTAACCATTTAAGTGTTCTTGAAAGCCCCGAATTTGAAGATTGATTATATTTATTGCAAGGGACTTCATTTCGCATATAATTTGGAGATGTGTAATGTTCATGTAGTTCTTGTGCAACATTTTCATTCCCCAAGTCTACATTTTCAATCTCCATCTGTACATTTTCATCTTCATTCCATTCATTGTCGTTCCCCAAGTCTACATTTTCATTCTCCATCTCTACATTTTCATCTTCACTCCATACATTGTTATTCACAAAATTAATTTCCATATTATTTTCAAATTCAACATCCTCTTCACTTGCAACTACATTTACGGGGTCACCTTGATTAATGTTTAACATACCTTCTCTCCTTCTTCGGTGATTTTCCCTATCCTTTTCCCTGTATGCTTGAATTTCTTCATCTATCACCTTCCTCTTCTGTTTATCATTTCAACGATTGCTGCTTCCCATGGTGAGACCACAAGTTGACAAAAAACAACATAATTTAACTAACTTTCAAAAAATGGGCCCCAAATCACTTTTTTTTTTCCTGCAACCCGTGAAAAAAGTCTGAAATCCCGTGATTCTCTGGTCTGTGGGGGCAGGGAATATTTTGGTCAAAGTTACACCAGTCCATAATTGGGTACCCGATATTTTTGGGTACATGAAAAGATGGCGGGAGTAAATGAAAAAAATGAACTTTTATATATAAAAAGAGGTATATATATATATATAATGTTTAACTATGAAATATTAACTTTGAAATATATAATGTTTAAATATAAAATTGAACTTTGAAATATGTATGATATCACTATTATATATATATATAATGTTTAAATATGTATTATATATATAGTTATATATTAATTTATATATTTTATATTATAATATCTTAGGGGTTTTAAATTGTATGTCATATATATTTTATATTATAATATTTTATAAATTAATATATTTTATATATATTAATATGTATTGTATATAATTATATTTAATGTTTATATTCTATAAATATATGTACAAATTATATATATATATACCATTTAAGGGGTATTATGTAAATATTTAAATATATTTTTTAATATATATTTTATATTATAATATCTTATAATATTTAAATTGTATGTCATATATATTTTATATTATAATATTTTATATTAATATATTTTTTATATATTAATATGTATTGTATATAATTATATTTAATGAACTTATATTATATTTATATGTACAAATTATATATATATATATATATATATATATATATATATATATATATATATATATATATATATATATAACATTTAAGGGGTATTATGTAAATATTTTATATATATTTTAATATGTATTATATATATAATTATATATTAATATATATTTTATATAATAATATCTTATATATATATTAATATATAAACTTTATAGATCATAATATTTAAATTGTATGTCGAAAGGGGTTACCGAGACTTCCTAGGGGTCTTAGTATGCCTTATCACATGTTAGGACCCCTAGGAAGTCCCCACGACCCCTTCGGACACACTTGAGCTATCCAATGTGTCAAAAGGGGTCATGGGGACTTCCTATGGGTCCTAATGCATGATAAGATGTACTAGGACCCCTAGGAAGTCCCCATGACCCATTTTGACACATTTGAATGGACCCCTTATGACACACTTGAGGGTTCTAATGTGTCAAAAGGGGTCATGCGGACTTCCTAGGGGTCCTTACGCATGATAAGGCATACTAGGAGCCCTAGGAAGTCCCCATGACCCCTTTTGACACATTGGATAGCTCAAGTGTGTCTGAAGGGGTCCTACTACCCCTTAGCACACACTTGAGGGTTTCAATGTGTCAAAAGGGGTCATGGAGACTTCCTAGGAGTCCTAATGCGTGATAAGCCGTACTAGGACCCTTAGGAACTACCCATGACCCCTTTTGATACATTTGAATGCTCAAGTGTGTCTGAAGGGGTCGTAGGACCCATTAGGATACACTTGAGGGTTCAAACGTGTCAATAGGGGTCATGGGGACTTCCTATGGGTCCTAACATGTGATAAGGTGTACTAGGACCCCTAGGAAGTCCCCATGACCTCTTTTAACACATTTGAATGATCAAGTGTATCCGAAGGGGTTCGTAGGACCCCTTAGGACACACACGAGCATTCCAATGTATCGAAAGGGGTCATGGGGACTTCCTAGGGGTCCTAACATGTGATAAGGTGTACGATGACCCCTAGGAAATCCCCATGACCCCTTTTGACACATTTGAATCCTCAAGTGTGTCTGAAGGGGTCCTACAACCCCTTAGAACACACTTGAGGGTTCTAATGTGTTAAAAGGGGTCATGGGGACTTCCTATGGGTCCTAATGTGTGATAAGGTGTACTAGGACCCCTAGGAAGTCCCCATGACCCCTTTTGAAATATTTGAATACTTAAGTGTGTCTGAAGGGGTCGTAGGACCCCTTAGGACACACTTGAGCATTTCAATATGTCAATAGGGGTCATGCAGACTTCTTAGGGGTCCTAACATGTGATAAAGTGTACTGGGACCCCTAGGAAGTCCCCATGACCCCTTTTGACACATTAGAAACCTTAAGTGTTTCCGAAGGGGTCCTACGACCCCTTAGGACACACTTGAGGGTTTTAATGTGTCAAAAGGGGTCATGGGGACTTCCTAGGGGTCCTAATGCGTGATAAGGCATAATAGGACCCCTAAGATGTCCCCATGACCCCTTTTAACATATTTGAACCCTCAAGTGTGTTCAAAGGGGTCATAGGACCCCTTAGGACACACTTGAGGGTTCTAATGTGTCAAATGGGGTCATGGGGACTTCCTAGGGGTCCTAATGTGTGATAAGGCATACTAAGACCCCTAGGAAGTCCCCATGACCCCTTTTGACATATTTGAACCCTAAAGTATGTTTGAAGGGGTCATGGGACCCCTTAAGACACACTTGAGTGTTCCAATGTGTCGAAAGGGGTCATGGGGACTTCCTATAGGTCCTAATGCATGATAAGGCATACTAGGACCCCTAGGAAGTCTCCATGACCACTTTTGACACATTTGAATGCTCAATTGTGTCTGAAGTTGTTGTACGACCCCTTAGGACACACTTGAGGGTTCCAATATATCAAAAGGGGTCATGGGAACTTCATAGAGGTCCTAACATGTGATAAGGCATACTAGGACCTCTAAGAAATCCCCATGACCCCTTTTGACACATTTGAATGCTCAAGTGTGTTTGAAGGAGTCGTAGGACCCCTTAGGACACACTTGAGCATTCCAATGTGTCAATAGGGGTCATGGGGACTTCCTAGGGTCCTGACACATGATAAGGCATACTAGGACCCCTTGAAAGTCCCCATAACCCCTTTTGAAACATTTGAATGCTCAAGTTTGTCCGAAGGGGTTGTAGGACCTCTTAGGACACACTTGAGCATTCTAATGTGTCAATAGGGGTCATGGGGACTTCTTAGAGGTCCTAACTCATGATACGTCGTATTAGGACCCCTAAGAAGTCCCCATGACCCCTTTTGAAATATTTGAATGCTCAAGTGTGTCTGAAGGGTTTGTAGGACTCTTTAGGATGCACTTGAGCATTCAAATTTGTCAATAGGGGTCATGGGGACTTCCTAGGGGTCCTAACATGTGATAAGCCATACTAGGACCCCTAGGAAGTCCCCATGACCCCTTTTGACACATTCAAATGCTCAAGTGTGTCCGAAGGGGTCCTACGACCCCTTCAAACACACTTGAGCAATCAAATGTGTCAAAAGGGGTCATGGGGACTTCTTAGGCATCCTAACATGTGATAAGGCATATTAGGACCTGTAGGAAGTCCCCATGACCCCTTTTGATACATTTGAACCCTCAAGTGTATCCGAAGGGGTCCTACGACTCCTTAGGACACACTTGAGGGTTTTAATGTGTTGAAAGGGGTCATGGGAACTTACTAGGGGTCCTAATGCATGATAAAGCATACTTGGACCCCTAGGAAGTCCCCATGACCTCTTTTGACACATTTGAAAGCTCAAGTGTGTCTGAAGGGGTCGTATGACCCCTTAAGACACACTTGAGGATTCCAATGTGTCAAAATGGGTCATGGGGACTTCCTAGGGGTCCTAGTACATGTGATAAGATGTACTAGGACCCATAAGACATCTCCATGACCTCTTTGACATATTTGAACCCTCAAGTGCATCTGAAGGGGTCCTACAACCCCTTAGGACACACTTGAGGGTTTTAATATGTTAGAAGGGGTCATGGGGACTTCCTAGGGGTCCTAATGCATAATAAGGTGTACTAGGACCCGTAGGAAGTCTCGATGACCCTTTTTGACACATTTGAATGTTGAAGTGTGTTCGAAGGGGTTGTAGGACCCCTTAGGACACACTTGAGTATTCCAATGTGTCAAAAGGGGTCATGAGGACTTCCTAGGGTTCTTAAGGCATGATAAGGCATACTAGGACCCCTAGAAAGTCCCCATGACCCCTTTTGACAAATATGAACCCTCAAGTGTGTCTTAAGGGGTCCTACGACCCCTTAGGACAAACTTGAGGGTTCTAATGTGTCAAAAGGAGTCATGGGGACTTCCTAGGGGTCCTAACACATGATAAGGCATACTAGAACCCCTAGGAAGTCCCCATGACCCCTTTTGACACATTTGAATCCTCAAGTTTGTCAGAAGGGGTTGTAGGACCCCTTAGGACACATTTGAGGGTTCTAATGTGTCAAAAGGGGTCATGGGGACTTCCTAGGGCTCCTAATGTGTGATAAGGCATACTAGGACCCCTAGGAAGTCCCCATGCCCCCTTTTGAAACATTTGAATGCTCAAGGGAGTTTGAAGGGGTCGTAGGACCCCTTAGGAAACACTTGAGAATTCCAATGTGTCAATAGGGGTCATGGGGACTTTATAGGGGTCCTAACGCATGATAAGGTGTACTAGGACCCCTAGGAAGTCCCCATGACCCCTTTTTACACAATTGAATGCTAAAGTGTGTTCGAAGGGGTCATAGGACCCCTTAGGACACACGAGCATTCCAATGTGTCCATAGGGGTCATGGGGACTTCCTAGGGGTCCTAATGCCAGATAAGACGTACTAGGACCCCTAGGAAGTCCCCATGACTCCTTTTGACACATTTGAACCCTCAAGTGTGTTCGAAGGGGTAGGCCTAGGAAGTCCCCATGACCCCTTTTGACACATTTGAACCCTCAAGTGTGTTGGAAGGGGTCGTAGGACCCCTTCGAACACACTTGAGGGTTCAAATGTGTCAAAAGGGGTCATGGGGACTTCGTAGGGGTCCTAATGTGTGATAAGGCATACTAGGACCCCTAGGAAGTCCCCATGACCCCTTTTGACACATTTGAATGGTCAAGTGTGTTTGAAGGGGTCATTTGACCCCTTAGGACACACTTGCAGGTTCCAATGCATCGAAAGGGGTCATGGGGACTTTCTAGGGGTCCTAATACATGATAAGGCATACTAGGACCTCTAGGAAGTCCCCATGACCCCTTTTTGACACATTTGAATGCTCAAGTGTGTCTAAAGGGGTTGTAGTACCCCTTAGGACACACTTGATCATTCCAATGTGTCAATAGGGGTCATGGGGACTTTCTAGGGGTCCTAACATGTGATAAGGCATACTAGGACTCCTTGAAAGTCCCCATGACCCCTTTTGAAACATTTGAATGCTAAAGTGTGTTCGAAGGTGTTTTAGGACCCCTTAAGACACACTTGAGCATTCTAATGTGTCAATAGGGGTCATGGGGACCTCCTAGGGGTTCTAGCATGTGATAAGGCATACTAGGACCACTAGGAAGTCCCCATGATCCCTTTTGAAACATTTGAATGGTCAAGTGTGTCCAAAGGGGTTGTAGGACCCCTTAGGACACACTTGAGCATTCCAATGTGTCAATAGGGGTCATGGGGACTTCTTAGGGGTCCTAACATGTGATAAGGTGTACTAGGACCCCTAGGAAGTCCGCATGACCTCTTTTGACACATTTGAATGTTCAAGTGTGTCCGAAGGGGTTGTAGGACCCCTTAGGACACACTTGAGCATTCCAATGTGTCAATAGGGGTCATGGGGACTTCCTAGGGGTCCTAATGCATGATAAGGCATACTAGGACCCCTAGGAAGTCCCCATGATCCCTTTTGAAATATTTGAATGCTCAAGTGTGTCCAAAGGGGTCGGAGGACCCCTTTAGGACACACTTGAAAATTCTAATGTGTCAATAGGGTTCATGGGGACTTCTTATGGGTGCTAATGTGTGATAAGGCATACTAGGACCCCTAGGAAGTCCCAATGATGGCTTTTGACACATTTGAATGCTCAAGTGTGTCTGAAGGAGTTGTAAGACCCCTTAGGACACACTTGAGCATTCCAATGTGTTAATAGGGGCCATGGGGACTTCCTGATAAGGTGTACTAGGACCCCTAGGAAGTCCCCATGACCCCTTTTGACACATTTGAATCCTTAAGTGTGTCTGAAGGGGTCGTAGGACCCCTTGGGAAACTTTAATGCCAACCCTAGC
Organism: Chamaecyparis obtusa; assembly: GCA_027943335.1. NCBI lineage: Eukaryota > Viridiplantae > Streptophyta > Pinopsida > Cupressales > Cupressaceae > Chamaecyparis > Chamaecyparis obtusa. The sequence goes on from BSBK01000961.1 coordinate 538,028, forward strand.
ATCTTCCTATGTTGGATTGACAGGACTTTTGTTTTGGACACTTTGGGTTTTATGATGGACTATGATTATTATTTAGTTAGAATTTTATGAGACATTTGAACATATATATATTTGGTTAGTGTAGTTTATTGGGAAATATTAAATTAGTTATAATCTAATGATGAATGGCTAGAAATGAACTATCAGTAAAATGTTTTACATTGATTAGTGTTATGATGTTTATATTATGATCTAACCCTACTGACCATATTATGGTTTAATGTTCACTGGTTGATGTGAGTGTAGGATGAGGAGGTGTAGTCGTAGTTACTCCTATGGGAGATTCACATGATGTCGCACTCTCCCTCCTTGTTTACCATTGTCTGTTTATATATATATATATATGTGTGTGTGTGTGTGTGTGTGTGTGTCAGTTGGTGATGCAGGATGCAGGATGCAAGTACCAGACATCGTTCCACTTGGCTACACATGTCTGAGCATGCCTTCAAAATTCTCAAACTATTATTGTGTGGAGATTTAACCAAGCTACTCTCAAGGTTACCCATGGACTTAGAATTCTATTTAGGAAGTTATCCTAGTTGGGAAAGTAGAATGCAATTTATGTTATGAACTTGAATTGATGTTGGTCTGAGTTTATGTTATGAGTTAGAATTAATCTATTTAATATGTATAATAATTATGTTATAATTGTTTGTATTTTATATAGGTAGGTCTATATGTGGGTGCACACACATATATCCTTGCTTATATAAATAATAATAATAATTATATGTTTTCATTATTTGTGTAAATGGTATGTTATTTAAGTAAATAAAGTGAGTTAAATAAATTATATTTAATAAATGTATTAAATAAAAAGTAAAAATAACTATAATAAAAGGGAAATGCCTTTTTGTAATAAAATTAGCTATCTAGGAGGGAGTTGAACTCGAGACCTCCTAGAAGTTAGGCTAGTTGGTTTCCATGTGTGCTATGTGTTTTACTTGATAGTTATTTGTTGAGTTTTCTTGTTATGGTTTTCTTTTCAGACTTTTTTAATTCAAATTAAAAAAACTTTATTATTGTTTATGGGAGATGTTGATTATATTTTTCAACCAACTATGGAGGTTGGAGAAGTTCCTTCCCATAAAGAAACTCCTCCAACCACATAGTTGGAGGTTAAATATTTGTGTTTTGGATTTGAGGGGGATGATCAGGAGTCAGGATTGGAGGAGAGATATTTCCTTTGGGTTGAAAAATTTTATAGAAAAAAAATTATAGTGGTGAGAAGAGAATTTATTATTCTCTAGGATTGTCCTGTTGTTTGCTCTTGGAAGAGGCTGGAATTGGTGGCTTTCAGAAGGAATCTGAAGGAGTGATTGGACGGGTTGAGGTTGTTTGAATCTTCTTCTCTCCAACGCTTTGATCTTCTCAGGACTCTAGGTAGGATCTATCCCAGAGATGATCCTTTTGTTTATTTTCCTGTGTAATTATATTTTGGTTGTCTTCTCCATGGATTGTACTTTAAAAGTTAAATTTATACTATTTTGTGATGTGAGGATTCTTATGTATTTGCAAACTCTTCCAAAAACTATTATTTGATATATATTAGTTGGTTCTCATTTATGTATTTTTCGGAAGCTATAGAGTTCATGGTGCCTTCTTTGTTTCTACTTTCTTATTTTGAATGTTTAGGAGTATTTTCAAGCCTTAGAACAATTGTTCATCTTTGCTGGTTCATGTTAGTTTTGCACCATCTTTTATTTGCCCAAGTTTTGAGTAGTTTTGGATGGTTGGGAATCATAGTTGGACAGTCATCTTAGCATGGAAACTGGGAGATTTCAAATGGGTCTTGCCCAGATTAGGCTTCCACGGCTCCCATAATGCCCAATTTTACCCGCAAGTCAGAACTGTTAGTTGTTTTTTTATTTTCTGGCATTCTGTACAAATGTACAGTTATCTTTAACATATGTGCAATTACTTTGAACAATCACGTAGGCACCTTAAAAAAATGTGCAACTCTGTTAAACAAATGCACAGTCTGATCTCACAAATGCACAGTGACCTAGTTCAAATGCGCAGTTACCTTGAACAAATGTGCAGGAAACTTGAACAAATGCGTAGTTACAGGAAACCAATGCACAGGATTGCAAAAAAAATGTGCAGTTTGATCCTAGGTTAGGGTTTAGGTAGACTTTATACAAGTATAACTTAAAGTATAAGAAAACTTATACTTCAATTTTATACTTGTATAAAGGGTTTAGGTACCTTCCGAGATGATTGGGATAGGTTTCAGATTCATGGGAGTTAAGATACAATTTCTAATTTTGAGATTTCTTAAAAATTCAGACTTAGCCAAATTTTAGGCACATGAGACTTTTTCCTAGATTTTTGAAATAAGCTATGGAATTTTGTGTCAATGCATGTGGGAAGTTTTATGTTGTGAATTTCTATACATGGTTTTGAGTTTAAGCTTTTGTTCATACTTGGCTTTTGATAAAGTCCATAATATAAGGTCTGAACTTGTTCAGGTGGCCTGAGTGCACCGGAGGGTTTCCTAGACCTATGAGATGGATCATTTTGAGATTATTTGAGGTTTTCATGGTTTGTGCATGTGTGGGTAAGGGGATATAAACCTTAAGTGAGTGGCTCACCATAGGTGTTGGAACCCTAAAGTGGTTGCCAGGTGATCCTATGGGTGGGTTTGTAAAAAGTGATAACCTTAAAAATTAACCTGGGAAGGGGGGATTCAAAAGATAATGAAAGAGAATATAATAATGGCCACACAGACCTAATTGGAGTACCAGGACTAGGGATAACTCCCAAGATGGATCCCTATTCATAAAGGGGGGACTAGGGTTAAATGGTTGCCAGGAAGGATCCCAATATACAGGTTGTGTGATGACACTCACTTAGGTGGTATCCTAGAACCTTGACCTCTATGTTATAGTATGATGATATTCTATGTTCTTTTGAGTCTTGGATTTCTTTATCTTCTAAGCCTTAGATTTCTTAGGGCCTTGTGAGTATCTTGGTTCTATCTCCTAGCATGGGGGTGGAACCTCACTAGTTCCACATGGTTGGGTGGCAAAAATCTTTCAAGGTCCTGTTCATGGTTCATGATTTGGATACGTTCAAATTTATGTTTTGAAGCAAATATTTGTATTTTGTATTATGTATTCTGGAAAGGAAAGATGAAAAGATATGTTGTAATGCCTTTGGGTCATTCATGTACTTTTTATTATTATGAGATCTATTATCAGAAAGATGTAATTGAAAAGAAAAGAAATTTAATTGGGAGGGATAGTTCTAGGCTTTGTTTCAAGGGTTTCTATTTGAAAGACTAAAGTTGTAAATGTATATTGTAATGTTGAGGGATCTTTTCTATCTCTCCTATGTTGCAATGGAAGAAAATGTTTATTATGTTAAGGTTAAAATGAAATTTGTAATGAATAGCTATTCAATGTGTAGGAAGGAGAAATGAACTTAGTATATAAAGTATGGAATATGATTGTAAATGAAATGTTATTTTCTTACCCTATCTCTTAGTTCTAAAATGTGAAAGTAAAGAAAGGAAATGAAATTTAATCTGGATAAGTAATGTAAAGATGTTAGTGAATGAATTCATTAAGGGAACCTTAAGGAATGTAAATGTGTAGTAATGATGTAATGTAATGAAAAAATTTGTTATTTGCAATTTTTGGTCATAAGACCTGATTCCTTATGGGTTCCCTGGCGGGGACATTACATAAACACTTGAGGGTTCCAATGTGTCGAAAAGGGTCATGGGGACTTCCTAGGGGTCCTAACATGTGATAAGGTGTACTAGGACCCCTAGTAAGTCCCCATGAGCCCTTTTGACACATTTGAATGCTCAAGTTTTTTTTGAAGGGGTTCTATGACCCCTTTGGACACACTTGAGGGTTCAAATGTTTCAAAAGGGGTCATGGGGACTTCCTAGGTGTCCTAACACATGATAAGGTGTACTAGGACTCGTAGGAAGTCCCCATGACCCTTTTTGACACATTTTAATGGTCAAGTGTGTTCGAAGGGGTCGTACTACCCCTTAGGATACACTTGAGGGTTCCAATGTGTCGAAAGGGGTCATGGGGACTTCCTAGGGGTCCTAACGCATGATAAGGTGTACTAGGACCCCTAGGAGATCCCCATTACTTCTTTTGACACATTTGAACACTCAAGTGTGTCTGAAGGGGTCCTATGACCCCTTAGGACACACTTGAGGGTTTCCATGTGTCAAAATGGTCATGAGGACTTCCTAGGGGTCCTAGTACATGTGATAAGGCATACTAGGACCCATAGGAAGTCCCCATGACCCATTTTGACACATTTGAATGCCCTAGGTATTTCATTTTCTTCCATAACCCTGTGAAGTTCGTATAAAAGACATGTATGGATATCTTCATTGTATTTAGGAGGCACAAATTGGTAACAATTGGAGTAGTAGGAATCAGAAAATGCACACCGTTCTTCATCAAACTGTATAGATGGGCAACCTAAAATACATCTGGAAGTAGAGCTACTCCCTGTGCTTCGAGCCATTTCAAATCAACATAAGTTTTCTGCTCTTCCCTCTAGCAAAATAGCTTATTTCAATGGTTGCCCATGAATTTTTTAAATGGTTGATTGATTTCCTTTGCTTCTTTCAATGGCCATCCATGATTTTTCTGTAATCTTCCAACCTTTCGTACATAGTTGTAAAATACATATTAACATATTATACATATAAAATAATATATAATATATGATATATAATGTAACATTTAATATTAATATATATTAAATAATATTTAATGTAAAATGTATATTATATAATATTTAATATATAATTTTTTTTTTGAAAAGGTGGCAGTGTCACTAAATATATTATAATGTAATTTTTTACATAAATTGGCTCTAGAGTAAGGAGCTCCCAGAGAAAAGAGCCAGAAGAAAAACTTCGTTCGTTACCCCATCTAGAAAAACCAAAAAAAAGGAATAATGGTTAGGTGAGATAAAAAGCCTCATAACCAAAATCTGTAATTACATCATACCCAAGAGTTTGGAATTATAAAGTTCTTCCTAAAATAAATACAAAGATAGGCTCAATGGGCAAGAATAATTTCCTAAGAAATAGGAAAAACCTAAACTAAATACAATGATAGACCTGATGGGAAAATATAAAATTTTGAGAACATAGGAAAATAGATACATTTATCCCCTTGAAGACAGTAGTAGAATAGAAGGAGAGATGACCATCAATGTGTTTAATTGGGGTGTCAAAAAAACCTTCGACGAGCTCACTGCCTGAGAGAGAGAGAGGTGCCTTCAAGTCTGTACACATGCCTCCCAGAACACAACTGAAACAAATGTAGGCACAACACAAATGGAAAAACCTACACACATAGCAAAGGGAAAAAAACAAAAATAGAGCAAGCTCACAAAATAAAGTTCATAATGTTAGCCTTCCATAAAAGTAGGGGGTATCAGTGGATCCCAACTTAAGATTAAGATCAAGAAAGGGTTGTGAAGGGGTTGATAGTGTCGGGTGTAGGGGAGGCTATGAGGGAGGAGGCATGGATGAATCTTTCTCCAACAAGTCTAGTATAACAAAGACAACTTGGTGGACATTATTCACACACTTCTTTGACAATAAATTCTCATACTATTGTAGAGCTATTTTAATTGGATGAAAAGACTACCGTTCCAACCCCTTTTTAACACTTTCAATGACTATGTATACACCATGATTGTGAAGAATTGAATGATGATGAAAGAGACCTCCTATTTTTCTGGCTCCACCCCATAAATCATACTTTTGTAAAGCTATAGAGATTTTGTTACCCTACAAAAACTCTGGCTTAACATATCTGCTACAAATCAACTCGAGATGAAAAGGGTATTGAAGCAAGTCAAATGCATTAGAAAGGAAAATTGACAAGATCTGAGAAGGATAAATGATGCATTTTCCTGAAGGAAACAAAACATTACTCCCAATGATATGCTTAATACCACGCCGAATGTGCGGATGATCACAAACAAAGATGGAGGCCAATAGGTCATCTTTGATGAAGCCAAGGAATGGTTTCTCCCATTCCTCAACTGCCAGTGACACTCTAAAATTATTTGGATAATAATCCATATGGAGCAAAGAAAACGTTGAGCATAATTCCATAGAAGACCTCACACCAACCAAGAAGCTTGGGTGACTCATCATACTAAAATAAAAGACTCAGAGCAAGAGCTAGGACTAGTGGATACAAGTGAGAACATGACAAAGGAAAGGAAATGTTTAAAAACAAATCAAGATGCCAAATATATAACAGATGAAAGCAACTATGAATAAATGCTTCCTTAAATAGCCAATAATATCATCTAATGGGGGAAAGATATGAAATCCCAACTTGGCCAAAGGATGCATTTGACACGAGGGAGACATTGGGTTAGAGAGTTAGTGCAGATTGCTCGCATGTCAAAAAGATATGCCAAAGATTTTGCAAATAAATGAAAGGATGAAAGAGACCTAAGCACCCATAATCATGATCATGAGATTAATGAATGGCAGGCAAGGATGGCCATATGTATGAAAATGAAAGGAAGAGAAGTACACAAACAAAGGGCGGCTCCAATATTAAAGCAGACCATCATGAAGGAATAATGTAACGGGAAGGTTGCAACAATGAAGTAGATAGAATATGGCACATCACCAAAAGGAAAGGGAAGGACCAACTCAACTAAGAATTAATACAAATGTGCCAAAGAATAGAAACACATTCACTATAATACTTAGCAAATATGGATGATTGAACATAGCAATCTTTCTTACACCCATAGCTGACTAAGCATTTCAAACAATGAATAAGCAGATGTGAGAACATAAGAAAGCCTTGTGTGCTAATCATAATAGAAAAAGCATAACAACAACATGGTGATCTTTCTTATACTCATAGCTGATTAAGCATTTCAAACAATGAGTAAGCAGCTGTGAGAACATAAGAAAGCTTTGTATGCCAAACATAGCAGAGACAACATTCAACCCGAATGCAAAATCATGGAAATCAATCTTACACTCATAGCTAATTAAGCCCTTCCAACAAATGAATAAGTAGCTATAAGAGTATAGGAAAGTTTGAAGCAAAGCAGAGAGTGCCATTACCAAGGATAGCAGGGGAACCATTAACATGAGGACTCATTCTGAATAATTTCCATGATGGAAGGAAAATGATCTAACATGTTAACTGTGTTAGTCCATTTTCCTGTCATTGCAAAACCTTATGAAAATGGCCTATTTTCTTGCAAATTTTCTTGAGTGCCCTTGGCCCTGTGTTCTTCAATGTGTTCTTCAATGTGTCACCTAGCTCTGGTCCAATTTGCATGTGTTGAATCGCCAAACCCAGAAAGTTATTCAAAGTTTAAAGCTTGCTGGAAACATTTCAAAATTTGCCCTAGTGTCGAAAACCCATAGTGTTTTCAAAAATCCATGATGTTTTCGGTCTGTGTGTTTTCAGCCTTCATTGTTTTCGACCCTGTGTTTCCTACTTTTGTGCACTTATCCTTTGGTGTCGAAAACTTTGTGTGTTTTCAGTCTTTCGCTGTGTCGAAAACCCTGTGTGTTTTTGACCTCGCAGTTTCTTGTTTGTTGGTTGTTCCCTAACTGCGCAGGTGCAATGGGTGGTGGGCCCAGGTTTTCAAAGGCTCTTCTTGATTAGCTATCACATGGCTACATGTTAGATTTTTCTGACATGCAATCATGTGACCACCTGCCACCTGTCCACGTGGTCCTGGTTCTTCATGGTTTTCGGCTGCCTGGCGGTTAGTTTTCCTTCTGGTGACCTAGCGACTAGTAGTTATCTATTGATCTTCCGATTCTGGTGGTTAAGTAGCTAGAATCTAGCGACTGTTAGTTGTGTTATCTCTGAAAGGTTGATGGTTATCTACTAACATCTCATGACTTGGTGAATGGTTAGTCACATAGTCGCTGATTTCTTGGCAGGTTACGGTGGCTGAGGTTGGCGGGTTGTCGCATGTTCGCATAACCTAGAAATGGGCTATGCGATCATGTGATAGGGTGCCATGTGTCCTGGGGCCTGCTTGTCCTCAAAGGTGGGGCCGTTGTCAGTGGGGTCTATGACAAGGATAGATCTAATGGCCGGCGTAAGTTCTCATGGGATTTGTCAGAGCCATGAGATCTTACGCCAGCCGTTCATTTCAAAGGCTTATGAAATGTGGGGTCCGTGTTTGCAGTGACCGGGTGAGTGGTGGTGTGACACATGGTAGGTGGGCCTAGGTCTAAGGCCTGGTAGTTATTGGTAGAGTGAGGCATTGAGTTCACGGGTTGTCACATGTTCGCATAACCTGTTTCTAGGTTATGCGATCATACGACTAACCGCCTGGCTTAGGGGTTGCGGTGGCGGTTATGGTAGCGGTCTGAGGGTTGCCACATGTTTGCATAGCCCATCTTTGGGCTATGCAATCATGTGATAGGGCACCACATGTCCATGCCGGTTGGGGTGACGGTTGCGGTAGGGTAAAAGGAATTGTTGTGTCGCATGTTCACATAGCCCGTCTCCGGGCTATGCGATCATGTGACTAACCATTTGCATTGCGGTTGTAGAATTATGAGGTGGGCCCATGGTGCCAGTCTTGTTTCATGCTTGTGTTTGATTGGTCACTGTGGATGATGTGGTGAAAGACTTTGCAAGGTTTTTGGGCCGACCGTTGACCGTAGCTGGGAGTTTGTTGTCACATGATCGCAAGGGTGAGTTGGGTGCCTTGTGATCATGTGACCATGAGCACATGTAACTGAGTTTCTGGTGCCTGGGAATGAGGATCTACAGTATTGATGAGTTGGTCATGGTTTGAATGCGGACTGTTGTTTCTCTGTAGGTGCCAAGAGAGGAAGTGATCGTTGCATTTTGATTTGAATTTTTGAGGGACAGGGGGTACCAAATTTATGGAATTGAATGCAGAAATGACCCTGTTCGGTGTGATGCGACTGGTTTTCTGGCCATTTCTTGGTGTGGTGGGTGAAGGCTATGCCTTAGCTATCTGTAGCTTGTTGCAACCTATCATGGGTTTCCAAGGCAGCTAATGGTATATATGTTGAACTTTTGACTTTGTCTGGGTTCCTTTCTGCCACAGTTGTGGAGACTGGTTCCACAAATGTTCTTCCTGTAGTGTTTTCCTTCTTGTTTGCATACAGGGTGTTCCCTCTGTCCTTTCTGGCTATGGGAATATAATGAAATTGTAACAGGTGTCTTATGTATAAGATTTCAATATATTTGTTCTACTCTCAGATTATCTCCATTTGGGTTTTAGACTTATTAATTGTAGCATCAAGGGTGTTATAGTTTTTCTACTTGCATTTCCAGTGAGTGTCTGTAGTAGAGTTGTTTTTCATAGAAGAAAATGATTCTAGGACTGGTATTCAGATATGTATGAGCTAAGGTATCAAAGATGCATCATGCTTGTCTTCCAGTGGATGCTGGTTAATGTATTGCCTGTTCCTAGGTCTTTCTTTGGATAGGTGATAGCATATCTGGGTGCACAGGTGGTTTGGTAATGTGTGATCTAGTCAGGGTGAGTGTGTTGTCTTCTTGTTTCATAGCCCTATTGTAGTGAGGTATTTGACTATGCTACCCATTGGATAAGGCACTGGTCTATGAGAGACTTGGGGTACTTCAGGAGTCCATTCAACCCATCATCAATCATTGAAATGAAATCTTTTCCCTTTTATGTTGGAAGTAGTAGTAGGAGGTTTCTCTCTAGTTGTCAGATTCATTGCATGTAGATCAGGTTCTTGCATGAGGTCATGGTTCATTGGGGTACAAGATACCTACAAGGGTCTGAGAACTATTCCACAGTAATGCATCTATAGGCCTTTTTTTCATCAACTCCTTGAAGAGTCATGAGTGTGTAGATGAGGCAATACCCACCTGAGTGATGTGGAGCTCAAAGTAGAAGGAGGATGCCCTCAGTCCTCATTAATTGGCACTTATTCCCTTGTCAGACTTTGGAGTGAAGACTAACCAGTTTGTCAATCATAGTGTAAACCTGGCACCATGTCAGAACAAGTTTAAAAGCCAACAAACTGAAGAGCGGGAGTCTAGGATAACTTTATTGCAACCAAAATTTGCTAAGATATCTGCCAGTTTGTTGCCTTCTCTGTAAGTATGAGAAATAAGAAATGTATCTAGAGAGTCAATGAGAGCCAAGACTTGCTGGAAAATATATTTTAATTTCCAATTGTCAATAGTCCTATGGATGCAAGCATTTATAATAACCATAGAATCACCCTCAATGTGCAGATTAGAGAAAGACATTTTCTTAGCAAGAATTAACCCTTCAAGAAATGTGATAGCTTCTGCCATATTATTAGTACCAAGGTTAATAGGGGATGCCAAAAAAGCCAAGAATTTACCTTCGTGGGTTCTTAGACAAGCCCCGATACTTGACTCCCTAGGATTCCCTTTAGAGGAATAGTCAAAATTAAGCTTGATGATAGAAGAATCAGGAGGAATCCATTTGATTGAAGATCTCGAGATAGGGATTTTTCTGATAGGAGGGAATAAAGGACAAGAAGGAAGGGAAATAAGCTTCCAAGAGCTGGTCACCTGACTATCCCATTAAGAGAAAGTTGCATTAGGGTTAAAATGGCTAGATGACCTACTATAAACTTGCTCAGATATGAGCCTTTCTATTGAAGAGATAATAGAAAAAACATCTGAGAATTCTTTCCTAAAAATTATTTTGTTACGTTCCCACCAAATAGACTAGATAACTGAAGAAGGAACAACTATCCAAAGACAAGAAAAGATTGAGGATGAAAATAGAGTGGGCTAGGATTGGAAGAGGTCCCAAAGGGATCTAGGAAGAGGAAAGGGAGTGGACAATTTATCCATAACAAAAGTCCAACATTGATGGGAAAAGGAACAATGAAAAAATAGATGGTCCATAGATTCCTCTTGAGCACCACACAAAACACAACTAAAAGGATCAGCTATATGAAATTTGGAAAGCCTGTCACTAGTGAGAACCTTGTATTGGATGACAAGCAAAGAGAAAACACCACTTTTGGGAGGACGCTTTTGTCCCAACAAAATTTGAAAGTTCGCTGGGATCTTTGATGCTCAACAATTTTTTGAAGAGCCTCATAGAAAGATTTAATAGAATAGATTCATTTTTTAGAGGGGCACCACAATAGCTTATCACTGCCTTTAGACAAAAAAACTAGTCTCTTAGCAAGGACTGCAACAAATTCCCTTGCAAGGAAACTATTTAATGACATGGAAGAAGGATCCTTCCAGGACACCTTATGGGACCCAATATCAATGTAGTCCACATAGTCTACTAACAACTCTGCCTAGAGAAGGGAGGAGACTCTCATGGTTTCATTTAAAGAAGTAGAAGCACTTAGAGGCAGAAGGCCATTCCAAGAGTCTTTCCAAAAAGATACATTAAGGCCATTATGAACCTGCCAAGAGAGGTATTTTGTGACAACTTCTCAGGATGACATCATGAAATTCTAGGTAGGAGAGCCAGAAGGGGGATTGGAGATAGTAAATATTCGATGGAATAAGGAGAGTCTAGGTATTTTGTTTGCATGCTTTGGCACCACAGGGACTGAGGTCTGAAGTACATGTTCCATACTAATTTCCCACCAAAAGCCTTATTTCTAAGAGAAAGATTATGCAAGCTTGCTCCTTCAAAAAGTTTATTAGTGGAAAGTTTCTGCACAAAAATGAGGGGAATTTTTCTAGCATTAGTCATATTGGAAGACTAGAGGAAAGATCGAATAATCTTTTCAATTTGATTAACTACAAAATTGGGTGCTTGGAGAATGAAAATATAATAGTTTGGAATATCAAGAAGAATGGTTTTGATTAATAAGATCCTATCAGATAAGGAAAGCCAATGAGATTTCCAGGCTGAGATTTTTCTCTTAAGCCTACTAATAACATTATCCCAAAATGATGATTTCATTGGCCTGAGGAAGAATGGAATACCAAGATAAGTAGATGGAAAATCATCCACAGGGAAGCCAAGAATGTTGGTGATTCTCTGTTGGACAACGTCTGGAGTGAAAAGCATGTAAAATTTAGATTTGAGAGGATTAATTACCTGGCTAGAACCAGATGTGTACATGTTTAATAATCATTTTACGCAATTGGCCTCTTGAATAGAGGACCTACCAAAGAGAAGTGTTTCATCTGCAAAAAAATTATGGGTGATGGATAGAGCTGAATTAGGGATATTTATGCCCTTCTAGTTGGAAAGGGCATTATGTGCTTGGATAGATCTACTAAGAGCTTCTACCATGATAATAAATAGAAAGGGGGATATTGGGTCCCCTTGACGAACACCTTGGGTGACATGAAAAAAGGTGGAGGGAATTCCATTAACAAGGACTGAAAATGAGGCACCAGAAAGGCAATGCTTGATCCATTTACACCAAGAATCTGAGAAACCAAACTTAGCTAGGACTCTTAGCAAGAATGACCAGTTGACCTTGTCATAGGCTTTCATCATGTCTAATTTCAGAACAAAGGAGGGAATCTGAGAGGTCTCAATAGTATGGAGGACTTCTAGAGCAGCTAGAGCACCATCAGAAGTATCCCTTCCAGGCACAAATCCTCCTTGTTGAGGAGAGATTAAACTGGGAATGAGCAGTTTGAGCCTGAGGTAAATAGCTTTGGTAATGATCTTGTAGACAGAGTTACATAGAGATATGGGCTTGAAATCTGCAAATGTTTGAGGAGACTTACATTTGGGAATCAAAGAAAGATTAGTTCTATTAAAATCCTTGCGGATATAGCCTCCCTTGTGGGATTCTTCTACAGCCATTAGGAGATCAAAGCTAATAACATCCAAACATTTTTGAAAAAAAACCACAGTGAATCCATCTAGGCCAGGGGCTTTATCAGGGGCCATAGAGAAGACAATAGAATGAAGCTCATTAATACTAAAGGGTCTCATTAAATTGATATTATCCCGATGAGACAAAATAGATGGGATATGCTAAAGAAGAGCATCCATGTCATGATTATTTTCATTCTAGTGAAGGATAGGAGCAAGAAGGTTTTTGAAGAAGAAAACTCCCTCATTGCTAATTTTTTGTTGGGAAAATAGGGTACTCCCTATTGATGCACTTTTAATAGAGAAGATGGACAAGGCTGATTTCCTAATCTTGGCAGAAGCATGAAAGAATTTAGTGTTCCTATCACCCTCTTTTAACCATAGCTCTCAATTTTTTTGTCTCTATTAGACTTCTTCTCTTGAGCAGAGGGTAGCCTAATAGATTTGTAGAGATTTTTGCTTCTCTGCTAGCTTCGCATTTAAGCTATGCTTGATAATATGATTAGATATCAGGCTGAGATCATGTTCTACCCTAGACTTCTCATGGAGGATATTCTAAAAGACTTCCTTATTCTAGGTAATGATATTGGATTTCCCAAATTTAAGCTTACTAGAGAATTGAAACATTTTGGTGCCTTTACAGAAAGGTGCACTAACCCACCACTGCCGCAGGAGAGAAAGAAAATGGGGATGAGAGAACCACATGCTTTCAAATTTGGAGGAGCATTTTTTTTTATTGTGCAAGATTTTAATATCCAATGATATAGGGAAATGATTAGACTCTGATGAAGATAGGATATCAGAGGAGAGAGAGAAGTTCAGCTGCTTGAAGTCAAAGGAGATCAGAAATCTATCTAGTCTAGATGAAATGGGAGAGTTTGATCTACGATTAGTCCAGGTGTAGATCCCATTCAAGAAGGGTATATCACACAAAGCATTTCTCTAAATGAAAGAAGAGAACTCATCTACCACCCTTTGCATAGTAGGATTCCCACCAACTTTTTCCTCAAGAGAAGAGATGGCATTGAAGTCTCCACCTAGGATACAAGGGAGATCATCAAGTTTACCTATTTGATCAGAAAGGGATTCCCAAAGCAAGAGCTTGTCATGGGGGGAAGTTGGGCCATAGACATTAAAGAGAAGAAAATGAACATCAAACTAGGAGACTTTGATGAGCAGCCAATTAGGATTTATAGCCAACAGGTTTCCTTGAATACATTTCTTATTCCAGAGGACAATAAGACCACTAGAGGCATGAGATGATAGGACACAAACTGAACCCCAAGAAGACCATTTCAAGATAATCTTATCATATGAGTCTTGGGAAAGCTTAGACTCTTGGATAAGAATAATATTTGGCCTAGACCAATCAATAAATTTTTAAATTCTTCTTCTCTTGTCAAGGGCATTTAAGCCCCTGACATTCCATGAAATGATCTTCATTGGGGGCCAAGAGAGCATGCTGCTCTCCTAGTTCTAATAATGGGTGAGAAGGAGTCCAATAAAGTTGATTGAATACCAGCTTCAATTTCTTCTTTGACTTTAGAAGCTAAGGGTTTCCTACCCCTCTTCCTAGGCGTATTAGTAACCAAGGTAGGAGTTGCAGGCAAGGGGGCAAGGGCATTGGCAGATTTGGCTAAAGATAGAACCTGTGAATAATCAAACTTATCAGAAATAGGGGGGGAACTGAGGTCTACAAAAACACTTAGTTGGACTCCTTTTGTAGGGAGGGGGGGACTAAAATCAACAGGATCACTCAAAAGAACTCCTTCTTCAACAGTTATTTCATCAATAAGTTGAGACACTACCAAGATAAGGATGTTATCAGACATCAGTCAAAGCTCTTGATTAGAGATGGGAGATGAAGGGGAGCATGGAATAGGAACACAGGGATGACTATTGAAGATTAAATTCTACATAATAACTTTATCTTCTTGCGGAGGCAAAGGGAGACATAGTAATGGGTGATCAATCTAGTCAAAAGGAGAGATAGTCAACTAAGAGATAGGCAAAGGTAAAGGTGCAACAAAATCCATAAAAAAAGAGGGGGGGGGCTAAAGATAAACTTGGAGCCATACAAAAAGAGCCCGGAATAATGAAGGCACGAGAAGAGAAATCCTTTCCATGCATGCAGAACAAATGAGAAAAAAAGGCCTTGGATATTAAGGAGGATAAAACCAAAGGAGAAGTGGGAAGACTTGACAAAAGAAACTAAAACATCGAGGGCACTTGCAAGGTAGGGTGTAAAAACAAAAGAGAGGCAAAAAATGAAACAACCAAAGGCTCCTTAGGAGGTCTACCATTAGCCTGACTTGCATAGGGAATCAATTGCAGAGGGGAAGAATGAGAGAAAATAGACAGACGTAACAAAGGGTTGGTCACTAAACTTTGACAGATATCAAAAGAAACCAAGGAGGACTGCTGACATTGATAAGAGAAGTGTCCTAGGGAGTTAGCATTAGAATCAATAGTAGAAGGATCCAAATACAAAATCTACTGCACCCAAACTCCAAATTTAGACTGAATTAAAACCATTGATGGGGGGGGCATCCATTTGCTAGATGAGAAGAAAAACACTAACTGGAAGGTGGGGTTGAATAAATGAAACTAGATCATGCTTAACAAAAGTCCCTAACTTATTAGCTAGAATTTCTACAAGAAGGGGGTCTCTATATTCAAGAGTGAGATTCGGGAAGGAAATCCAATGCGGTTGAAACAAGGGCATTGACATATTGACATAAAAGTGAGGAATCCATGCCAATGTAGTGATACTGATGCCCTTATAGAACCAACCCTTGAAATTGTGAACATCTGATTTATGTTTATGAGAATCAAAGATCGCAACAAAATAAAGAGAATCTTTGTCATATAGAAATAATTCTTTAAGCCCTGCCCAAATACAGCTCACCCATGAAATCAACAAATCAAAATCCATGAAAGACTGCAACTTACCAATTAACACCGAAGAATGAAAATAATCCACCTTGGGGTTGATCATATCTTAGGGAAAAGTTACCCTTGGTTCCACTGGTGGCTGTTGGCAAGCCTCCTTCCGAGGGATCTGATCCTGATTTTGATGGAAAGGGGGATTTAAGACATGCTGTTGGGTATGAGGGTTTGGATCGAAGGGACCTCAATGAAAGATGGGAATGCAATTTGGGAAAGAAAGAAACATAGGCTAAGCAACTGGGACATGATTGGGAGAAGAGAGAAATGATGGATAGCCAGATAAAGAAGAAAAGACTGCAAGAGGACTAGGCAAAATGGGGTTTGAACTGGTGGGCGAGGGAGGCCAACACATGTCAAAGATAGGTTGAGGGGAAAAAGATCTAATGTGATGGGTGTGGGCATGATAGCGATGATGATAAGTAGGCTAGGAAAAAGATCTCCCATGGTGCAAAGGTTTTCTATCTTTTGCAACGTTCGACGGGTGAGGACCAAAAATGCCTTCGAACATAGGAGCCTTCTGGAAATTCCTTGAAGGAGTGTTCCTTGGTTGGCCATACAGTTGCTAGTGGTGCCAATGGGAAGAATGGGATGAGGACATGATGAAAGCACGATCCCTCCATTTCCCTTGTAGAAAAACCCATTGAGGTACATGCGCTATGGATTTGAGCTGGGCTAGATCTTCTACATCAAATGAGGCATCAGCCCACTTAGTTTGAAAATGGGGAGCCCTAATCTTGCCAGAACCCTTGTTCGCAGAATTAGAGAGAGGCACATTGAAAACTGGGTCACCCTTCTGCCCACTACCTCTGCCTGACAGATCACTGGAATCCCTGCATCTCCAAATGTGTGTACATCTCCCTTAGCCATGTGTACACCCTATGAATCCTTCGTAGGCACACCCTGCAAATTCTCTACAATCGCCATCATCTATATTTAATATATAATTGATATTATATAATATTTAATATATATAATATATAATCTAATATTTTTTTTTTGATATATAATATATCATATGAAGGATGGAGAAATGGGAGGGAGAAAGGGGTTGGAGAAATTAAGAGAGAGAAAGGGGAGGGAAAATTTAAAAAACAAAATTCTGCCGGCATTTTCGGGTACTTGAAAATATCGAGTACTCGATTAGGCTTGGTATTGCTTTGTGCACCAAACCTACATGGTCAACTATTGAAATGTCTCAAAAATGTGTTTTTCCCCCGTTTCGCTGAGTTCCAGTCTTCGACCATGTAGCTGATGACTTTTTTTTCACCTAAATTTGATGAAATGAAAAGGGTATCTTAAAGAGATTATCAGCTTTCTATCGATATAATTGCTGGCAAATTTTGAATTCGGTAAATAATTATTAGTTATTTTCTAATTGAGTTACCTCTAAAGTGTTGATTTATATACTAACTGAAAAATGACTATAAATTTCAGATGGTATAACATTTTTGAAATCCAAAAAATGCATCACATTCTATGCTTCGCCTACTGTAAGGAATTTTCTTTTTTTGAATTTTGTAAAGTTTTGAATGAGTTAAGGTGGTTAGGCACAGAAATTTTTTTATTCTAAAATGTTGTAGCAGAAAATTCATAATTAATTATTTTTTTGGAATAAAATTATAAAAAAATATGTGTCATATCCGGACATGAGTCTACTACTTATATATAAAATCTTATATAGTAAAATATTATCATTTGATTATGATTAATGTGGTCAGACATACACCTACTTCTTATTTTTTCCAGAAATTTCTATACTGCTGGATTGAAATCTATACTTTTCACCAATCATACTAACTTTTTTTTCAAAAAAGGCCTAGTAGTTTAGAAACTACATTCAATTTTCTATAGATTCTATTGTTACAACTTTTTGATATTAGGTTGATAGCTAGTTGAAATTTTCACGTCAAGTTGACTAAACCTGATTTTTTGATTTTTCATTGCCACTTAAGGGCATAGTTTGGCCCCTCATGATCTTGCACATACCCTAATATTAAATGAATATCTAATTTTCATCATTTAAAATTGTACATATGTTAGATTTTAATATTGTTTATAGTTAATAACATGGATTTATATCAATTTTTTTTGTATAACACACATAACACTTATATAATTTGTAATATTTAACATGTTACCCCTAGGCAACCCATCTTGAGCCCATCGCAAAGTATCACAAGGCTAATTTAAATGATATCACTACCATTTTTTACTACATTGATTCTAAGATCACAAGATTGAGAGATGCTATACAGATATCAGATGGGGTATACATGGATATTTTCACCATTATTTTATCTAGTTTAGAGCGATTGAGTGATCACTTGAGATCACATACTTCATATGCCCCACAAATAGTTTTTGAGATTTTTTAGTGATTGCGAGAAGAGATCTTTGGTGACATGTCCTTCAACACAATCCAATAGTGCATCCTGAAGGTTATCAACAAATGTGAGGTTTTTCCATATTATGAAGGGAAGGCCAAGGTGAAGGACTACCAGGTCACTCAACTTGTTGATCCACAAGTAGTCCAACATTATATTTCCATATTTCCTTGTGACACAATATCATTATCCAAATAACGACCAAATTACATTATATTGTACATAATAATTGTACGTTAACATCCATTTGGGTCTCAATGTCAACTACCTTGAAATATTGCTAGTTATTTTGGTTAGGGGTGAGGTTGAGTTGAAAACTAAGATTAGTACCCTAGGGATGATCAACATCATGTGCCATCTCCTAGATAGTTTGTTAGCTAGAGATTTATTGCAATAACACCATATATAACACATAATGTAGATAGAGTAGTCATTTCTTTCCATAAGGAAGAAATTGACATGATTAGTGATATTGCATTTTCAACTACTACTATTACATCACATATGATAGGAAGATATATTTTGAGTCGACCTAGGAGATCATGAGAACCTTCAAGGGTATTATCTAGTGTAGGGATCAATTTTGAGCCATATAGAGTTGTTGGCCTCCTAAAATCATAGGAGTTATGATCCCTCTTGAGAGTTGGGAACTGGGATGAGATGTCTTGTTATTTTCTTGAGGACCTTCCACATGCACATTCATTTATTTCATTAATCTTTTAGATACTAATATAGGGTGTTAGAGATTTGATTAGACACTCATAGAATATACCACTGAGTGTAAATTGAACCATACACAAAATTCACGTCACTATACACTCCTCATTACTAGAGAGGATTAGGACTAGAGATGATCCACATGATCCAAATTTTGTGGATGATATGAGGCTAGTAGATGATACTCTTGCACCTGACACCCATGTATTTAATTTGATTTATTTTAACATGAATCTACCTATTTAATTTTTACTTTATTTACTACATAGAGTTTAATTATTTGTGGTCACATACTAATGTGACATATATAATTTAAATTGTAGGCACAATTAGCTCACATTTATCACATCCCGGGCCCAGAGCGCGTGTGTAGGTGAGATTCAATTGATATAACACCTTTTAGTGGGTATGTGAGTTTTAAATACTTAAACATGTGCAGATGTATTTATATGCTTATATATATGGACATGCATACATGTATATGTACATAGAATATTTCAATTAACTCTTTTTACTCAATACAAACTTTACATGATTATATATTGATATATAACTAGGTGTTGAACTAAGTTTGTAGGGATTGGTTGTAGCACATCCAACAGAGTAGGACAATCAGGTAGAGGGGTGCTCTATTCGTATCCATTGTGATGACCTAGCTCTAGGATTAAATCCATTTGGAAATATATTGTTTACTTTTATATGTATACTTTCATAGATCCATGTTTACACATGTTTGGACATCTCTGATGGTATTCGACCTATACATTTTATCATTATATGATTGACATGTGTGTTTATGATTTGACAATTATTTATACTCTAGACCTAGACATATATGATTCATGTGTTTATGCTTGGCATGTCTATCTATACATGCTTATTTATATGTTGTTTATATTTTATATGATGTTCATAGATAGATTTTTAGATCTATGTTTGTACACATGTTTATTTTTCTGTTTATCCAGATGTTTTACATGTGTAATTTATCTAGATATTTTGCATGTGTTTAATATATATTAGTTTCAAGTTTTACTGCATGTGTTTACTTGTATATATGATGTTTATCTAGATGTTTTACATGTATTTATGGTGACTGACATGCATATTTGAGATGTTTATAAAATTTCCATGCAACTTATATCTCCAGATTAGATCTTTTTATATGTGTTTAAATATCTTTAGATTAGAATCAATACATTAATTAGTCAATTTCACATTCTTTATGTCAAATAATATCAATTTAATGTATAATGTATGGTCAATTAATACATATAACCTATATATTTAAGGCCATTTGATCAATAAATAACCTAGTATTTAATACATAAATTTAAGATAATTAATATTCAATGTCAATTTAACAAATACTCTTAAGACATACGCAAATATAAATAATCTATCAATAAATAAATACATATATAACATATCATAAAAAGAGAAACACATTTTTAATATATCTAACTGAATCTAGATACAAATCAATGAGATACATCATACATGATATTTATAGTCCATCACAACAATCAATGTCCTAAGAAGCTTTAACCATAAATACAAAAAAGGAAGCATGTCTGGACTTGGGTATTATTGTTAGTCTTAAGACCATATTATTGAGAGAGGGGGGGGGGGGGGGGTGAATAAGTAATCTACCAATTATTTAACTTTTTAACCTCTTAAACTTTGCAACAACATTCACAAGATTAACTTAATAATATAAAATGAAAATCATAACCAAAGACACATCCACATAATAATGAAAGATTTGACAGAGAGATTTATCTCATGGAAGCCCAATTTGAGAGAAAACCATAGTGGGAATTAGTGCCCACTAAATGATGTACTCTTCTAAAGTACAACCTGTGGGGAGCTTAACCCTATTAGGAGTTTACAACAACACTGTTAGGTGCTACCTGGTTAAGGGATTTAGATATAGCCCTGTTAGGATATTTAACCTTTCAAGAATAGCCTTGTTAGAGGACTTTAGAAACAAGTTAATGTTCCACCCTGTTAAAGGATTTACAATAAGGACCTGCTAGGATCCACCCAGTTAAGAGATTTTGACTGTTGTAACTATTAGGGTACAATAAAAAGAATGATCTATAGAATAACACCACCTCTACTTGATAAGATCCATTGAAGCACATAATTTCTTCATAAAACACTTAACTTTTTCTTAGCTTGATTGCAACTTCCACTTTACAACTGCACTTTCCCAACACACGATCAACACACTTAAATTCCAACTTCATCCATTATATACTGAACTATTAAGTCCATTGCCTTAATCAAACCCAAGAGAAATATATTTGAATTTCAAATATCCCACTTAGATCCAACATACCACAAACCAAGATTCAATGTACAAAATAATTCTCCAAGACCGCGTTGACCTATACATTGAATTACATAGAATTCTGTGTCAAGGGTCAAACACATTTTGACCAAACACATGCTTCCTCTAGAATCTTCTCTACATGCTAGCATCAAATAATGTGATGCCAAATCATCATCTCCAATCATGAAGATACATCACCAGATCATGATTGACTCAACTGATTCCACCACAACCTCAACACCGATAAAAAATACATCAATTGCTGCTTAAGAATACAAACACTTTAACCTATTAATAATTTTGACTCTACTCACTGATCACCTATCCTACCACACTGGTCACTCAAATTAGTTGTGGTTACAACCATAGCTTCTACATACTATCAAAAACCTTCTCCTATGACCACATCACATAACTTAACATAAATTTGACAAACCAATCAAATCACTTATCGCCTATCATTGACTGTTCTAGCAGTTTCATTGATAACCTTCATCCGATCATAACATGTTTATTGGTCTACATAAAAAAGTAGTGGTCATGCATTTAACATCTAGAAACATCCCCAAGTCTCTCATAAGAATCTCTACAACTAAAACTTATCGTAACACCTTGATCACCATACTTATACTTATCAACATACTAGGAACACTAGGTCAATATTTGACATCAATGACAACCCAATAATTGATCATCACACAATCAAATATTTATCATGAAAACACCATAAATCACTTACCATCACTATATGAGTTATGCCAATAATATCCCCCCTTTGACATTGATGGAAACACTCTCTTCCTCTCTCCAACATGATACATTATGCACAAACCTTCTCTACATCAACAACACTAGAAACAAAAAGATGTTCCCACTTATGTCTTACACCTGTTTTTGCAATTACTCCCCCATACACTGAACTTCTCTCATCTGCACTTCCCTTCTGCAACTCTAAAAATTTTCAAACACACATTCCCCCCCTTTGAAAATAATTCTAAAGGTTCCAAATACACCTAATATCTGCTCTGCTAAACCTGATTAATCATAATACATTACTACCTAGATTTCCCCCCTAAGGAGTATCTCCACAACATCAATCCAAACATAAAGATATTCAATGGATACACTTGGATTGATGAAACTACATCTTCTTTTAATTCAAATCAGATAGGGGAATGACCCCCAACCTACCTCTTTGATACTCAAATTCACCTTAGGCAATGGCTTAGTAAAAATATCAACACCTGCTCCTTAGTTGGCTCATACTCCAACCTCACTTCCTTTTCTTGTACCTTCGAGCTCTAAGAAAATAATATTTTATAGGTATATGCTTAGTCTTAGAGGTGCATCAATAGGTTTTTTTTAAGTGTTAGTGGCACTTTTATTGTCACAATAGATAACCATCACTTGAGTTACCTTTTCCTAAATTCCTTCCATAATCTTCTTTATCCATACTACCTATGTACAATTTTGACTCACCAATCACCTATCTTGCACACCAATCACTCAAATTAGCTGTGGTCACAACCATAGCTTCTACATACTATCAAAAACCTTCTCCTGTGACCACATCACACAACTCAACATATATTTGATAAACCAATCAAATCACTTATCACCTACCACTGACTGTTCTAGTAGTTGCACTGATAACTTTCATCCGATCATAATTATCTTACTGGTCTACATCAATAGTAGCAGTCATACATTTAACATTTAGAGACATCCCAAATTCTCTCATAAGAATCTCTACAACTGAAACTTATTGCAACACCTTGATCACCATACTTATACTTAGTAACATACTAGGAACACTAGGTCAATACTCGACATCAATGACAACCCAATAACCTAATCATTGTGCAATCAAATATTTATCATGTCAACACCAAAAATCACTTATCACTGCATCAGTTATGCCAACAATTGCATTATTATTCAAACCACATCAATTGGTTCAACCCACTCTTGGAGAACACGTAATATTTTTTCACGATCCTCACTATCTAGTCTCCACTTACGACATCCACGTTGTGATTTAACTAGATGGAGAGAACGGGAGCTAGCTATTAGTAGGTAGCTATATTGATATACCCTATTGATAGGTTGATAATGATGGAGTACTATGTTTGTATGCATCATGATGACCTAGCTTAGGTTCATATCCATTTGGACATACATTTTTTACTTTTAGATGTAGATTTTCATAGATCCATGTTTACACATGTTTGGACATCTTTGATGGTACTAGATCTGCACATTTCATCCTTATATGTTTGACATGCATGTTTATGATTTGAAAGTTATTTATACTCTAGACCTAGACATAGATGATTGATGTGTCTATACTTGGAATGTCTATCTATACATGCTTATTTATGTGTTTTTTTATATTTGATATGATGTTCAAAGATACATTTTTAGATCTATGTTCATACACATGATTATTTTTATGTTTATCTAGATGTTTTACATGTATAATTTATCTAGATGTTTTGCATGTGTTTAACACATATATCAATTTCAAGTTTTTTATTTGTTACTTGTATATATGATGTTTTACATATATTTATGATGATTGACATATGTGATTATGATGTTTATAAAATTACCATGCACTTATATCTCTAGATTCAATCTTTTTATGTGTTTAAATATCTTTAGATTAGAATCAATACATTAATTAGTCAATTTCACATTCTTTATGTCAAATAATATCAATTTAATGTACAATGTAAGGTCAATTAATACATCAATTCATCAATATATAACCTATATATTTGAGGCCATTTGATCAATAAATAACCTAGCATTTAATACTTAAATTTAAGACAATTTAATATTCAATGTCAATCTAACACATCCCCTTAAGAAATATGTAAATATAAATAATATATCATCAACAAAAAAATACATCTATATAAAATATCATAAAAAGAGCAACACATATTTAATATATTTAATTGAATCTAGATACAAATCACTGAGATACATCATATATGATATTTATAGTCCATCACAATAATCAATGTCCTAAGAAGTTTTAACCATAAATAAAAAAAAGGAAACATGTCTGGACTCGGGTATTACATCATTATTCAAACCACCTCAATTGGTTCAACCCGCTCTTGGAGAACACATAATATTTTTTCATGATCCGCACTATATGGTTTCCACTTACGACATCCACATTGTGATTTAACTAGATGAAGAGAAAGGGATCTAGCTATTAGTAGGTAGCTATATCGATATAC